>JAFNEN010000210.1:0-470000 GCA_019343175.1 Oedothorax gibbosus | reverse complement strand
GAATTACTCCTGCTGTATTGCATATTTTTTACAGACTTTTTTTATATGATAAATGCAGCTGGCTTATACGTCCTTTTAAAATTACTTTAGAAAACTGGTTCAAATATTTTGTTGTAAAGTTATATATTTAATATAAAATAAATACTCGAACCAATTTCCAAAAGTAGTATTGTAGGAAAGTATAAGCCATCAGCTACATTTATCATTGAAAAAAAATCGTCTGCAAAAATATGCAATACAGCCGGAGTAATTTGGCTTAGAAACTAACTTTTTTCTCCGTTGGATTAACACAGAGAGATGACATGGATTCGGAGACCCCACTATTGTTTCCATTCCAAATTCCATCTTAAATGATGCAGTAATATAAAAAAACTAATCTTTGAAACCAAAATATCTCCGATAATTTGATTATTAATTGATAAAAAAAAGTCTTGCCATCTTCCGAATATTTTGAGGTATATTTCAAAAAATTTAACAATCAAATTATCAGATGATATTTTCCATTTAAATTTAATTTGTTGTGTTATAAGTAAATCTATGGCTGGTGAATAAATGGTAAAATCACAAAGCAATACATTGATTTGATAGATATTATGATTTCAAAACTTTTGCATCAAGTATAAATAATATTGACCATGGATATATCAAATACATTTTAAAGTCTCGGAATAAAGAAACCTCAGTTTTGCAAAATATCTTAAATAAATTTCTCTTAATATAATATCATTTAGCATTTAGGGGAACTTTTTACGTTTGATTTTTAAGATTAAAAAAGTTATTTATATATAATTTACCTTTTTTGTATTTAAATAATTCTTTTAGCGCAATTTCATATTTGTAGACCGCGAATGGAATTAAATGGCATTTAAAAGTCAGTGTCCAATGTTTGACCATTTAAACTTGTTTTCTAAACGGTTCATCATCTATCGATTTTCCCCAAATAATGAATTAAGTATTCCCTTAAAACAAAAAAGGGTAATTATAGATTCTTAATGATTTTGTGTGTAAATTAACAATCATTTCAATTATTTTTTTGGGAACATTACGAAATCGCTTGTTTCAAATTAAGAAATCGCACATTGAAAGGAAGAAATGATATTTAAATATTTGGTTCTGCCTCATTGTGTCTTCTTTTTAAATTGAAACCTTGAATTGCAAATTGTTTTAAATGTTTTTAAAACACATATATCGTAACAATTTAACAAAATAACGATTCATTTGTGAACACAATTAACACTTTTATTTCCGAATCAAAACCTTAAGTTTTTTTATTATTTTTTCGTGTAACTTATACACATTAGATTTCGTTAGGTCAAGTTAGGTTTACGTTTCCGGTTGTCTATTTTAGCCTCTTTGGAGCTTTAACGTAGCCAATTACGCCTCGTAATTTAAAACCATGGTCAAGTGATGAGGTCGACACCTGAGCAGGCACCCAAAACAAACAAGTGGCGTCATTGTGCGAAAGATTAAATTAATAACGAATTGCATCTTTTATTAACCGGATAACAATTTCTTTGTGGTTCAAATATTTTGAATCTCAAAAAAAGTCTTTAATCTTCAGTTTTTTTTTAAAATTTGAGGTTGCAAAATCCAGTTTACAAATATTTTAAAACTAGCTGTTATACCCGACGTTGCACGGGTAGAGGTGGAAAAATAATTTAACAGTCAATTTAACTATTTTTTTTCTTTCATTTTAGTTACATAAGATATGAAGATTACCCAGTAATTTTCCATTTAATTACCCAACTTGGATATAGTAATGATTAATATTAATTTCAAAAATACCTTTGATAAGAAGCTCAAATTAAAAAGAATACATATTTAAGTAAAAAATAATCAGTAAGAATTAAAAATGGAAAAACAGCTAAATCTTAAAAGGGTCTCAAACATTTATTTTAACGCAATTCAAGGGAGTTCTATAATAAATTAAGTAACTTTTTTTGGACACTTTGTAGATATAAATACAATATAAGCAGTATAAATTTCTACCATAATTCAATACAAATGCTGAAAAATTAAGAATTCAATGCAAATGTATACAGTACTAAATTAATGCAGATATCTATATTCATAAAAGGCATGGTCTGCGTGCAGAAAATAAAATATTCTTTATGAAAGCGAATTACATGATCTAATTGTTTAGATGTTATAAAGCTACTAAAGCAAACAGCAAACGATTTGCATTTTTTTATATTTATTTGTATTTTTTTAACTGTGATAAAGATACTAAAGCAAACGATTTTTATTTGTAATATTAAATATTTTTCTAACTGCTAAAAATCTAGCAAACGATTTTTGTTTTAGATGTTTATTTCTAATTTTTTAGCTGTAATTAAACTAAATATACTTAAAAATCGTTTAAAAAAATGTGTAAAATAAAACTAAATAAACAATCCGTGAAAACGTGCTGTTGAAGAAGCAATAAACCTCCAAGGTATTCAATGCATTGAATGGGAAACATAAAAACGTTCGAAAACGATAGAAGGAATGGTCTTATTCGAAAAATTCTTAGCCTATGTTTGTTCCGGAGATGAGATGAATTTTTGTGCCAAATTTCGTGACGATCTGTTGCGTGGTTTTTTAGATCTCGTGTCTTATACAAACAAACAAACGGAAGTTGCCTTTTATGTATATAGATAAACGTTTTAGTTTTTTATTGCTAAAACTATGGTTTCTCGTTTTTAGTGTCACAACGAAAATACCATTTTTATGAGAATAAAAAACAACCTTCTAATGAGTAAAAAACCACAATATTACTATTTGCTATTGCACTTTTCACAATATTTCGGCAATTAAAATATGCTTAATTTTTTTTATCACCGTTTGAGTTGTTTAACAAAAAAAGGTGATTACATTATATGTAAAAAAATATTTATATTTAATAAAGCCTTACTTAATTATTGTTTCTACTTTTTTATTTTTTAATAAATTTCTTATAAGGAGAAAATTAGTAACCAAACATATAATTGTACACTTTTATTCAATTATGAACATAATTAATTAATTATAATGGTACTAAATAGTTTAATATAAATAACATATAAGGAGATTACCATCATAAATAATAATTATGAAGTTAAGAAGTAGATAAAATACACTCTTAAAGTTTAGAATGAAAAAAATAGATTTTAAATTCCGGTTTTAATCATTAGATAATTAAGACAGATATTTAATGTTCCTGTCCTTAATTTGCAGTTAAATGAAAATCTGAATACGTTCAAAAATACTTTTCGCTTTATTTTAATTCATTAACAAAATTGTAATTAGCGATTAAAAATACGAAATCCAATTAATTTTATAATTTAAAATAGCTTCATCAATCTTTGAGTCTCTTTATGTTCTGATAAGCTCTATTTAGGAACGAAGTCGTTCAATGGAAGTTCATTTAATTTTTAAGTTATTTTTCTCTTCTTTCTTTCGTTTATTTTAATCTGGCACGCAAGAAGCATTAAAGGCTTTCCGTCGAGAAACTGTGGTAAATATGAAAAAAAAATTAGTAAGAACAATATAAACAAATAAAAAAGCTTTTTCGGCTGATAAAAAAAATACTAGCTACCGAGTGGAACAGGAATAAAATGTAAAAAATATTTAAACGCATTTCTTTTGATAAGCAAAATAAATAAGATTTGTCGAGGAAAAAAGAACGTTTAGTCGCATAAGGTTGGTTAGCTGATTTATAGCTAGTTGATTCATTATTATTTTTTTATTTAATTAAAATTGTAAATTAAAAAACTCCATGATTAAGTTGGAAGAAAATTTTCAAATAATTGTAGCATCGATTAGTACTGCAAAAAAAAAACTCTCAACAACGTATCTTAAGTTGATGTTACAATCAGAAAAATAAATTAAAAAAACTTGTTCACGTAACATACGTTACTTGCTTTTTGACTGAAAAATTTGTATAAAATGTCATTGAAGAAAGTTATTAATTAATTCAATTGAGAAACGTATTATAACGCATGTAAAACTTTTCTCTCATTAAACTATCATTGACTTATCAACCAGTTATCTGACATACGAAAATTCAAAGCCATTTGACTTGTTTACAAAAAGGAAAGCAAAGTATTGGTCAAGACAAATAAAAAAAGACATTACATCTTACTCAGCAAACGAGTAAGTTGACAATGTATTTGAAAGAATAAGGGATCAAATGCTCTGAGGACTCGAATGCCAGGTAATTTGAAACGCATTAAAATATTTCAAGAAATGGATCAGGTAGTCAAATGACTAAGATACAAAAAAAATATACATCATATGATTCAGCATTCATAAAAGTGACTGTTTAATGTCTGTCACGCAAATTCACTCATTTAGCGAGTTGACTGGCTAGCTTGGTTAATTAGTTGTGACTCATATAAGTTAGCCAACGGTGTGCAGTCAACTAAATCATTTTCAGTAGTAACACGACTCGTTTCTTTTTATGTGCAATAAAAAATACCGACATGAAATCATTTTTTTAAAAACAATTTTTACTATTCGTAAAATCTTCGAAGGTATGCTACAAGATTTTACTATATTTTAGCCTGGTTTTTCCCATTTACATTTTATAAAGCCTGATGAAGCCTGATGAAATATTTTTTTGTGAAATTCTATTTTTTATAGCTGTGGACTATGGAATATTTGGTTATGAACTCATACTTCTACAACAATTTACGTTATTTTTTATTGATAACAATACATGGATATTTCATTAAAAAACGCAAATTTAATAACATGTTTTATTCTAAATCCTTTTTAATTACATTTTCTACATTAACACTAGTTAAAAGTTTATTAAATACATTTTCCTCGTCTTCAAAATCTCATAAGAAGTCATTGTACTACACTACAGTCCGAAAAGATATAACGAAATAGTGACGATAAAACGTTTCGTCTGACGTGGGAAAAAGGTGAATCCACTTCAGCTGTTCTTTTTATGTATGACTCAGAGTCACTCCCTGGAAACATACTTCTCTATCACCTGTTGCTGGAACAAATCGCGTGTTAAAGCGCGGATACCTGTCAAGGAAATTTACTCTAAAGCTCTGTTTTACACAGTCTGTCGATTATATAAGAGTAGTAAATGGAGATTTGGGGGAAGATTAGACATCAGATAGTATTTGGTATGTCAGTCCGAGATTTTTTTACGTTTAGTTTTGTGGGGAGTAGAATTAAATACGGCGCCTGAATTATATAAATTTAAAATAAAGAAAGTACTTTAACAAAGTACTAAAAAGGAATACAACTCATTCTTTTCTAACAGTCAGCCAACTACCACAGAACCTATTCCTTAGCAGTTATTACAAATATATATTTAAAAGTAACCTATAGCTTTACTCGCTTAAATGATGCGAGGATACAACCAAACTTAATCTCTAAGTCCTAGAACAATTTTGTAGCACAATAATTTTGCCTTCAAATTAAATTATGATTAAATCTGAAAAAATGTTAAAGATAATTAACCCTAGAAATACTTTCGAATAGATTGTGGAGGATAAAATTCAACTTTAGTTTAGTTTGTGAAAAATAAATCGATTTAAATAGTAGTGGATAATGTCACGGAACAACTTAGAAAAGCAGTTAAAATTTAACTAGGGTAAATATGTACCTCTGTTTGTAGTGTAAGGCTCAAATACAATAATAAGAAGCCCCATCATTTCGGTCGGATATTTCGCAAATTTTTTTTTTTAAATGTCTCTAAAAACTTAAATTAAATAGATTTATATAGAGAATATTTATTTTAAACCTGACTTTACTGCAGACTACCATTCTAAAAATGTCTCTACGTTTCTATTTAAAAAATTTACAGAATACATTTTTCGTTTCTTTTCAAAATTAATTTTTAACGCATAAAAAAAGGCAAAAAAAATTATGTTTCCTTATTTATTAAATATATAAATCTGACAATAAATAGTGATTCTATCCCCACCAATATAATTATTTCCATTTTGATACAAAACCTAGTGCACCAAAGAACTCGATTAACATTTTCATTGCTAGATAAAAGGAAAAAGAAAATCCGCTACTTTATTAGAACCTGGCTCTTTCTAAAAAACCATCCAATGCAAAATCCCTCGTAAAAAATTTACATTTTAAAAAATCGCCTCCGAAAAAAAATACACATTTTCGAAATCTCCGTTCAACTCTTGACATTATTTTTTTAATACATTTTCCTGTCGAAGGTTTAGGACGAAAGATTTCGGGACATTTCCATTTTTCTAATCGCATAGTCTGCTCGGAAAAGACTTCATGCGCACCCAGATAAGAATGAAATACTTAAAAGAAGAAAGAAAACCCCCCTTCTTCTTGACAAAAAAAAAAGAAAAGAAATGGCACAAGGGGGCTAATGGGAAGAGAGGCAATAATATTATATATATATAAAAAAATCGAAACTTTCTGTGCTATTTCGTATCGTGATTTATCGTTTGTGTTAAGCGCTGGAAATCGGGGGTTACCAGCGGCTAAGCGAGGGCCGATGCGATGGCCACTTTTAAAAAGAATGGGTCCCTCGATATAAATGGTCGTAAAATAAATCTGAGCTCCCTTTGTGGGACTTTTTATTTAGGGGATTGTGGTGAATAAATCAAAGAGGTAAATTTTCATGTGAGACATTTGTAAAAACGTAAAAGTCAAAACAAAGATCAGGAGATGAGGAATTGTGTTGACGCGGAAAACAATATAGAGTTGTGGTAACTCTCATTGGTGTTTCTTGACTGCCGTCGTATAGGGTAACTTTGGCCTAAGCTTTTCAAGCTAATAACTTCTGATCTCATTAAATATGATGTTGAAAAATCTGCTTCCCTTTATTAATCAATAGCAATTCTTTCTTGACTTATGAGGAAAAATATATTCAGGACGAAAGTCCGTAAACTGTTAAAAAAATTTGTGTAAGATTTGTACCGGAGTACCGCAATCCTAAAACTTTCTAGCTGCCACCACTATTTGAAGCATTTCTGCCTAAGTTTATCTGAATAAACAAAATAGGAAACAAACAAAGAATAATTAGAAAAGGTTTACCAACAAATAATGCTTATCACTGTAACGAAAAACACATGTAAAAACGAATTTGAAAAACTTCAAGTTAAAAATTTTATTTGGAAATTAAGGTCTTAATGGTATTCAAAACGTCATCGTTAATGGGTAAATAGCATATTTTTTTTAACAAAAACTTACATATTTGTTTTTAATAAAAAAATATGCGTTCAATAAAAATACAGCTTTATGGAGTCGGGTAGCTTTAATGGAGTCAATACTAACTGACTTCATTAAAGCTACCCGAATTTTTTTTGTCCGTATTCATCTTTATAGGAGGAAATTGATTTTATAGTTTCAACTGAATTATTATTTCATTAACTAATATTAATTGAAAAAATATATTTTTTAAAAAAATATTTAAGGGAAAAACTATTTTGAAAACAAAAATATTTTGTAATATAAATCGATGAATTCAAAATCATCCAAACATAAGAACAGACAAAACAAAATATACTAAATCGTCGTAATGTCCATGCATCATCATCACGTGCACAATGGGCGAAAAGAAAGGCGTCTCACCATCCCCACCTGAGCAAATCATCCGACTGGTAACTATGGCAACAACTGTTTGTGATTCGTGATCGCAGAATGAGATGGACGACTGAGAAGGAAAAAATAGAGAAATCCCCGAATTGGAAATACAATAAGATGATGAAATGGAATTCGCTTTTGCGAAAAAGGCGATCTTTTTTTGAAGCGTGTGAGAGTAAAATCGGTATACTTTCAGCCGTAGGGGCCCGTTTACAAAACAAGGATTTTTTCGATTTTGGGTGAAGAATAGAATTTGAATGTAGCCACAAATGTAAATGTTCATAAAGTGAAGAATAAATATACAACGAGTGGTTTTGAAATATAAGAGTCCGATAAATGTAGTGCTGTATTGTTTTATTTCCTTACAGTAGATATCAGACGTATACAAACATTTGAGGTTTTCTAATCATACGTTTTGCGTCTTTCGGAAAAATTTATAAAATTTGTCATATCAAGTCATTTGAGGAGAAAAAACTAAACTACGTTCTTATCCGCATATGCATTAGTTCAATAAAAAGTATCAAAATAGCATTATTAAATATTCAAAAGGAATTTTAAAATGCTCAACCGATTTGGAAAAAAAAGAGAATATATATTTTTTAAATTGTCGATGGTGTTCTCACTAACTCAAATTTTATTTTCAGACACTTCCATTCTATTCAAATATTACAAAGTGTGAAAATGAAATTTCGCTTTATTTCGCATACGTTTTGGGGCAATCAGGGAAAAAAAATTAAAATATCATCTTAAGCTTAAACCCAGTCCCACAATTGAGGAAAATTTGTATTCTAAACAGACATTCTTCAATTTGCAATGTTTAAAAACAGGCCACGAGATCGGTACAGTTTACGCTCTTTTGTAAAGTTGGAAAATTGTAGATGTACCCCTGAAACTTTGGGGCAAAGAAATTACCCCCTAGATGTCGATTGTAGCTTTCCAGTCGAGTTGAGGTCTGAGTAAGAAATTGGGTGCAATAATAGACTTTTGTTTGGGAACCTGGTGAATCAAATAGGACAAGGAATAAAATATTTTAGATGTTTCTCTGGAAGAATTGAGTTGTGGGAGAAAAGTTTACGATGAATTTAGTTTGATGTTTAGTTTTGGAGAAAGTAACCAAGGAGAGTTGAAATAAACTCGAGGGAAAACATTTATTTGGAGTTGAAATTTATCGAAAAAATTTCAATCATTACATAAAATAGGAAACAAACAAAAAGTTAACTATAGCACTCGATAAAATTGTGAACGGCTTGTTTAATATTTATATAACGCGGTTAGTTCAAACCCACTAAGCTTCTTATTAATTGAATTAAAATATTTTTGCTGTTACGATAATAGAAAAAAAAAGACTTTTTTATTGTTTGCGTGTAAGGCCCTAATTAAAGATCGTATTATTTATCAGTATTTGAAACAGTGGAGCGATGCGCATATACTTTGAAAGGTTATTTTTTGAACACCTTAATACTAACTAAAGACTGGGTAAATATTCCTTTTTGTAAATTTCCAAGTAATCAATCTCGAAATATAATACAATCCCATCAGATTTATGTGTCCCATCAAATTTTTCAATGACAGTAAAAAAAGAACATTATTACATTTTAATCTTATAATATATAAATTTATTTTGAAATTGGAAATGGTATGGAACAATTGATAATAATAAGAAACAATTGATTTCAAATTAGGGCTTGAATATTTTTATAAAGTTTTTTTGTAGGAAATAATGTGAGCGTTAATTACCCATAACGTTATTCAAAAATTCTTAATTAGTTATTAGAAATTTCTTCTTAGTTAAAATCAGGAAATAAAAAAAAAGAATAACGCACCGATAAAATCCAAACGCAATATCAATCTCATATCAACCATAATTCAATTTCTGGCAAGAAAAGCCAATCTGTTGTACCGAGTTCACGATATATCGATTAACTTAAATTCATATTTAATGAGAATTGACGGGCATTTTCATTCATTTCGGTGTGAACAGCACCGGTTATCGATACACCCCACAATGAGCGGAAAAGTGACCTATCTGTCATTGAGTAAACATGGGAGATAAGCCGCTTTTCCGTTCATTTCCTGTGTTGGTTTTAAAGGGGAGAAAAATCTGCCTTTGGGATTTCATCCGATAAAAGTGTCGAAAGCATTATTAATTATACAACGACTCTTGTCAAATAAAGAAGAAAAAAATCGGTATCCGCTAGCGCAATTGTCGAGTTCGGATAATAGGGGAAGCGGACGTGGATGTCTTTGATTGGCTATAATATGCAATTTCCCTTTTCCTTATTGGTTGTATTTGAATTGAATAAACATATGCGATTATGGTTAACTCAATTTATTCGTTTTGTAATGCCATTTACATGAGTTGGCTAGATTGCGACTGAATAGTAAATGTAACGGACACGAAGTCGGTGTGTTTTGATGTTTGTATATATGCTGATAAAGCAAGCAACAGAAGGCTCATTCATATCTGTTTGGATTTATCAGTAACATTCATTTGTTTATTTTACACTTAAGAACTGAAAAATACTCTGGAAGTAAAAAGAAACTCTCAAACTCTTTGGAAAATTCAAGTGGAATAAAAACCTCAAACCCCTTTTTGTTTAGTCTGTTTACTAAATTCTTTAGACGAGCTTATAAACTGGAAAAATTACAAAGCAACTGATATTTCTTCAACATTCCAATTTAAAAAAATATATATACATAAGCTAAAAACTAGTTCCCGATTTTAAATGAATTTAAATTTGGTTGCAAGCAACGTTACATAAATAAGAAGCTTACACCTATTTTACTGTGTAACGTTACTCGATAAATATGTGTAATGTCTCTATACAAATAGAGTAGCATTACACCATATTTTTACTGAGTATAAAGGCAAAAAAGAATAATTATTGCTTAAAATATTGAATTTTAGTTGTTATATTCCCTTTGAACCTATCCTAAAAATCAACAGACTTCAATACTTTTAATGTGGGTGTAAGAAAACAAGCATTTAATCTGACTATAATTACATAAAATTCCAAATTGAAAATACTTTAATTCTTTATTAATTATACTTTCATATAAAAAGCATGTAGGAGTAGTATCATTTAAATGAAGTTATTTCTGGTTTAAATATTAGTGATACATTTTTCTTATAATTTCTCTCTGCCTTCAAGTAAAATAAAGTAATGATTGAAACAAAAATTATATTGTCATAAAAGTTTTATATTTCTTAGAGTTATCTGTTTGGTCCTATCCATTTTTCCTTAATGTATAAATTAACACTTTATATGTTGTAAATAGCGATACATTAACCAGAACACGTTGTTGAAATAAGATTATCTACGTTGTGTTTTGCCATATGGGTTTCTAGACCCATTTCTGAAGTAATGAAGGTTCCAATTTCGCTGATTGGATGTTTGGAAACTGCTCACGCTAAAGATTTTCTTCCCCGAAAGAACTATTTTGATTGGTCAATTCTCACAATTAGGGGAGACCGGGGCTAGCTTTTCCATGGGGTAAGTTTTCCACCAGGCCTTACATTGGTAATGAGCCACCAGGCCTTACATTGGAAATGAGCCGTTGGGGTCGCCAACTGTCTGCTTTGTTTATAAAGCAAAGCGGCCTACGTCACTCACAAGAATCTTTGCAGTTGGTGTTGTAAAATTTTCGTTAGAGCTGTTTTTATAACTTCATCACCGTTAAGCATTTTTGTATGCACATATTGAAACCCAAGCCCCGGTCTCTCCTATTCTTAATACATTACGTTTCCAATACGATGCAATTGAAAAACGATTCTACGTAAGTATCAATTCTATAAATTTTTATTCAATTATCTCATATGAAATATAAAGTAATGAAAGTATTGCGATGAAGTCGAAAATTGAAAATGGATATTTTGCGTTTTTTACACGTTTTGGAGGGCGCTAATTCTAAAAAAAGTGGGTTTTGGACATTGGTCTGTCCGTCTGTCTGTCTAAATCCACTCAGCTGGAACTAAAAAAAGCTACGCACTTCAAATTCGGTAATCGAGTTCTTAGTACCTGTCCGGACCTTATCATAAGTTTTTCGAAATTATCGCGCATGTGGAAAAGGTAGCTGCTCTAGAACTTAATACCTTATACAGTTATTCTAATTAACGGCTTATTATTACCTTTAAGTGTGTGCTGGGGCCCGGATGGCCGAGTGGTTTGGACCATTACGCTAGCAGTCTGCTCGCTGTAACGGGTGCGGGTTCGATTCCCGCCTTCGCCCTGGGTGTATATTCCTTTCTCTGTGACAGTAAAAATTCTTTCTGTGTCTGTCATACTTGACGAAGGCTTCATAAGCGGGTCTCTGATCAGGCACACGAGCCGGAATATATATGTAATAGTAGTAGTAAGTGTGTGTTGATTTATTAAGTGGTAATTGAAAGTCATTACACACCACAATTTTTTTTTAAATATTCAAGCAACTTAATTTGAAATGGATATCTTAAATTTATCAAAACTGTTCGAAATATGCAGGTACAACTTTTTAAAAAAAATAAGAAAAAAAGCTTCTGAAGAGTGAAGTTTTCCAAAATAATAAAAGTAACTTAGAAATTTCATCACGTCAAAAGACACTAAAACAAATGACCATGTAATAAAACAAAAATCATGCAAAGAATAGTCATATTTTTAATAAACTAAAATAAGGGAAATTTTCTAATTTATATTTCAACTGCACATTTTACTGAACCCTTCGTCATAATGTCCTGAAAAGCAATAAACCTGTCCTGAAGTTTCGGGAGCGGGACATTTTTTCTTCGTTTCATTTCAGTTCCTGTCAATAAATGGGAAGCAGCGCCATTAATTTCAAACGATTATTTTGTTCGCAGAAATGTAAGATAGGATATCTTGTTTGAAATCTTTATATGCCACGACTGCCTTTTGCTCATTTTTGTTTCCTACATTCAGAAAAGGTTGTCATAAATAAGTTTTGAAATGATATTCGAAATTAAAAAGAAAATCAGTTGGTTTCATTGATTTTTTAACAAGGTCTCGTTGGAACTAATTAGTTTGTCTGAGTTAGTGAAGTTGTCGCGAAATATAACTTTCTCAGAAAAAAGTTGTATTTGTTAAATTAGAGAGTAGGACGTCAATTAAAGTTTTTCATTTTATAAAATCGCAATTGTTGATTTGCCCACCTTGTAACTTGTAGTGCGTGTCAAACATGACTTCAGTTCATATTAATTAGCACTACTAAACGTGTTTTTAAATATTTATTAAATAGGTCATTAAATAAATACAAATTCAACCCAAATTCACTTCTGACAAAATTTTGCAGTTAAATAGGGACTACATGAGGGTTAGAACGATTTTTAATATTATAACAAAAACTATTAAAATACAATTAGAAAAATTGCAGATTTTTTTTCATCAAAATAAATGGAAGACTTTTCTTATCCATTGACAGATTTATATAAAATTGAACATACATTTTGTAAACTAATTGGGGTATTGATTCCACCTTAATTTCCCAAAAGAAAGGAAGTTTATCTACAAAATAGTTCTGTACAAAAAAGAAAATACGTTTCCTAAAAAAAGTCAGGCTAATTAACCTAATTTGACCCATGAAGTAAGGTTTTTTTTTTAAAAGTAAAATTGATAATCACTAATTATGAAACAAAATACAATTTCTTTAATTCTTAAGAGTTTTAAATGTGACTACTTTTAATGTAAAAGTAACATTAAGTAGCATTGAAATTAAAATTAATAATAATACTTAGGGGATAAATTAAATTTTTAAAAGCTACTCAGATGGAAACAAAAAACAACACAACTTTGTAATATAAATTCCAAAATATACAAAATTGAGTAATTTTACGATCTTCTCTTAAAGAACTCTAATTTCACAAGTGTGGCCCTTTAAATTTCAAAAACCAGATTTTATTTCTCCTAAAAGTTTAAACTCTTTTCGACATTTTTGTCCCCATTCAGCCAAAATTCTTCGGAGGTCGTGCGGTTTTCAAGAAGAAAAGTTGAAAATCATTTATCTCGGTTGGAGATTTTGAAAATAGCGACTTGGCAATTTCTAGCCGCGGGGTTCAAAAGGGGGTAAATTTGGCGATGTTCAAAGCCATAACGAACGAAGTCCAACAAACTTTACTTCATTTTCGCTCTAAAACACTTACTTATTCCACGGTTTATCACGGCATGTTATATTTAAGTGGCTCAGAGCAAAAGTTGACCTAGTCAAATTGGAGTTTGGAGTCTGTTCACCATAGAACTCACTGGAAGCGCTTTGGGTGGTCCTGCACAGTGGAGTGCTCGTTAGTATAAGCCCTTTTGAATAATTAAGATATTGTTTTCGTTTTTGTTAGGTTCTAGGTAATTTTATAATTTGATAATTGAGGTATTTATTTGAAGTGTTAATGGACGATGGGGTTTCATTATGAATAATAATAAGAATAACTATATAAAACATCTGTTGCCAATTAGGCACTGACAATGTGTTTTCTTCCTAAGAAGTGATAAATTGTTGGGTTTGCTAACAATTATATATTTTTATAGATACTTTGTATTTTGACTGAATAAAATATTTTATTTTAAAGCAGCTGATGATAATTTAATGCAGCTGTTTCCAACCATATACTGTGCTGAAGAAAAATTATCATTTCTTTTGCAACGAGATCTTATTTTTTTAGTATTTGAATATGAATAAAAAATCTAATTGTAATAAATAATTCGCTTATAGGAAAGATATTGTGATTTTGTGTGGAACAAAATATTATTAAAACTAATGATGAATTTTTAAATGTGTCCATTTTAAGTTTATTAGTTAACTTTAAAAAATAAAATTTTCTTTCTCCAGTACTTACAACTTAATTCATTTCTAGCAACTTATAATCTAAAAAAGTGATCCCTTTATTATATAAATACTAAATAGGATATTTATATTGCAAAAGTAACAATCTAAAATGATAAAAATGCAAACTATTCTTCATAATGAAGAGAAAATTGACTGAAGCTCCTTGAATCAACATTATGTTGTTTTGCAAAAAGCAATAGAGCTCTAGAATAAGAAAATAACATCGAAAGATCGAGCGTTGTATTGCTTGAATTAGAGAGGAATTTCCAACATATGAATCCATACGGAGCATAATGCATGGAGCAGGAATAATGCAATGGAGCATTATTCGTTTGCTACTAGCTCCATTGATCTTCAATTCTTTAATAAACAGAACCTAGTTGTTCGAAGAATGCTACGATTCATTTGAAAAACTTGTGCTTTTTTATGATTTAAATCAAAACTGTAGTAGTAATCAAGCTAACAAAATACGAAGAGTTTACGAAAATCAAAGTAGAAACTATTTCGTCGTAACAGAAGTCTTGAACATTAACTCTATCATGCTAAAAATACACAAGTAGCATGATGCATTTGAAGGGTCTAGTTGCCAAAACTCGCATTCTCCAAAGTAAAACTGAAACATAGGGCTGGAAAATGTGAGTTTCGCAACTAGAGCCTTCATTTAGTTTTACTTGGTCCTCCTAAAGGCTTCCCACAAGCATCCTATCTCCATATTCAAATAGTAGCTTAAGTTATGCTAAGTAACCCTTTGAGGATAAGAATTATGGAATGGCAGGGCGCAAAAAAGGACTTCATCTATGCAAATGTAATTGGTGCTGTCCTGACCCGATAATCTACAGACTTGGAGAAGATACAGAGTTTGAAATTTATGGCACCATTTGAAGGGGGAACATGTCTTTAGTTATGTTCGTTACTTTTGGAAAAGAATGCTTTCTTATGTAAACAATCAACTTAGAATTTTAAAAGTAGGCACACGAATTATAGGTTAATGCACAAGAAGAGTAATACTAATATTGGTATGTATTAACACTGTTAAAAACTTGGCGCTTGTTTTCATTAATAATAAATTTCCTGGTAGCTGCAACGGCTGTGTGGTCAGTTTTCACCATATTTTCGGTCGTATTCGGTTGAACCATTGCTCAGTTATTTGTTTCCTAAAAAACGGTTCAACCGAATTACGAAGGTATGGTGAAACACTTCACTACGCAGCCGTTTTAGATATTAACCAGCTACTAGGAACCGTTATTATGGTGAAACCAGACACAAAATATTTAACAGTGTATTAACAATATATAACAATACTTTTCTGTAAAAACTAGCGGTAAAGATTGAAATGTTGGGTGCCACATGGGTGTCATTAAAAAACAAACTGTATCACGAAAAAATATTTGAAAAAATACGCACAGCGAACAGAAAAGATTTATTTCAACAGGCATGCTCCTAACAAAAACAACAAAAAAATGCACTTTAATCTCACGAAATACTGCCGTGTACCCTATGTACTGACACTATAATCCAAGGTATAAAACAAACTTTCTGCGTCCTAAATATCAGCTTTGTCTTTTCATATCAGAGATCGCTCAACCATAATAGGAGGGAGGGAGATTTATATAGACTGCTCCGAAAGACGCGCGAGGCGTATGTAATGAGTTGTAAGTATGTGTTCTTCCCAAAAAGTAGTTGTACTTGATACACGTCTCTTTTTTAAAACCATCAAACAGTTTTTAAAGTTAAGTTATAGTCCAACACCTATGGTTATGTTGGCTACCAATTAAAGTGCAAAATTACAGTGTTTTGGAATTTTGAAGATAGATTCCTTGTCATCCATGAGAATAAAAAAAGAATTGATCAAACTCGAAACTAACTATCCAATTTTTATTTCAATTGAGTTTTCCATTTCCAAAATGGCACCGCCAAGCCAGTATGCTTTCTATGTCGCTTATCAAGCGAGTGGGCCCGGGTCCGAATCCCGGATAAGGCATGAATGCTTCTCCGGGGATAGAAATCGGATTTTCGCCGGAAATGGATCCTAGTCTAGAAAGGTAAGCAGCGCATCCTTCTTGTTCCAGTCTGTGTTCATAATCTATGTTAATAAATGTATTTTCTAGTGTGTCTTGTATAAATGTATGAGCTGCGTATCTATTTATATGAATCGCAGATAAATGGGACGACAAAAGCAACATTTCCAAAAGTAGCAATTGCAAGGCGACATGACCACATTTGCAAACTCATACGTTCCAAACTCAGTCGCCAAAGGAGCTTAACAGTTCAACTTCGGAGTTATATACGGGATTCGTCAGGGTCGACAGGTAAGTATCGAGTCAATCTCTGGCGCCATCAGTAAAATTTTGTGTGGTCAATGGTACGAGTTATTACATAGCTTTAGAATAAGAGGGTTGATATAACCGAAAAAAAGCAGCAGACGAAAAACTAAAATTTGAAACAGGCTTCTGCGTTTTGGCGCCAATAAATTCAAGCAAAATCATTCTACACGTGAGGATTTTATATATAATTAATTTTTATTAGTTTTGGGGATCCTAAGAGAAAAACTCAACAACACAGTATTTCGTAACTCAAATTCACACTAAGTTATTATCAAAGAATACATAATTTCAAACGTGGGTGTTTTAAGAAGTACGGACATCCAAAAATCGATGCAGATGAAAAATACTGGAATCTATTATGCTTTCAATCCCTAGATAGTGTGTATATTTCGGCGTTCAAGTGAGGGACCACCCTTTTCCTTGGTATTGATTTTTCTCCCGCCGCTTGGTTCGATATCTTATTGCCTCCCTCGCACCCTTTTGTCTTGGGTCCCCGATGCAAGAAAACAAAGACCCGCCGCCGCATTGGGCGATTTCAAGGTGAAAAGACGCGTCGGGGAAGAAGGATTGACGGCCTCTTTAATGCTGAAATTATGAAGATAGTATAAAGACTATGGGTGCCATTTTTTTTTGTATGGGTATAAGTAGGGTACATATATATTCCGGCTTGTGTGCTTGATCAGAGACCCGCTGATAAGCCTTCGTCAAGTAAGACAGACACAGAAAGAATTTTTACTGTCACAGAGAAAGGAAAGTACACCCGGGGAAAGAAGGCGGGAATCGAACCAGCACCCGGTACAGCGCGCAGACTGCTAGCTTAATGGTCCAAACCACTCGGCCATCCGGGCCCCATTCTTTTTGTATAATAGTATATTTTGCTATATTGGTATCATGGAATTATGAGATAATTTTTTATTGGCATATTCCAAAATAGATTGATTTCCCGAAATACAAAACTCCATATTTATAAAACACTTATAAGACCAATTGTAACTTATGCAGGAGAAACGTGGACATTGAGCGCCAAAGTTTCAGAATACATTAGAAAATTTGAAAGAAAAATTTTGGGGAAAATATATGAACCAAAAAAGGAAAATATGTGTGGATCAGAAGAACGAACAGTGAACTGAAATAACTTATAAAAAACAAAGATATTGTAAGATTCATTAAATCGCCAAGACTCTGCTGGCTTGGACATATACAGCGTAGAGACGAAAAATCACTAAAATAATTAAGTCCATAGTTCTTTTTCTTCGATACTTTCATTAACAATGCAAGGAAATTGAAAGTAAACAATAAAAATATGTCTAAGAGATACAATAAGTCTATCGAATTACTTTCCAATGCAATCCCTCTCCGCTTATAGATTTTGGACAGAAACCTTTTAGTCATATCTACTCCATTGGAAACAGGCACCTTTCTACTAACGCTCAGACACACTCGCTGTCCATTTAACGTTTTCCATGCTATTAGCATTGATTTTTCGGCACAGGAAGTAAAAACTAACCATTAAATGTTTTATTACCCACACACGGCGCCCTTCACTCCGAAGCTAGCTCTCAATAAACGGTGCAGCCCCTGGTTTTTAAAAAGCCGATCCGAGGTCCTTACTTCCGCGTAAAGTGAGCTATAAATTATACGCCGCTCACTTGAACGGGCAGTTCCGCAGAAGAATGATGATGCACGGCAAGCTGGTCTCTTCTAACTAAAAGCCTCAACACACACACAGAAAGAGAGAAGGGGAAAAAATCATGTTTTCTGCTGCACGCAAAAGCTGTAAATTGGATACAAACTAGTGTAAGTCGTAAGTATGTTAAGAACACGAAAACTAAACTATTCATTAATGTGGATGCGAAACAATCATTAGACGGAAAATTTTGATTTAGTAGCACTAGGAAAATTTGGTCTTTATCGGCAGAATGCAAAATTTAAAATATAAAGTCATATATAATTTTTTTAAAATAATTTTTAAATTATGGACTAACGCTAGTTTAGTTGTTCGGAGAAGAAAAAAGGGTGAAGAGATAAATACCCAAAAGTGCTTACGAAGATGGAGATACTAGTTGGAACTAAAATAGTTCGTGCTTGTACATAGGGCATAAACATCAAATTGCTAGTTATATCTGCGTGGCTTGTGCCGAATAAGCAGAGTATCCTTCAAATAAGATGAGCGTGATGGTGAATGAATCAAAAAATAATTATGATAAAACTGCTACTTCAGTGTTTAGCAGCATCGGAGAATGTTAAAGTAATTATGCAGGGGCATACAATTCTTCATTTCATGGAATCGAATGATTTACTGTTCGATGCCTAGATATTTGAAAATGCGCATAATTAATGCGAGGAGTTAGTTTTGTTAATTAATCTAAAGAACCTAACTTTTCTCATCAAAATGTTTGTGTAGTTTTAGAATTCTACAAATGCACTCAAAATTGTACAAATTCTCAAATGCAAAAAAAGCTTGGGTTCAAACAGCACAAGTGAAACTTAATATTGCGTAAAAATGACAACATTACAATATTGTGTTGTTTCTATACAAGAATCGTGCTGATGATATACGAATATAAATTTGTGTTGTTCCAACACAACTGACGATCGCGAGAAGAGACGATTATTGTATCCATGCGGGATCCACAAAAATGTTAATTATATTGCTTTCTAAAATTTGAGTACAACAAAATTGTAACATTCATTTTAAAGTACCGTAAATATATATTTTAAGTTTTAGTACAGTTTTTTATTCGAAACATTAAAGAGCAGATGCTGAACTGCATCATGGAAGAATACATGCGAGCTGCGCCTTCAACACAATTTTTGTGCTAACCATGCATTATTATTTAGTCATAATTCAAATTTTGTTGTGTTTCAACGCAACTGGTAACTGGGAAAAAACCAGTGTTAAGAAATTGGATGCAAAAATTTAGGAGCGATTTGTACTACTAACTAAAAAATCTAGGAGCAAATGAACATTTTCTGGGAGCATTTTTTGGGAAAATATTTATGAAAAAATGCTTGTTTCGTATAATTTATACGCAAAACTCTTAAGATTGCGGTAGTTGAACACCTTAAGAATCACCGGAGTTTGGCCATTTAAGGAGAGCTGGAATTCTTATTCGTATTTCAGGAATCACAATTAACGATTTCAGGAGTTTCAAGATTTTACGATCACCTGAGTATCGCCGGAGATTTGCAATTTTAAGATGATAATTTTCGGAAAGATCTTTGGAAACTACATTAAAACGTTGAGTGACATTTAAGAAAAATAGTCGCGATAACTGCGACTAAATTAAGTTTGAAGTCACAAAAATGTATAGGAATTGGTCGTACATTGCGACTAGGGACAGTGAATTTCGGACCCTGGGAAAAACAAATTTTTTTTATTGAAAGTCAACACAAGTTTTTTTTCTGAGAGTATAAAACAAATATGTTAAGCACAACAGGACTATAGAGGGTTGATTCTTTGAAATCCGGTTATATAAGCTTAATATGCGGAGTAAGAGGATAATGCTTAACAACCGATACATTATACGAGAATAAAATATGGGTACGATCATTGTTTTCGTTGACACAGGACAGGTGCAAAAGTGTCTGATGTCATGACACGATGCATTTAAGGCTTCTACACATACAATACATTGCATGTGAAGGTCAGCTCATTCATACCTAGATTGGTTTTCGGTATTTTACTATTTATACATCTTTTGTTCCGCATTATTCGATGCGAAGCAATGTTCGATTCCCATAATGTAGAAAACAGGATATGCGCACAGCTTTCGTAACAACACATAATAGAGGGACAGCACATTGTAATGTGTAATCCCTATTAGAATGTTCCATTTCATAGCATGTAATATAATTGTAATGTTTGTGAATATGTTAGCTTAATTTTTTACTTTCATCACCTGAATAGTCATAAATGTAAAATTGTCAATATTTAAACAGCACATGTTAGGCTGTCTGTTGTATTAAGCAGAAAGCAGACATTTTGTTATTGTTCTTTTTTTTAAATACGAATTTCCATAGAATTTTTAATTGAATACCAGAAACATATATGTTCTAGAAAAAAAAATAATAAAAGTATTATTTTCCAGTTCCACAAACTTTTGCATAGAATTTGCCTGAATTACTTGGTACTAAAACCAAATAGTTACAAGTTGTCTTTGATTTGGAATATAAAAGCATGGTATTTTCAAAGTGTGGCAAACTTAAGATTTGCTTTGAAAGTTCACTAGATCAACTTATGTCCTAAAACTGTCTATGGAAAGGATACCTGTAAAATATTAATCATTATTGAAATATGTCGTCAATATCCCGCGAGAGATATCAGGTTAAAATCCCTCATAGTTGTATTTAGTGCGCAGAAGAAAAATCTTATTTCTACACTAGCACAGAATATCAATATCTTTTCAATATCACCATGCACAGTGTAAAAATGTGTAGTGAAACCTTACTTCTACTTCATAAAACCAGTGGCAGTCTAGGTGACCTTAGCCTTATATAATAAACGTTTACCAAAACGTCACACCAAATTTATGAAGTAACGTTACACAAATACGAAGTTTATACTCATATTTTGCTGTGTAACTTTACTCCATTAATTTGTGGAACGTTACTCAATACGCAAGTAAGAAGTTTATACCCCTTATTTTGCTGTGTAACGGTGCTCCATAAATTTGTGTAATGTTACTTGAATACAAAAAAGAAGTTTATACACTTATTTTGCGGTTTAGCGTTAATTTGTCCATGGTGTTGTTTGCTCCATAAATTTGTGCAAAATTACTTACTACACAAATAAAAAAGTTTATACTCTTATTTTGCGGTGCAACGGTATACTCCCTCAATTTGTATAACATCACTCTATGCATTTGGTGCAACATTTACTCCATAAATCTGAAATAACGCTACACCAAATTAAAATGCAGGATACCATCTAATTCCATCTAACACACATTCAAAACAATTTAATCGCGTGATAAACACAGACGAACCCGACACCCGCCCTTTCTAAGCGGACAATTAAGCCATACACCTCACAATGCAGTGAAAAGAGTCGCTTCCTGGCATGGGCCGGTGAGCTGTATGCTCCAGTAATTAAAGGGCTACACTGGAAGAAAGGGGACCCACCTGACAATAGGGCAGGGGCGTCACCTATCGGCGGAACTCAGGAAGGGAAGGTTTGGGATGAGTTTATCCAGAAAGATCTAAAGACCGAATTTTATTTTATAATATAAAATAATAATTAAATTTATGTATAGAAGACCAATTTAATTTTATGTATATATATAAATACCAATTTATTTTATAATTTTAAAAAGTTATAGATGAAATTTTAGTTTATATTTCAATCCGATTTTATGTGTAATAAAAATTCTATTTGGAATTTCTATCTTCATGAATTTCGTGTACTATATGCTGTATTTATTTGATGTTCAGATTATAAGTAGAGATTGAGAGGTTAATTGGGAGATACTTTTAAAATTAAAAATAATGTAATTTTAACTAATTCTTAAAGTTGAAGAAGACTTTTTCTATTATCGCTTTTAAAAAAGTTGAATAAAATATGCCAATGCCGAATTAGTATGAATGCATCGATATTTTAAGAAACTTAATAAATCTGAGTTTAACTCATTAACGACTTATTTGTGAATACCATTAACATCTTTCTTACCGAAAAAACACGTTAAGTTTAAGAGTTTGAAATTTGTTTCTCGTGTAACCCAATTTGTCCAACAGAAATTGTCCAGTACAATCATCTTTATTTAGCTTATATTTTGTTTCTAGATAAACTTAAGCAGAAAGCTGATTTTCGCATGTTTTCTTGCCGATTGTCGTTAATGGGCTGACATTTTAATCAATGTTAAGTTTAGAAAAGTATTGCAACAAACGAGCGGGTCTTACATTTTAAGAGTTTTTACAACGTTATAAAACAAGGTAGTAGTTTCAATACAACAAAACAAGGAATGAGTAAGCTATAAAAATTTCAACTTTTAAAGAGTGAGTACAGTATGGAAAGTGTGCGTTAATACAAGAAAATTCTTTTAAAAGTTTTTTTTCCCCCCAGTCATACAGTTTTTATATTCATGTGCCGAAAATATGTTTAATTTACATAATTGTAAATAGTACTTTTACAAACTATTTGCAAAAATAACTTTTAGACAATATTTCGTTAAAAGTGTCCCTCACACCACAAAAACAAAAATTTATGTTATGTACTTTAATATAAATAAAAGTTTTGAATTACACTTTTTTTGCAATTGTTGGAAACTCCAGATGAAATTGCACAAATTTCTTAATTAAATTGTTCGTTTGAATTTTAATAACTGGTCCTCGACTAAAATTTAACTTGTATCAAATAACGGCATATAATTAAAACCAACCCGTTAACAGTTGATTCTGAAGAATAAAATATGGAACTATGATATTATACAGAATTTAAAAAAAACCAGTGAAATAAATCCACAAATAAAAATTTAATAATACTATAACTTGGTTTCTTTCGGTTTAACGAGATCCCGGTGTTCAGCTGTGCTTTTGTGTGCAGCAACAATTGAAGCCATGGGAAGGTTCGAAAGTTAAATGGTTTTGGGATGTAGTGGTAGTTAAATATCGTCTAAACGGTGAATGCCGACATGATTTTTAGTTGCTGTGTGAATGGGGATTGAAGTTTCAATGTTATAACAACAGGAAGTTGTGTTTCCATAAACATAGGAAACTAAGAGGACAGGATTTTCAACTCGATTTCATCATATGAGGGACGATAGGTACCAATGTGAATAAACAATATAATCTGCATCGATTTCAGATTTTTTTTAAATCTCTAGTCCAGAAATTAAGCACTAAATCGACATAACTAAAGTGTATTTTATAGGTTTTCAAGAACAGATTTACAAACGCAAAAATCTATACAATATCAACCGTTACTAAATAATAAAAATAATCTTTCAATTAGATCCATGAATGTCTTTTTAAAAAAATGATTTCACTAAACGCATAATACTTCCGTAACCCTTATTAAATTTTAAGAAGCGGTAAAAAAAAGATGTAAAAAACGCTGTTACGATTTTTACGTTAAACATTAAAAATCTATATACTACTATATCAACCATCACTAAATATTAAAAATAAGTCATTGGAAAAATAATTTCATTAAACCCATAATAATGCTTCCGTAACCATTATTGGCATTTAAGTATTCATTTACCCCATTACCTTAAACGTAACACATACTGAACATTTGAAAAATATCAAAAAACATTGAGGTGTCGCAAGGAACTCTTGGCATATTAACAGAAGCCACCTGCTTCGCCAAGCATGAAACGAACAATTACAACATAGGTTAAAATGCAGTCGGTTCCACGCGGAACCAGCTCTAGTTAGTCAGACATGACATCATTCAAGTATTAATTTCCGAATTATAGTTTAAACGTGAAGTTTTTATTTTTAGTTCGAAAAGAGTCTAATTAGTCGTCTGAATTTCGTTGTTTTTTTTTCAAATTATTTTTAAAGTAATAAAAAATTATTTTTCTGAGTCATTACTATTATCAGACCAAGGTTTGGGATATTTACTGAGGAATGTACGTACAAGAAATACTTTTAACTAGTTGATATTTAATGACTAACATTTTCTTTAAATGTCAGTTGATATTCGTACCTAAAAGGGGTAATGTATGAGTTTAATAATAAACTTTAGTACTTACATAAATGCTAACTTCATTATCAAGCAAAACACAAATTCCAAAATTGTTTCTTACCTAAAAAAAAGTATTATATAATTAGTACAAATAAGACGTTTATGGTCATTGATAAGTTGTGAAAAGGACGTATTTTTCTTCCATAACTTAAACACGTGACTAAAGATATTTCAAATTACATCATTAAGAAAAAAAATTCACTTACATAAAGACAAATTGTAAACATGTATTTTGTAATCAAACGTGTAAGTAAAATGGAAATTTATCATTTTCATCTTAAACAAAATTTATTTCCAAATTACTAAACTATTATCCAGTGTTTCCTTTGTATTTTTACTAACATTTGATGGTCACTAACATCGTTTTATAAACTTAAACTGGAATAATTTTGCTATCCAAACGTTTCTCCTTATATTTTTTATTATATTTTTTAAAACTTACTTAATTTTTTTATTTTATTAACTTATATTTATTTTAACTAAGAAATTAATTTAATTCTACTAAATCTTCACGTACAATAAGTTAGTATTTTTTTTATGTGCGGTTCAAACTAAATCTATAGTAACACACACAGCTACCCAATGTAGAAAATTAAAGTTATTAAGGTCAACTCCAGAAAAATGATAAATCTAAATTTTAAACTTCAATCTAATGAAACTGTATGCTGCTCTTTTTTATTTCCTTTCTGCAGTTTTTAACCACTTTGTTTAGTTTTAACTAGCAAATTCATAATGAGCAACTATTGAAAAAATACCCTAAAGCACAATTATTTCTCCAAAGGGTATCCTATTAAAATAGCTAAAAATCGAAACATAATGTGTTAAGGGGGAAAGGGTTTGGAGACCGTAGCTCCCATTCCCCCGTAAGAACAAAAACTTCGTTTACTAGAAGGTTTAATGTTTGTGACTCGTAACAAGTAATTATTTCAATGCAATGTTTTTTCAATTGGGGAGCTTAGTGGAAGAATGTGCTAAGTGACAAAAAGGAATACGAGATAATGAGCTATAAAGTTTTTAGTTTGCCCTTAAATCCGTTAAAAACGGTACTTGCAAACGGTCAAAAGTATACTTAACTTTAAGTTTATGAGAATGGCTACACTTTTTATCTTTAAAAGATGGAATAAAATGTTCATTGACACAAAAATCTCAATTTTTTAAAAAATGTTACAAAGCTCGCTCTTCCTCTATGCTCTTCAATTCTGAATAAGGCATTTATCTCCTCTTATTAGTTGGTTACTTTTACAGCTTAAGCCCGTTCAATATTTCAGGATTATCTGGAAACCCTAAACCCCTTACGTTCAGACGCATTTTAAATAACCGTTCAGTAATGGCAATCGTTTTCCCAAGAGCAATTTATTTCATTGTAATGACTTTACTAAGAACACTACTTCTATGTTCAGCTAAACATTCGAAAAGAAAAAAAGAACACTGATTGGGACATTCGAAACAGAAAGTAAGTGGTCGTGCGTTTTATCGGGGCAATCGAATTTTTTTTTTACATAAAGGAATTAGTCAACTGGAGAGACACAATTTTACATCACGAAAAAGTAATTATGTTTGATATAGGTCAGCCAATCATTCATCGCATAGAACAGGTATCTAAAGTACAATAAAAAAATGATTGTTGTTTGCATAGCAAATTAATTTTTAGCATAAAAGAATTGCAGGCAAAATGTTAAAATTGTTGAAATAACTATTTTAAACACGTATATCAATTGCAAGCTGTACTAAAGTTTATATTCATACACTGTAAAACTTTGATGTAACGTTACACCATAAATTATGTGGAACGTTTAATCTGTAAAAACAGCGGTTTATGAATTAGCGTTCCACCAAATTTTTGCACCCATTAATAAACATATATTCTAATTTATTATTTTCTCACAAAAAAATAGGTTACTATTTCCATAAAAATAGTTTTAACCAGATTTATGGAGATACGTTACACCACGTTTCACCATAGTTTTACAGTGTATGGGTACATATAGTAAATAGTTATTTTAAGTTTGCAATGTTAAAAATATGTTATAAATTAATTATGTATTGCTACTAAACTTCATGATATATGTATCTCAGTGTTCTTTTTATAAACATTGCCCTCACATGCGTTTTGATTTATAAGGAAAAGAATGTAAATAAATTTTCTACAAAATCATTTTGATATGCCTTTTTTTTACTGCAGTTCATTTTCAGAAACATATATTAGTAAGCATACGTAAATAAATGGAAATTAAAAAAAATCCTTTTAAATAAAACGAAACTGTGTGTACATATAACATATTTTAATTAATAAGTTGGTTCCATTTTGTAATTTAATCGAAGACAATTAACATCAAAGACAATTGAAGCGCCAAAAAATTTCAATGACCTCTAATTAAGCATCCGCAATTATATCATTAGTAATATTACATAACCTTAAGATATTTATACGATCTCTCTCCAGACAGACAAGAACTTTTTTTCTGAAACCGCTACCAGTTTTAAATATAAAATAATAACCAAAAATTACTAATACTTCAATTATTACCTATTATAATACTTATTGAAAACAAAATTCGGCGTTTCCTGCGTTACCACTATAGTTTACAGTTTAAAACCGCTTCTTCAAAAAATAATTATCAATAACACTAAATCTCATCAACCCGAGAGATAGCCAGTCACGATCCGGCTGCTTTTCTTTGTAGCGTCCTCCATCATGGTAAAAGCAAATTGGATTGGGAAAATATAATTATTTTTAAACGGTACGGGATGTGTAGTAAATATTACCATGTTCACCAATTACCTATATAAGATTAAAATAAATATTCATATGATAGATAGGAGGGGGCATGCATAGGCAGTAGTACTTGGGATGAGGGATATACAACAATTTAATTGCTATTTAAAAATTGTGTAGTTCAAATAAATTGTGTAGCTAAATAAATCATAAGAAATATTATAAAAATGCCTTGGTATTTAATTTTAAAAAGTAATGAAAGAATCTTATGTTGGAAACCATTAAATTTTCTATTTTGACGAGAAGTAATGATAATTTAATTTTCTATGACCCAGTAGTAAAGAAGTAGTTAAAATGGTTTCCGCGAAATGTTTTATTAAGAAAAAAAATTATTATTAAAGTTCAAGTGTATTTTTAATAATATAATATTAATGATAATTATGATGATGATGATAATAATAATATTAACAATAACAACAACAATAATACTAACAATAATAATAATAACAATAATAGTGATAATAATTATAACAATAATAATATTAATTATTATAACAATAATAAAAACAATAATGATAAATAGCGATTTTAAAGGTCCTAATAATAGAAATGTTATTTGTAACTATTTAACTTAAAGTTCATTTATAAACACAACAAGGCTTTTTAATTTAATCTAAAAATATTTTACATGGTAACGAGATTATTCTCGCGAGTTCTACATGAAAAGGAAAGTTAATTAAAGTCACAGTTAAACTTGTTTAACCTCGGCGATGCTTTGGTTTTGTTGGCGGTATGGCTCTGCAGTAGCTGCCACAAATGTGATGATTACACCGATTACATTGGTAAGGTTTCAGATGATATAACGCTCTTGTTTTCATTTTTCTTTGTACTGCAGTCTCATTGAATGCTTAGGTTTCACCCTCAAAGTGATCGTCATGGATAGAAAGAAACTTTTCTTTCTATACAAGCTATCTTTAAAAAATGTTTTGAACAACTAACAGCACAGCAAGAAGTTGACATTTAAAAAAATTAATAAGTAAAATATTCGTAGAAAAACTCATTTACGTATTGAATTCCAAAACAAAAGTGATTCCAGATAACGAATGAAAATAAACCGTTGGAGCTGTTGCCATCCACGACGTGAAACAGCCCCATTCCTTAAAACAATAACATAGAATATCTACTCTTCCAAAACATTGTAAATATCAAATCCCTAGCAACCGACTGCAGTTCATCTTTCTGTTTAAATGGTGATCCATTTTTCCGCACTGATAGGGAGAACAGTTTCGACTTATACTGTTTTTTTTCTTGAATTTTTATGACAAGAGAAACCCTAGAAAAACCTTTCCAGCTATATCATGTGAATGTAACAGAGGGGCAATTATGGGTTTGAAACTCATTCGGCGGATTAGAAATGAAGGATGACACACAAAAGCCTATTGTCTAGTTTGAAATATTTAGTCTGATTGAAGTGGCTATTTGTCATGAGGCTTCCTAAACCAAGTGAACCATTGAATTTTTTTGAACCTAAAACAGATCTATAATTCATACTTAAAGATAATAATTTGTATTTACGAAGATTGAAGTGCATGTGATGTACGAAAACTAAAAGTGGATTGTTTTCGTCTAAAATCCAAGGAAACCACTTTCTTGTGACTGATAGTTTAGAATCAATTTAAAAGGATAAACGTTGTATCGGGAACAACTTTTCTCAATAGAACAACATAATGATATTTTTATTTTCACCTTAATTTTTTAATTTTTCACGTTCATAAATAATTTTATGCATCCAACGTACTATTGCATGCAGTGTTTCATCATATAATATGGAAAACTATTAACAGACGTTTTAGTCAACGCAATACAAGAGTAAAAGTTAAAAGGTCAATAACATCGTTCTGTGACAGATGGTTTGTGTATGCGTAAAGCTGTAAAATCAATATGCAAACAGCAAGTTATTTAAAAAAAACATTATCTCAAACTTTTTGACACAAAAACCACATACAACGTTATTTACACCAATATAAACATTTCTCATCGTTTGAATTTATAACCAACAAGGCATTAGAAAAAAATTGCTGGTTTCACTCTTGCAATTCCTCAAGAGCGGTTGAAAGCGATTTTTTTTGGCTGATGGTTTAGAATTTCTGTTCCTAGAAGCCTCTTCAAAGCTATTGTTAGGCATTTACTTTAACTGATAGTTTAGAAAAAAATCTACGTCCAGGTAACGCAATCATAATGCAACTATTTATATATAAATGTATTATCGTTAACATATGCGTCTATCAACTTTAATATTTCATGTCATGTTTTAAAGTGTATGCAAACTTGATATTATATGTTTTAGGTGAAACATAGAGTTATAGTTAAAAAAGTTAAACGTCAGGTTAAGGTCAATCAACGTACAAATAACGTAATCAAAATGCAATCATTTATTTATAATCGCATTATGCTTTACATTCGTCTACAACATAAATATTTCATGCAATGTTTCAAAGTGGATGAAAGCCTGCCATTATACTTTTTAGGTGAGACATACAGTAATAGTTTTTAAAAAAAGATCAATGCAACATCAAAGGACAGAGGGTAAGTCTATCTTTAAAATAGTAAAAGCGATTTACTTCTCGAGTTATCTTTCAAACCACAACACATTAAAAATGTATTGACACCCATCCAAAACAAGACTTTGCCCTAAGCCCGAACAATTTAATATTCCTTGAGGTTTGAAGTTCGGTTCTTTGTAACGCAGGGATACAAATTGAGGTTTTATTTGGGAGATGCGATTCCCCCGAAAGCTATCGAAAGCAATTTTATTTGATTGATAGTTCAGAAAAATCTGTTTCTGAGAAAAGGGTAATACCGGGAAAACTCAGGTAACGTTTTCCAAAACAAAAAACAGCAAGATGTTTTCATGGCAACATCTGTTAGGAACAGGATAATTCTTCTTTATTCGTATCTAATAATATCATATTGATATGTTGTTCGAATTTTTTCCGTATCATTAGTATCTTTTATGTACATTAAGCTTTCTTTATTTAAAAGGGATTACTTATTTGTATGACAATTCGTGTTATGAAGCGATACTCGGGGTGTGTAACACAACATGACTTTCAATTCCTCTCAATATCAATAAGCACATATCTATCAATCAATGCACATAGACGCTGCTGAACATAGCGACGAACTTCCGATTGGTTTTATACACCTTTATTCGCTAATGTATGCCTATACCAGTTATTTTGGCTGTTCAGTGTATAATAACAAATTGAACGCAGCAATGAAAGTTTATTGATTTTTTTTCTTTAATTACTTAACAAAACTTCCGGAATCTGCATTATTAAAAGTGACTTAAGAAGTTAAAAAAAAAAAAAAACGATAAACAATTCCCATTCTCTTTAAATTGCGCGTTTGACATTTTTGAGCAACCTCACGTGAGGTCTGTTAGGGGAGATGTCTAAAAATGTTTTTGTGTGGAAAAACGATGGACCCGACTGTGGTTGAAAAGCATTCCGACACGTCCTTCTTTGAATTATGGCGTGAAATACGTGCTGCACAGGTGCAAAGAAATAGAGGTTACTTTTACGGCATATGGTTATTTTATTTAAAACTGGAACAATGTATGACTTGTGTGAAAAGAATGTGTTCCTTGTGTACGAAAGAATATTTGGTGGAGAGGAAAGTTTTCTTGAAATTGCTTGTTAAATTTCATATTTTTAAAAAGTTTCATAAATCAGTGTTTACAGAGTATGATGGAATTTTATAAATAGACTAGCTTTATAAACCCGGCGTTGCACGGGTGTACCCTTATCCTTACTAACGGTGATTTTTTTAAAGTAAACTTTTATTTTATACCAATTGATCCCCTCTCCACTGGTCAGCACAACATCAGTATATTTTAAATTCCTCCCATTCTAATATCAGCATTGATTTTTAAAAGAAGTCCGATGTTATCCAGGCCCTTCTAAGAGTTTAGAGGGCTTTCCCATAGGCCGTGTTAAAATATCAGATTAGCACTTACTTATAAGATTCATAAATCTAACTATCAATGCGTGGGGATTTATAATGTATTTTTAATTTAGAAGAGAAATGAAGGGACAAAAAGTATTCATGCACTCATAGAATATATAATTTATTATTCAAAAGTATCATTCAATGTCATGTACGTCATAAAAATAGTCTAACAGACTAACCTCGTTATAACGATTTTAACGAACTGTTATAGATAGCGAAGTTAACGACTTTTACATGGAGCCCGAAGACACTAGCAATAAAAATATTTAATTTTAACAGAAAAGCTATATAGAATGTACAATTCATTAGAAAACAACTTCTACCTACTATAGGAAAAACACAATATTTATAAAGTTTTGTCTACCCTTGTCTTTTCGAATTTAAAAGTCAAATTAGACCATAAATCATCTTAACAAACTCAACACTTAAGTAAACTGTCGGCATCAGATGCGTACCTGACAGATTCAAAAGAAGAGTTACGAGCGAGATTTTCTGATCCCGAAAAAACTTCTTCACTTCCCATCTGGCACTTTAATTTGCGACTCATTACCATGTGCATGCTGGAATTAGGAAGCACTTAACAAGGGTTTATGCTTCCTAATGACGAAATTAGGGACGAAGTTTATTTTCTGAGAAATCTGTAATCATCTTTGAGGGGGATCATTTTTACGAACTTTTGGGGTACTGTGATTATGACTGCCGAAAAAGAACTGTCTTTTCGCATAAGTTTTCTCTGATTTTCAGGGATTAAAGTTGCGATAGAAAGTAGAAAGAATATTGACATAGAATTCAAAATTCATTCTTCATTTTCATTCTTCAAAAAGAAAAAAATGCATGCCATAAAAATTAAGTTATCATTAAAGGCTTCATAAAATACTTAACGATGAGAAAACTGTGAAACTGTTTGAATTTTTATTGCCGATACCTAGAAAAAGGACATTAGTTAAACGTACTTTCAAAATTATAAAAATACAACTTTAGAAAACACGAAAGTTTTAAAAAAGTCAATGTTATTTTTATTTTTCTTCATACAAAGTTTACTTTCAAAACAACGAAAAAAAAAGGTTCAGTTGTAAAGAATGTAATATAGTATATACTTTTGCTAGACTAGACATTATATAGAATAACGGTTTCCTCTCTATCGATGTAAAAATGTACACTTTAAACGACAGAACCCGTCTTCTATATAAATACAGATTTCCCGCTTTGGCGAGATAAGATATATTGTTCGTTATTAAATTAAATTATTTCAATTTGATAAATTTGATAGATAAATTTAAAGTATCTACAAATAGGTAATGTATCAATAAATAACCAAACAAACAGTATTTAACATAAAATTTAAAAAAAAACAATGACAATATCCGAAAGAAACTTGAGGCGACAATATACATTAAGAACAAAGGAAGCAATTAAAATAAACACTCATAAGCAACTTATATTTTTTTTGTACCGAAACGAAACACCGAAATCTGTGAAACAAATAGCCAGTCCACACAGCAACAATAAAAACCCTCCATTGTTTCCCCTAGAAACTCAAAAAGACATTATCCCGCGTGACAGTCAGCCCAGCGTGACAACGACCCTATCTTTAGAAAATACCCGGTCTCACGTACGACACGTGCATTGGGGGTGGGGTGGGTCTGCTCAAAAGATTTGTCGCCTCGCAAGAAAAGAAGATGGAAATGGATTTAAAAATAGCTGCGACATCAAATGGTCGGAGGGCATAATTAGCGCGAAATCCTAAAGAAAAGTCCCGCAGAAAAAGAAGATATAGAATTAAGAAGAAGATGGAGATGCTGGCCGGGAAAAACCAATACAAAAACCGGTTTGCCAAGTGAAGACATCGATCGTTTTGTAGTAAGCCCAAATAAACGATCTTGGAGACCTATTTGGCGCTATTCTAAAGTGGAGTTTGTATTGACTAATTACATCGACTTGGCGACGTTTTGACTATCTAATAAAACTATCATTACAAAGTATTTTTCGTACCTGTGAAGGGTACGTAAGGGTTGCAATGACTGTTTGAGCAGTTGTAGGCTGTTGTAAGAGATCTGAATTTATGCAAGGTGATAACCTTGCATAAATGGATAGACCAAGGCAGTGAATAATAGACCAAGACAGTATAAACTGTGATCGAAGAATACTGTGCAGAGTTCGAGGAGAGCACTTTGTGCAACTTAAATAGGTCTTTAGCCCAAGTTTAAAAGAGAGACACCTGATGTGTAGACTTATGAGCCGACTTATGGTGGACTGTATGGCTATATTAGCCCATGATGCGTTTTATATTGAACTAACGTTGGGTGAGCTGTTTGTTTGGGCTTAATAGGGTTACTTGGCAACATTCTGACGGTTCCACTTTTTTTCTCGCCAAGCATCTCCATCGTCTTCTTATCTCTATGAAAGAAGAGCTCGTTAGCAGTGGTGAAGTGGGGTCCTGTGATTTACTAACCATCATAAATCAAGATTTCTTTTGGGTTTTTACTTCAAGAAACACGACTGTTGGGTTGTTACGGAAAAAGTTTTTTTTAAAGGGAGTATATTTTGTGTTTGGTCGGGAAGGCAGCTTTATATAGAATTAATGATTCCTCTGAAAAGTGATGATTGTTACACATTAATTCAGTACAAGCAACTAAGTAGGTTTTTATTAATTAAGGCTTTTTAGCGTAAAATAAGTTGGTCGTTAAGTGTCATCTGATGTTTCTTTATTACTTTTATTCTTCTTGTTTAGTATCAACATATTATGTAACTGTCTTAAAATGCTGAGCGTGAAAAATGTCACTAGTTTTTAAATTATATAATAATTTGTTGGAGAATTAGAAAATACTTGTCCTTGAATTTTTTTATTTATATTTTACAAAGCACCGAATAACTCTGAATACAAAATTAAAGACACGCTTTTAGTAAATTTTCCAAATAAGTTCTGTAGCTGCGAATGACCTAAATTCTTATTAATTATTAAATTTGATTTTATGGAGGTCAATTATTTTATTCTCAAACGTTGAAGTCATTTTAATGGGTATTTGATGCGGATTTTAAAATTTTAACACTTACTGTTTGTACCTTACTGTAATTTCAATTTGGATTAAATTTACTTCATTCGTTTATTTAACCAGTTTTACTTCAGTAATCGTAAAGAAACTGTATAATTTAAAATGCCATTGTATGGCACTAAATTAATAATACAAAAGCAACTAAAAATGCATTTTCATACAGGAAACTTTACTTTATATCAAAAAGTCTTATTATAAAACTGAATCATTAAAAAAATGTGTTAATAAATGAATTATTTGATGTAATTGAATTGAATAACATGTTTGTAAAATTATTCAAAATGTTATTGAAACTTCAGTTTTAAATTAATATTCAATATTTAATACTATACACAACAATTCACTTTAAAATTGATATGCTTCATTATTCTATTTAGTAAAAACTTGCCCGATGTAATATTCGAAATACTTAGGACAAAGTACAAGTAACAATGAAACAGACTGTTTTATAAGTAAATACAAACGTTGTAACTCATTGTTTTTGACAGACATCTCTTGAAGTAAAATTGCTTACGTAAGCAATTAGTTTTCAGAAAGATTAAACATGTACTACAGCGGAACCGACATAAGAAAAAAACCTTTTCTGCAACATTAATCATGAGATTAAAAAAAGATAATTTCCTATCTAATTCAGAGTACTTCTGTAAAAAAAGAGGTATCAATGAAAAGTAAGAAACACAAATCTTAAAATTCTTGGAAAAAGAAAAATCGTTCATGAAACGTTTTCTTAATCAAGACATTTGCTTTCCAATTTAAAATACTTCCTCACAAAAATATAATTGCTTTCTTTAATTACATTAACAAATGTAAATAACTTTTTTGTAAGACTTCAAATGTCTGAAATTTTTATAAGTAAATAATTCAAACACTTTTACTAATCAAATACTGCAAGCAAATAAAAACCAATAAAAGTATTTGACTTACAAGAACTTTACAATCAAATGAATCCATACTCATACTCAATTCCCAAGCTAAAATTAGAAATATTGACACAATTTATGCCAAAGTATGGCTTAATGAAGCCACATCATCAAACACTTTTACCAATCAAATACTTCAAGTAAATAAAAACAAATAAAAATCTTTGACTTAGATGGACTTTACAAACAAATGAATCCATAATCATACTCGATTTCCAAGAAATAGTAACACAATTTATGCCAAAGTTTGGCTAAATCCAGCCACATCAAACACTTTCACTAATCCAATACTGCAAGCAAATGAAAATAAATAAAAGTATTTGACTTACAAGCATTTTACAAACAAACGAATCCATACTCATACTCAATTCCCAAGCTGAAATTAGAAATATTGTCACAATATGTCATAGTATGGCTTAATTCAGCCTTAATGGCCCTAATTACATTACCGCATTTAAATATTTTTTTTTGTAAAAACACAAACGTTTGAAACACTTTTATAAGTAAATAATTAAAACACTTTCACCAATAAAACACTCCAAGCAAATGAAAAAAGGAAAAGTATTTGACTTACGAGGACTTTACAAACAAATGAATCCATACTCATACTCGATTCCCAAGCTTAAGTGTTAGAAATATTGACACAATTTATGCCAAAGTATGCCTTAATCCAGCTACATCATCACAAGAATTCAAATGTTTGAAACATTTGTAAGTAAATAATTCAAACACTTTCACTAATCTCAAATACGTCAAGCAAGTAAAAACAAATAAAAGTATTTGACTTAAAAGGACTTTACAAACAAGTGAATCCATACTCATACTCAATTCCCAAGCTAAAATTAGAAATATTGACACAATTTATGCCAAAGTATGGCTTAATCCACTCACATCATCGCAAGAATTCAAATGTTTGAAACTTTTAAATTAAATAATTCAAATACTTTCACTAATCAAATACTTTGCAATACAAACAAACGAATCCATGCTCCTACTCGATTACCAAGCTAAAATTAGAAATATTGTCAAAATACATGCCAAAATATGGCTTATCCAGACACATCATCAAATAAAGGTATCCAATGGGGTCACACCGTGCTTGGTCAGACAAGAAATGAAGGCAAATGTTTGAAACTTTTGAAGTAAACAATTCAAATACTTTCACTAATCAAATACTTTACAACACAAACAAATGAATCCATACTCATACTCGATTTACAAGAAATATTGTCACAATTTATGCCAAAGTATGGCTTAATCCAGCCACATCATCAAATAAAGGTATCCAAGGGGGTCACAACGTGCTTGGCCAGACAAGAAATGAAGACAAATCGCCCTGCTAAGAGAGAACGCATCCTGTCCTAACTGCAGCATCGGAAATTGGATTGGAACGAGACGTCATTATAACGGCTACTCGATGTTAGTAACAGTGGGTTAATAAAATTGTAATTGGTATATTTCCCATAAATGAGTTTTGTATTTGAATGTGTTCTACGGAGAGGTCAAATCACTGAACGAATAAAAAATCCACAAATTGTGTCGTTTTTTTTTTTTTAAATAGCTAAAAAGATCAAAAAGTTATCAATAACGAAGGACACATTGCTGCTTTATGAAATCTATACACGTATATAAAATCATGCATTGACTTTTAGTGATGATTAAAAAAAATTTAGTAATCTAACAATATTCACAAATTCATGCAGATTAATTGGGGTTACTTAACAATTAGAATTTTACATATAGTATTAATTTCAATTTATTAAAATTAAAAATAATACGAATTGTCGTTAATATTCAAACAATTAACATTTATTATTTATAAACGAAATGTTCTGGTTTTGTTCTTTTTCTCATTTATTAGCTGTTTTAAAAAGGTCAATGCAATGTTGATATCCGTTTTTTACATATTTAGTGTTTTCAGTCAAAACTTTTTTAGTAATACAGTTAAAGGTAAAAAACAAAAACATATTTTTACATGGTGTTAGATTATATGTTCCTAAACTAATTTAAACTAGCCCAACGTATGTTACAATTCTCTCAAATCATGGCATAACTTTATTAAAGCGTCCGACGATGGGAAGGAATTGAAGACTGCGTCATATTTTAATATTCTAACGAGCATTAGCTTGTTCGCTGATGAGCTTTTGGGATCTAGATTCTGTATTATGGACTAGAGACAGTTTTCGTTTTAAGGGAATGTATTATGAAATTTGAATATATATTGGATCATGTGTGTTTGAAATCGATCGTTTCGTTATAATTAGTTTCTTAGATATTTTTAATGTTGGGTGTGTTTTAAAATTCTCTGAAAGAAATTAGGTCATTCCTCACAAAACCATGTCCCAGCAAGATATCTTTCACATAAAGAAAAGTTATGCTTCCACTTGAATAAATTTAAAATGATGAATATTTTATCTACTTACTAACGTTGAATAGATAAAAAAAATATAATATTTTGTGTAAAAATTTGTGTCCACAGACTATGACAAATCATGTCCATGGGCTGTCTCACCGTCATGTCCGGGGACTGTTTTAGTTAGTAAATCCTAATTAAATCCAATTTTTTTATAAAAAATGTTGTTTTTTAATTGAATCGGCATTAATAGAGCATACAAAATATAATCATTATAAAGAATATAAATACACAAATTGTCATTTTCTGAGGAATGACTCAATTCTTTTATGCTGTTCAATTGAAGGTTTAACTTAAAGTATTAATGTATGAAACAAAAAGAACGAAGGTAATCAGAGATTAGGTTTCACTTTCACTAATTGATCAGAATTCGATTTTTAAGATATGAAATTCATATAGTATTCTTCTTTAACGTTAAATAGGATCATGCCTTTGTATTATAAAAAAAACCTATGAATTGTTATTGTCCAATGTACTAACTATTATTTTTATTTGCACTGAACTATAAATAATACTATCAATTAAAAAAAAATAGAACTCTTTTTGCTCATTATTGGGGAAAACAAAATCATGAGGACAAAGCTAGAAAACACCAAAAAAGTTTTGAAGAGCTTCCATTTGAAATCTAATTTATTTCTGTAAATAATAAAGTTGTTTTTATCGTTGCTTATTTTAATAAGTCTAGAATCATAAAATTAAAGTCTCGTCATTTATTACTATGTCGTCTCCAATAAATTATACATTAACGCATGAATAACGTATTTAATTTTTATGATTGTTATAGTTACTCGTTTATCAAAGAGAAAACTAGTGTAACTTTTTAAATAATACACAAAAATGTTTTTTGTCTTAACAATAAACTTAAAACTTATTAGTTTGAAACATATTTTGATTATTTTCCAATTAAATTCAAAACTGTGTTTATTTGTTACTGCTTTACATTTCAATTAAACATTTTTATCAAAATTGTTTACTACCCACATAATTATTTCATTAGACTCCCTTTAAAAGGTTTCATTATTATTTTATTAACTTTCTTAAGTCCTCTCCAAATTACAAACTCTTGCAGAGTAGTTCGCAGCAATTCAACCGTGTGTCAAAACTTCTGAAACATTTTCATTAAATGGAGACACACTTGCGAAATTGCCCAAGCACAAGAACACCCACTTAATTGAATTATTGTTGAAGGAAAGAGTATTTTTCTGTCTCACCATCCAATAAAGCTTTCCGTAAATAAAAGAAAACAGCAACCAGATAAGGCGGTGTTTTATTCTTGGTTTCGTGAGAATTACTTCACATGCTGTCTGAAGTAGTGTTGAAACTACAGGGATTTGCAACGGAAGTTATTTTGTAATCTTTTTTGTACTTAATAGGCGTATTAAAATTAACACATCACCGCAAGATTATAATTTTTGACTTTTTTTTTCTCCTTTGTACTTCTATTAGTTTAGGAACATTTTGAATTTGCTTCTACTTTTTAACGCGTTGATATGTTCTCAATATGTTAGGCCTTTTTAATAGTTAAAAAATATATGATTTTTTTTTGTTTAAAACGATATGCGTGCAAATATATAACACAATACACTACATTACTTATTTTTTCTAAAGGAAAATAAATTAGTTGGCAGAAAAGCGGTAAAAGGCTCTTATAAAAGCTATGTATTTTTTACATAAACTAAAAAAAGAAAGTCGGCCATGTGTATTATTTCAATGTAGGCACACACACAAAAATCTGTTTTATGTTTATATGTGTAGTATACAACCTCGCCCCTTTTCCCCAATTTTTCACTCAAGAAAACAGGCAGTTTCGATGTTTTTACATCTCCTTATAAAGAGTAGTGGCATTTACGGCCAAGAGGACTTTCTTTTACACAAGCAAAATGTCTTCACTTAGAATGGAAGATAGACTTCAACAAGAGAGATTTATGCGAAAGTTTTACGCTTCGAAAGAGGATTTCCTCGAGGTCCAACGAGTACTAAAAGTGAATAAAAAAGTGTTGTAAAATAAATTTACATGTGTTTGCAAGTTGCTGGGCTTCAGAAAGAGCAGAGCGTTTAGCCATATGAGATATAACGATGACATAAATATTTGTACGGTACTGTAAACAACGGCTTTTCGATTTTTAGCTTCCACACTACGTTTATAACGTAAAAAGTGGAAGGTTTTATAATCGTTCAGTCCGTTTGTCTGTCTGTCCGTCACCCACTTTCACAGAAAGAACCACAAGTCCCACTTACAAGTGGGATACGTCATTTTGAAGCAAAAACTCAGATTAGGCTACATTCCAAATTTCATTAAAAAATTTAAAATAGAAGTTTATTTAAAATTTAAATAACTAAAAATTTAATCTACATTGAAATAACATGCAAATTCCATTTTTATTCAATATTTTTACTGTTGCCATTTCGTTAAACGTACGAGAAACTTTATATAAAATAAAAATAAAAAACTTTTGAAAGAATATTTATTTATGTGATATAATTCAGTTTGGATTGTTGTAATATCACATTAGAGTTCTTTTGATGGTTCATTATACTATATGTATAAAGAAAGATGCATAGAGAATTTTAACTTAGCATGAAAAAAATATGCAAAGTTTCGCTTTTATTTTTAAAGCCTCAATTGTACTAATTATATATTTTTTTAACTGTAAATTAATTTGACAAACTATAAATAAGTGAATTTTTGAAAGAAATGTAAATTGTGGCGACACAAAAATATTTATTAAAAAAGATTACATCATTCTTATTCGAACTTCAAACAAATTTAGCAAACGATAAAGTCGAATTATTAAATTTGAGAAAGAAGATTAATAAAAATAGTTAATTTTGGCGTTTAAAAGTTTGAATTACAAATAGCTAAAGGCCCTGTTTGTTCTTAGAATTAAATCACCATTTCTCTTCGCAACAATCGCCCGAGAAACTTAATTCTTTTAGACAATAATTTAAAATAAATTTAATTTTGCGACATCGATTAGTTTGAAATGACGTCAAATATATTTCACTACGAGATTCTTTGTATGTTGATATGAAATATTTTCATTCTATTTAAAAGCGAGGAATATTACATATTTATTCTTTGAAATATAAATTAATTTTTGCAAACGATAAGTAGCAATTATTGAATTTTCGAAATAAAATAAATAAAACTAGCCAAATTTAGCATCTAAACGTTTAATATAGAATTAATGCTGTGTTTGGCGCCTTTTTACCTGTTTAACACAACTTTTGTGTGGAAGCGGGTTAAGTGACAGATTCTGTTACAAACCTACTTGTTAGTATTTCTTATAAAAACTTTTATGGGAGGTGTGGTCGAATTTTCTCATGTGTAAACAGAGATGTGTTTTTAAAGTAATAATATTTAAGGATTTTTGAAATTTTAATACCAAAGGCAACTTTATAAATCTTTCTATGGACCGTTTTATTAGGAAATTTATAAAGTTTAGTACTTACTTAAATGCAAATTAACTTACAATCTCCAAGAATTTATCAACTATTAATTTTACCTTCATCTATTGTGATTTGTTTATTTGTTTTAAATTAAAAAAATATTATTGTTAGCACATTCCAATGGATTTGGCCAATACGTTTCATAATGAATTTTTTCCGATTAGTAGCGCAAAAACAAATTCGATAAAAGCTAATCACTTGGTTTACTAAGTGAAATACTAAAATCCAAAATGTTGTTACAATGTTTTTTTTACAAATAAACAAAATATATGCTAAAAAATATATAACAATATATGTACACAAAACACCTAAATGTAAACTAACGTTGCTTCAACCGTTGAAGAATAATATAAGAACTGTTTAGTCCTACGGCATTACTCACTACGAAAACATATTTCTTCTTCCCATCTGACTCTTAAGATTGACATTTAAAGCAGACAGACCAAATTAAAGACTTAATGAAAAGTACAACTTAATTTCAATCCCAGATTTAGACCGTGGTATTGTACCATTCCAATTAGTCACTTCAAGTATTCCCGGCACGCAGCCTCAAGACATGCCGATTCTTGGTCGGCAGCGAGACAAATCGCCCATTTGACTCTTTTGTCTTCACTTGGGATGGAAAGAACAAAAACAAGTCGTTAATTTTTACAATGTACGGTTAGTTGTAATCAAAGAGATCATAGTAGGTATTCGAGTGGCAGATCACGTCGTGATCTCCGATTGCGGCGACTGGGCACGCATGGAGCCAAGATTACCATGGCGAAACTGTCGGTTTTGTCACCTCTTTAATGAGAAAAATACTACGGCTTCATTGAAAAAATACCATTTAATACTAAAATTACAAACAACATTACCATAAAATACTAGCTGCATTTTCAGTGACTTTATTAAAAAAACTACGTGTAACGCTTTTCTAGTATTTTTAGGTTTTTTTTTTGTAATTTTAGTATTAAATGGTATTTTTTCGATGACACCGTAGTATATTTTTCTCATTAAAAAAGTGGCAACACTGGCAAGTTTGCTATGGTAATATTGGTTCCATGCGCGTCCCGCCGCCGCAATCGAACGTGATCTCCCACTATAATACTTTTATTATAATCTCTATGGTTGTTATGTAGTAATATATCTTAAAGTAAAAAGAACCTGAGTTAACAAAAGAGCAAAGCCAATTTTTTCTCAGAAAATATATGCTGTAAAGACATTTCAGTTACGTTTACCAGCACGGGTGCTGTATTTTAACGCCTATAAATTTGCTGTTATTTTTAAACACATGTGAGATACGATCCGTTTTGAATTCCCGATTGGTAGTAACAGAAGAACACTGACCAAGGTCACGGCAGGTCACGTTGTGTACGACTATAAAATTAAAATAACGATAAACTCAAATGTTAGTACTTATAATACATTATCGATTTTTTTTACAAACGAGTAATTTTTTAGGTTTTAAAAGTATATTCGCAAAGCACGTATGACATTTAATGTTCTTAACTCTGCTACTGAATACAATTTGGCAAATGAAAAATAACATCGTAATTGATTTTTCATTGTCAGCCAGAATGCTTCAATATCGGAAATATGCAGTTACAGTCTTACACTATTCATTTTTTACCTGTATTCGTTATTCATAATAGTACAATCCACTAAAAATTCGAGATTTGAAGAAAGTAAAAACAAACCTTTAACTCCTAATCAAACCAAACCTTTAAAACTAACAAATTAAAAAAAAACAGTTCTTAATAAAAAGAACAGAGGTTAAAAGAAATCAAGAGTAACTACTTTCTAAAAAGAACCACCAGGTAATATTCATCCTCGGTCTTCGACAAACTTAATCTAGTCGACCCCACACACTCGCTTTTCTCAATCAATTAAAGTCTCCCTCAGTCTCCAAGTTGAGGGGAGACCTGCATTCAAATTATCCCATCAGCCAGTGATACACGTTTATCACTATTGACTGCAACAGAGAGATACCGGGACAGAGGGATCGCGATACAAATGTGAAAAGGGGTCAAGTCCACAGAAAGTTTTCCATACACGCTCCTTCTTTTACTATAATGATCAAAGGAAGAAGCCGAGGGGGAAATTATACAAAGGACTTGGGCTTTTTTTCATATTTAGCGATTTAAACACAATGGATATTTCTGGAGAAGGTTATTAGAATCATAGGGGTGGGGGTGGAAAATCGATTTGGGTTTTGGTTGAATTAACGTCGCACTAGAGATACCCGGGGACTATCGGTGAAGAATGTCGTCATTAATAACTACGGTCAAGTGACCGGGCCGATACATTAGTTGAAACCCAACACAACCTTATAGTGACATCGTTAAGGGAATCAAGACTTGAATATGACAAACTGAACGTACACCTGTATACTATATAAAAAAGCGCAATTTATTGACCGTATTTTGTTTAGTCCGGCTTAATCCGTTTTTAGGATGGATAAGACAAATAAGGAACCGCTGAAAGTATTTTCCGTGGCATGAAACTTCAACACATAGTGTCGATCCGGTCCCCCAATCGATTTGAGAATTTTCAATGGGAAAATGCGTGTTCATAGTTTGGAATATAAGTATGAAATATATAACTTTAACATCACTTACAGATTTTATGTAGTATCTGACATACCATTAACATTAACCCTTTTAATCCCAACATTTTATTTTTTATTCCAAATATCTAAAATTTGTGAAATTCTCATTAGGCATCTAGAATGAAATGGTGAAAAGAAGGAGGGGGGGGGGGGGTCTTAATTTATGTTTTTAACTAAGATTTAAGAGAAAAAAAAATTGGTATCACAACTTTTGAATAAATTGGAACAATAATTTTTCAAAACCATATTTGTTGAAAATAGTTCAAAATAAATTTTAAACTTTTTAAACTTTATATGCGAGTTTAACTTAGCGCAAAAAATCACAAGTTTGATGATTCCAAATGGAATCATTGGGATTGAAAGGGTTAAACCATAAATATTTTTTAAAGTTTAACTAATATTTCTTTTTAGGATTATGCAAAATATATTTAATAGAGTTTGGATCAATAGATTATCGTGATCTTTCAAATTAGGCATTCAAGAAATAATCAGACATATTATAAGGTGTTTAACTGAATTTTTAAAACAGCTACTCAGATTACAATTTTATTTCACTACAAATTATTAAGTTATATTATGTACATAGTAACTAAAGCATGAAGAAGATTTTCCTTGTTTATCTGATAACCAGAACCTGCTATAATAGAACTTTTTGGTTAAAGTGGAAATTTAATTACGAAAATAAAAAAAAAGGAATTTTGACATATCACAGGTCGATTGAGTGAAATGAATGAATGAAAAAGAATACATAAAAATTAATTTCTTAATTGGACAAAAATATTCTGATTTGGAAATTAAAGCTTTTTCTTTTCCAAATCAGAATATATTTTTTTCAATTGTTCAATTATTGTTTTTATTCTTAGAGAAGCAAAACATTTATTTTATTTTGAACACATTCTTTCTTTCGAGTTGATTTAAAAGATCAAAACATAAGCAATAAACAATCAGATACTACGTGGAAAAGTGACATATCTCCCATTGAAGTAACATAACTGATACGTCACTTTTCCGCGAAAGGTGCGCCATGAACTCATATCTTTCTTTAAATTAATAATATTTCAAGATAAACTCCAAAATAAAACTCTTCAATAGACGTTGACAGTGAGTAAAAGATGCAAAATGACACGAACAAAGTTATACACTAAAAAAACTAAAAACCATTACAGAGCACTGAATAACTCCCCCATTCGGGACCTGAAAGCCTCTCTCCAAGTTATCTGCTTAGTTTATCTCCCGATTTGAAAGACGAGTTGACGGGAAAAGCAGGAAAAAACAGGAAAACCAAACCTACTTCAGGCAACTTAAAGACACTTTTCGATCAAATCCTGGATTTTTTTTCTTCAACAGCACCCCAGCTGTTTAGTGTTGCCTCCCATTCTAGACTCCAACCTATTCATATATTTTTTTAAATGCTGCGTTGCCACAGTTTGGTTTGAAATAGTTGTAAACTTGGCGCGGTCGAGATATCAGCAGGGCCTGATCTACCATAACGCATGTTAGGCCCGGGCCTAGGGCCCCAAATTTTAAGGGTCCCTAATTATTGGTTTCTTTTATGCTAAATGCTGTTGATTTCCAGAATTTCTGTAACTTTTAAAAATTGTCAAGACTCCACTTTGTTTTTAGATTGACTTTGACTCAGGCATTAATCTAGCGTAATTGGTTTGATCGATATTATAAGGATGTTGATAAAATAAAGAATTAGACACATCGGCCAACTAGCACCATCATTACGGGCAATCTTGAACAACTTTTCCGTAAATGGGCCCCAATGTTTGTTGTGCCTATAGTCAGAGTTTTCCTAGATCAGGCCCTGGATATCAGTACTAAGGAAGCTAGTCCCGAGACAGCAACGTATTCCTTCATTTCCTGTTTCCTTACTTATAGTGAGTTAGTATTCGCAAAAGATCAATGTATTGGGCATGTTTCAGGACTTGAGAGGCAACAGAAATTCTGGATGAAAATAGACTTTTTCTCAAGCCTCGATTGGTGACGCAATGCCAGATCACCAATAATGCCAGAATCATGCGAACAGATCACCAATCGAAGCACCGTTTGAAGGAAATGAAGGAATAAAAGCTGAAAGGAATTACGTCACCTGAAACATGCCACATCTAACAAATTGAAAATAAAATAAAACAAGAGGAAAATACTCTTGCAATGTCCCCGTAGCTAAATAGCTAAAACTGTACTTAAGGGACCATATTGATTTAGAAATTTGTAAGGTAAGTCCAGAATTCGTAATCTGGTTTCGATGGTATCCAACACAAGTTTCGATTTGAGTAAAATGGGTTTAAAAATCAGAATTATAATTGAGACATAGATATAAAGATGATCGTAGGGGGTCATTCAATTCTTACTTTTCAATTAATAACTCCCGAATTCTTATTTGGGTGATATTAATTGAAATTCAAGTGTTCAATTGGATTCAATAGATTATTCATTTCAAACGTTTTATAGCGTCTAGTTGTTGTTCAAAAACTTTCACCGTCGTCCTTGTACTTTCTGTATTTTTTACAATTACTATTAGTCATAGATCTTTTTTGAAACATGATTTCGGTTTTGAATCATTTCTAAAATGCAACAGCGCATTTTGGGTCTATTTATAAATTAGAGAATTCTGCTTATGAAGTGTATAATTCCTACAACTCATTCATGGAAAAAAATCCGTTCCAGCTTTGTCAAAGCAAACTTTTTTAGTTTTCTATTTTACTTTTTGTCGTTCCTTCGCTCCTCTTTTAATTCTAAAAATTCGGTTTTCTTCTAAAAAAAAATTATCGATCGTTCTCTTAAGAAAAGGAGACGGATAAGGAGGGCATGGGCGGGTAAAAAAACTATAACACAAACATAAAAGTTAAAAAGGCTTGAACGGAATTTGATGGCCAGCCAAGGTTTCTGTTTCCCCAATTCATATATCTATATTTTCATTCTCTTACATGTTTCCTTTTTTTGTCCCTTACTTTTTGCCTTCGGTGATTGATAACTTGTGCGTACGTCATCGATGATAAAAGTTTGTCCCCTAACTCAAAAAGAATGGGAGTTATGCTAAGAGGAGGGATGTTCTAGGCTGGGTTTTGGGGAACCAGAAGGCGGTACCGCAACTTGCATGAGTATATATAGAAGATATATTTACCATATGTCTTATAGTAATATGATGAGAAACATTGAATAAAATAAATATCGAATTGTATATTTTGTAATAAATCTTATACTTATAAGCTCATAGTATGTCTGACGAAAACAAAAACTTTTAAGAATTGTTGCTTGTATATTTCAACGAAAACACATTTAATTCGAAACTTCTGTTATTGTTTCTATAAAGATACAACTTTCAAAACCAGGAGAAATTTAAATATGTTGGAAATTTATTTAACAATTTCGATGGAAATACATTAAAATCCAAAACTTTTTCTGATACTGTTTCTATAAAGACACTTACTGCAATATGAAGAAAATCTTTAAATAAGATAGATATATAGAATTGAATATTTATTAAAAATCTTACATTTATAAACTCAAAAGTTATAATCGTCAGTTTTTAAGATTCAATGATAGTTCTACTGGAATAGTATATTTGTCAGATAAAAAAAAACTTTTCAGAAATTTTGTGTGTATATTTTGATGGAAGTACTATATTTAATTCGAGACCTTTAACTGTTACTGTTTCACAAGACACACCTTTCGTATGTCTTGCTGCAATTTGAAGAAAAACTTTGAATAAAATAAATGTTGAATTGAATATTTTATAATAAATCTTACATTTTATAATAATTCTTACATTTATAGACTCATGTTACAAACGCAAGTTGGGTTTTAAAGATGCCATGGTAGTTTCACTAGAATAATATATTTGTCGGGTGAAAAACTTTTCATAAATTTAGTCTGTATGTGTATATACTTTGTGTGAAATACATTTAATACGAACCCTTTTCTGTTACTGTTTCATCAGTAAAGGCCCAACTTTCAAAACCTGGTGTAATTTGTACAAGGAAGATTTTTTTATTAAACAGATTAATTATAGTTTCGTTTTCTCATCTTAACAACATAAAAAAAATCTGTAAAATTACAGTACATTTTGTGTAGATTTTTTTAACATCCTAGTTTTGTAATGTATGTTTTACAGTCAAATGATGTTTTCACGTGAAGCAAACGCTTTCGCCGATACCACACGATTCCCATCACATGGTGATGGCAGCACTTTTACCATCACACCATGATGATAAATTAGAGGGAATTTTTTTGCAGTCTATATCAATTTGCATCACCACTAATTTATTAACACCAACTGCAAAAATTATCACTTTCATTAATTGCATTATCATAAACCTCTGCAATATTTACAATAAATGGCGATATTACTTTTATCTAAGGTGGATCCCCTTTACTTTACACGACTCGTACAATTAGTCCATGAGATCCTTCGACGAGTAATTGTCAGATCTATAGGGATAGACGCCCTAGTCTGTGCCCCACCTATTTAATGATTGTCAGCAAACTAGGGCACACCCTGTTTTTTAAAACGAAACTAGGGAGACCTATAGGCCCTTATTAGAGGGGGAAATACACTAATGACCACCCTCCCAAAGAACTGCAGAAAGGAACAGATTACTGATCGTATAAAATAAGGATAAAGTTGATAATCTGAAAGGGTGGATTATATCTGCATGTTTAACCTGGGCGATCAATGTTATCTGCATTTAAGTAATTTGAAAAATTAAGATTTTGTAAGAAAATTAGACATTTTCCTTTCAAGTTCGATTATTTTTATTAGACCCCAAATATAAAGAAGCGTTTGTAAAATACATTTTCTGACACATAAGCGTATATTTAGATAGAGAATATAAATTGCGTTATTTTATTCAAACGTTAGCAGGTTAACTAAATATAACCACATCGTTTCACATGTGTATTACTACGCCTTAACGTACAATTAGTGTCATATTGGTATAGGACGTCACGATATCGTAACTTATATTCTTGTCTGTAAATCGTAACTTATAACTAGTTAACTGTTATCTGTCATAACTCTCATTGTATATAAACCCAGTCCTCAATAAACGTTGTTGTGTTTACACCACACCTGTCTCCAGAGCTACTTTTCAAAATACTTATACGTTTTAGTTTGTATATAAACAATCGTATAATATAACTTATTTCCACAGTAACAAATCTATATACAAAATAAAGTTTGCAATGCACAATATATTAGTTAAAAGAAAATATGATAAATACTCTTTAATCGAAACATACATGCACGTTAACATATAAGTTTCAATTTTATCAATAAGTTATAAATTTTCTTTAGAATACTAAGAAAAAAGGCAGTTAAATATATTCGAATATTTAAACTTTACAAAACCTACTTTGGCAAAAAAAAAAACTAAAACCCAGCAAATATTCTCTAAACAAATTTACTCTAGCTACATACACTTTAACTATAAAACATAATAAATTACTAAATATCTAGTAACAACAAATCGTTATTGGTAAATAGTTATACGTTTAAAGAAGCAATTTTATTGCTTTATCTATTTTAGAAAACATGATTGATGTCTATAAATGAAAGTTTATGAACGCCCTATTCGGTGATTCATCTTACATGGATGATTAGTTCAAACTTTGCAATTTAAACATTTCTGGAGTCAGTCGATAAATCATTTCTGAAACAATAACCAATTAATGTTCTTTAATGTTAAGCAATAAATATTTATGAGATTAATAGTAGCAAGGACTCCTAGGCATATTGAGTTGGAGTGTTTGATCAACTCAAAAGTTAAGGCTAAATTTGAAAAAGTAGTTAGTGAATGCGTGAATCTAATGAAATGAAATATAAACTATGTATTTATTATAAATTTTTCCTGATTTTATTTTAACTAGCAATTTCACTAAAGGCTACTTAAATAATAAATAGAAAAAGTGCAAAAAGGAATCAAAAAGAAAAATTTTAAAAAAGAAATCAAAAAGAAATAGTAAAAAATACATATTTGAAAGTTTAATGATTTCTTAACAACTTCCTCTTCAATAAAAAATATTAAACAAACTTTCGAAGATTCAATAATTAGTATGCAAACACAATTTCAGTTTCATTCTAAGTTAGCACATTACCTCATAAACAAATATTATCTCAAGAGATTATTTAGGCGGATTTTAATTTTTGTAAGTAAATTCCTCGAAATTAGTTTATTTTTGTTTAAAAAAGAGTAAATATTTTGAGAATCGCGTAACGAAAATTAAGAAAGAGCTGAATGAAATTTCACAAGAACTGCTTTTTACACAAGGAACTTTCTGTAAAGCTCAGATATGTAGTACAAGTATTATTGCTTAATTAACTTAGTTTCGTAATATTTCAAATTATAATTTCTGGAAGTATGTGTGGTATTCAATTATTGTCTTATACCATTTTAAAATGAACTAATACTGTGTCTTTGAAAAAGAAATAAAAACCTTGATTTTCTTTTATAATGTTATACATTTTTGTTAAAATAGAAAAAAACATAGTTTTTTTTATGTATTTCGTTATAATTTGAAAATGAGAATAATTGTCATAGAAAATGCAACACTTTGCAAGAATATTTGTTATCAAAATGCAACACTTTGTTAAGTTAGTTTGAGTCATCGTCGCACTAATTTGCTACCGAGGAAATTCGACGGAACTCGACTTTTTTAAAAAAGTGTATTGTTTTCCTTTACTTTACTATTTCGAAAAAAAGTGATCCATACTTGATTTGACATCTTTAAATAAAAAAACGCACTTTTATATTGGCACATCCTTTCAAAAATTTAAACACCGCAGATGTTTCGTGCTATAAAACCATCCGACTAATAATTTAAAAGGGGAAAACCCCCAACCTATTCCATTTAAACTCAATATGATTGTTGGACGGTTAAAAGAAAATGGTAAAAAACCAAAAAGGGAGTTTAAAAGACATTTAGGTGCGAGGAGAAACTATAGAGAATTCACGCACGATGCATTAAATAGTTATAATTGACGAAGAACCGGATTCTTACATTATGAGCTTCAGTGAATACGTTTACCCATGTCATATGATGCATTTGCAGCTGCGTGTTGTTTTTTCTCTCAATAAAAAGATGGAATAACAGAGGATTAAGGATAAGCGGATTTCAAAAGAACAAACCTTTTAAAAATTCATGGCGTCGAAAAACTACAGGAATAAAAATGATTCGTGCTTGTCATGGATTAAATGTAACGCGTATACTTCTATTGTGACGATCTTTGAAGTGAAATATTTTTTAGAAACTGATGAAGTTTATTGAGTTTTTATAAAATAATGGAGAATGTTGAATCGGTAATTATAAAGCATCGTTTTGCACTCTCGTTTAATGATAATGGCGAATGGAAGCAGTAAAAAACCTTCTCATAAGTCTAGCAAAAAATTTGCATCTCCCTAAGTCTACAGTGTACGACACGACTCTAGGATATTCCATGTGTTTTGCAGAGTACATAAAATGTGTATGTTGATATAAATTTATAAATAAATCCAAAGTGAAAAGAGTTATAATGGCATAATTAAATAATTAATCCTATTACATTTATCCTATAAACACAAGATTTTATTTGGTAAAAATCCAATGTAATCACTGTGTTTAACATCAATTTAATTTTTAACTCAACAAGACCGTGCCAACACAATTTAGGTCAATCAACATCAACTTGAATAATCATATATAAATAGGTTCTTAAAAGCTTAAGTAATATCCTCTAATTTTAGTACTCTGACATCACAGTGATAATATATACCACAAGAAATAATACCAACTATTAAATATGTTAATTTATTGCGTACATCCAATCATAATATAGCTTAGCCATAACAATTCTATGGGTCTTCCTTATTTGTAGAAGATTCTATATGAACAGAAAGAAAAGACGACATTCAGTAAAAAGCAAAAATAAGATCTTGACATCGCACTTATCTTCCTTTTATTAGAGAATCCCTTTCAAGGGGATAAAAAGAACGCAGTCGAAGGCACGTGATACCACAAAAGACACTATTATTAAAACGTTAATAAGGAAGTCTTATTGCGTTTGATGCCTGGTATCGAGATATTGATATTAAACACTTGATATGTATATTGTAAAGGAGTTTCTGCAAAATGCATTTCGTAACATTATATAAAAAAATTAATGACGTACAGTATTAAAATACTCTAAATATAAAACCACTTTGAACGTATGCACACAAATGCATGAAAATATTTAAATTAACTGTAGCTATCGCCATAGTTTGAATTCAATGTGTTAATTTAGATTTCTGAACTGTTACAAGAAAGTCCTATGTATCTTATAAATGAGTATCGTCATTAATAGGCATGCCGAAGAACTGGTGCGAAAACCCAATGACATCTATCAAAGTATCAACCGTTCATTTTCATTTTAGACAAAGACAGGTAAAATCATAATTTAAACTCAATTACTTTTTTAATGAAATGCTACATCGTCCTCTACCCACTAACAACATCCCGCATTTTAACCACGACGAGTAGGTGCAAAGTATCCTCCGCAACCACGTGGAAAGAAGGGTAGAGAGTGTGGCATGATTGACCTTATGCCCACTAACATGACCAGATGGAGTCAAAGAACTCACCCTAACTGCTCAGATCGACAATTTTTATAGATAGCATGTTCGAGGAAATTATACAATAAAATCTTAAATGTCCTTTATCAAACTAACTGCGTATGGACAAAAATGACTAAACGTAATACATTCAATACACTGTTAAAAATTTTGTCGAAATATTTCATACATATTTGATACACCGAAAAAGTGATAAACCAACGCTCTAAATAGTGGTGGCAGCTAGAAAGTTCCAGGATTCCGGTGCAATATTGCGCCAAAATTTGTAACAGTGTACATGAATCTCATGACTTCATCGACATCCACCCAACCCCTACATACCCACTAACATCATTCATTTACCTATTCATTCACCAGGAACTCAGTTACATGTACAAAGTATCCCTACCTCCCCCTCAAGCAGGTTCAAAGGGAGTGGCTTGGATTGACTTTTTGCCCTCTAACGAACATGAGGTTCAAAGAACTGAAAAACTGTCCATGACACCTCAAATGCAAAGATTGACAGATCAACAGTTTCTATAGATATCATATTCGAGTCAAATAATTACCCTAAAAAATCTTAAATGCCTTTTAACAAACTACGTATGGAAAAATAACTTTACATAATACATGACAATACATGAATATCATGACTGCATCTGCACCCCTATATACCGTTTTAATATCATTCATTTACCTACCCCGGGAACTAAGTTGCATGTACAAAGTAACTATACTCCCCCGCGAGTAGGTTCAAAGGGTAAAGAGTGTGGCATGGATTGACTTTATACCCACTAACGACCATGAGGGTCAAAGAACTGTCCGTGACACCCCAAATGTACCGATCGATGGTACCAAGGACGGAAATAAATGGGACACACTGGATTGGCGAAGAGAGTAATTAACTCGGCCGGGAGACTCAATCCAGACAGAGTATCTTTCATGAAAAAAAAGTAAATAATTGGAAGCTGAAAGGAGATTGGTTTTAGAAGGAATTTTGAGCGGTTTTTTTTAAAGGAGTTCTTTGGTTTCGTAGGAATTTGTGGATCATATATAATCGAGTTTTAATTATTCATGTCATTGTTTACTGAATGGTTTTAATTGTTGTTTGTTTAATGACTTCAATTGTTGCATATTGAATGATTTTAATTGTTGTTTGTTGAATAATTTTAATCGTTTCTTGTTGAATGATTTCAATCGCTGCGTGTTGAATGGTTAGTATTTAACCTTTTTCTTTGGATTAAGACGTTGATGACATGTTATTAATTATAAAATATAACTAACAATCCCCCGAAGGTTGGTAATCCCTGGATTAGACCCGATTCCGACAGAGTATTTTTTACAGAAAAAAGTAAATAATTTTAAGGGGATTAGTTTTAAAGGGAATTTGATATGGTTTTACAAGGAGTTTACTGCGCGTTTGAAGGAGTTTGTGGATAGTTCAATCCCAAGTGTATTATTGATTCACATAAATGCTTGTATATTGATAGTTGTTACATACGAGTAGTTGTATGCAGAATGAGTCACTTATTTGTTATTCTATACATTTCTGGAGCATTTAAGCATCGGGACACAATGCAAAGAAATTTTCGATTGATTTCTGATACTTTAGTTATTTTCAAAGAATTTATTAAATTCTTTTACAAATTAAACTAATGTGCCTAATATGTTACTGCTTTTCTTGGACTGTCATAAATTAATGAACTTTTAATAACTATACAGTAAAACTATTAATTCCTGGATTCCAGGTAAAAATTAAATAAGTTATTATATTTAATTTGTTCATGAGAGATTTCAAAGCACAGGCTTCATTTTAATATTGCTTTTGATAAGATATTTTTGATTAATATCAAACAAAAATAAATGTATATTAAAAAAAATTAGAATCGTATCCTGCTTAAATATAACTTTTATCAGAATCAATTTTTTAAAGCAAGACCAAGCAATCAATTTTGCTGAATCAAAAAAACTTTCTTCCACTATTAGACTAATTGCTCAATTTCTATTTCCATGTGGTACTCTTATATTACGATAATCATGGGAAAACTCCAAAACAGACGAATCCTGACACTGACTCCAACTTTCCAACTCCTCCCACGACTTTTCCTAGAAGACTAAAATTACAAGGAAAGGAAACGGAGACACCAACAACTAAATAAGTAAAATAGACAAAGGGGGTCGTCTTATTTGTTGCAATAGAAATCTTTGAAAAAGTTAATATCACGAAAATCATGAATATTTCGTCACTGAACCATCAAACTGATCATTTTACTTTCTGGAATGAATTTCGTCTCGTAGAAGAAGCTTCCACAAAGAAAATGCCGAGAAAAGAAACAAGAAACGGGTAGACAACAAAATAATAAATAAAATACAAATCAATTTAGTCTTATGTGTAATAATAGAAAGTCGGATAAAAAAACATTACGTCTTTGGGATTCTACGACAGGCATAAAAACGACACTGTCTATCAACTTCCATGGAGCATTTTCGGAAAAAAATTCGATGAAAATGAAAATGACGAGGAAAGGAAAAAGAGACGAAGACGACTAAATAATAAGTAAAAAAAGACAAAGGGGGTCGTCTTATTTGCGGTAATAGAAAGCTGGAAGAAAAAAAATCAATATTCAGTCTTTGGGATTGGGATCGCCAGGATTCTCGCTTCTTCTTTTTCTCAGTCCCGAATGTGGCAGACGGTTTTGAGGAAAAATCTAGTTGTTTTTATCAAATAGTGAAATATTATTAACCTATAATCGACGAAATCAACGGCGAAAATGACTCCGAGAAATTGTACCTTATTTTTTTTACTTAAAAAGAAAACATTTTGATAATACCTTTTTTGTGCATTTTCACAAAAATCCAAATTTTTTTAATAATATTTTGACACGTTTTTTCATCTTGGTTTACCATGATATCCTATGTGCAACGGCTGTGTGGTGAAATGTTTCACCTTTTTTTCGGTGTTTGGTTGAACCATTTTTCTGGATTTGGAAACAAAAACCTGAGAAATGGTTGAAGAGAATACCAAAAATAGGGTTTAACGTTTCACCACACAGCCGTTGCAGCTACTAGGAACCATATTTTTGGTGAAACAAAGTGCCTAATTTTTAACAGTGTACAATAGGTCATGTGATGGTGATGTAACTAAACTATTATTTCTTGTAATAATACCAAAAGCTGGATTAAACTAAAATGAATATTACATTGAAGTAAATGTTATCCTCAAGTTTATTCCACAAGAGAGTGTACCAGTAATAGTTTTAAAAATACTGGTCCTTTGATAAAAAAAAAAGTATTTCACATTTGTTTATTTTATATCTATACGATTGATATCTTAATATAATTAAATAGCGAATTATAGTATGATTTAGTTCTTCAAAACTATCTCTTTTTGATTAGTTGAACAGGTACCAATTACAAATGTGGACAAGCATATAGAGATTAAAAATAAGGACAATAACTTTATATAACAACTATATTTGCAGATTAGATTTAAAAACTCCGTACCATATCAGCACATTTCTCTTGAACGTCTCTAAAAGGAAGTAATACCCTATTTAATGTAATTCGCATATAGTAAAATAACTAAGAATATTTAAATTCAACAAAAATTGGACTCGAGTGAAAGATTTTATAATTTCTTTCACTAATGTGGATAATTACAATTATTGCTGTTTTAATAGCATATTTATAATTTTTGTCTTGTTAGTACGTTCTGTATAAATAAAATTAAAGTAAAGCAATATAGCTAATTCCATGCAACTGTAGTGTAAGTCACAATTTAAGAGGAGATTAAAAGCTTTTTAAACTTGAAAAATAAATAAAATTAAATAAAGCACGTTACATTATTAAGTTTTAATATGTGTAGATTAGCTATTCCACTAATATTTTTTCATTCAATGTTAAAAGTTGTGTGATAATCACTTTTTACACACGTGACTAACCCTACAGAAAGGATAATTTTTCATGGAATTAGCCATATATTAAAGAGATAGCCTGTTCTCTCATCTTTTCTAATATGAATAATTCAACAACCAAATCGAAATGACACTTAAATTCAAAGAAAACTCTTCGAAACACAAATCCCAAAATCAAACATTCCATTTTAAAGTCCAAACGACACACCATTACAAACTCTCGCACATTACAACAAAGACATCAAAACTTCTCCCGATACTCTAAACATTCCAAATGAGATAAAAGCCTTCTTCGAAATGCTCACTTCCGATAAGAGTAATTGCACACTTTCGCCTTTCTTCACTGAACACGGTGTAAAAAAAAAAGTCTCAAATGAACACAGCGCATCGCATAGTAAACAATTCCCGCTGGGGGCGTTCCAATTAGAGTCATTTAAAACCCGACCGGTTAAAATGCGAACGCAACTAATAACGAGAATTAAAGTCCTGAGTCCAATTATAAATTTCCGAGTGTAACTGTCTGCGAGGATTAAGGGGGGATCAGGGATGTGGGGTAATTTCGAATGCATTGTTCTATTCTCCGAAGTATAATATCCGATTGGGGGGTTTTAAACAAGAGGTATAGAGGTTGAGAAGTAATCGCTGTGGCGGAAAGGGGAAGCGGGGATGATTATTTTAAATTGTCGGATTTTCGCTGGACTGCATCAAGGTTTATTCGGTATACTGAAAATCAGAACAAAACGCTAATAGAAATTGTGAACGCTACCAGTTATTCGTTTACATCAGTTAGAATTCCCTTAATTTTTTTACAATGAGTGAAATCTGCATCCTCTATTGAAATATTTTTGGGAATTTGAGGAATCTTGAAAGTTTTTTTTTATTATTTTTGGCTGCTATTAGAAGGTTTGGTGCAGGATTCTACCGGAATCCTGGAACTTTCTAGCTGGCACAACTATTTGGAGAGTCGATTCACAACTTTTGTGGCGCATCAGAGTTAAGGTTTACCACAAAATCGGTACATTCACGCTCCAAAGTGGTGAAAGCTAGAAAGTTCCTAGAATTCCGGTGCAATCCTTCACCAACGTTTTTAACGATGTGGGAAACTTGAAAGTAAAGAAATGGAACTTCTAGTTGAAAGTAATATGTAAATAACTAATGTGCTAATGTGTAATATTAACGTTCCAACTCATGTGTAAACAACTTTAATGCATCATTGACTGAGTCTGATATATTTATCGGTTTTCTACTTTTTAACTTATAAAAAACTTAAAAACGGTATCATTTCACACATATCTGGAGTCTTTGTTTCTTGTATAAAAAAAAACTCCAACAAGCTCAAGTATCCCCTGCGACAAATGAAACATCAACCTAGTCCCAGGAACCTTCTTTCATGAAGCGAATCACCTATAATGACACACAAAAGAAAACCGTCTGAATCGACAACCCCCTCAAATGTTCCATCCCATTCCCCAATCAACACGATTGAGTATCAACTTGCACAAGCAGCGAAGGCCGGGAAAAAGGAACTGCGTCAGGAGTTTCCTTGTAACAGGAAAAACAGGAGCGGGGGTTAAGTACCAGGGGAATATCTTAGGAAATCCTGGGCCCAGGAAATCATGGGAATGGGAGCATTTCCTGGCTTCTTTTCCTTTGTTTTCTTACCCTAGTCGAAAACCCCATGGGGCGAGAAATGTCTCTTACTGCAACTTTTGGCGTACTTCGAGTGTGTGCACAGTTTCGGGGGAGTGTTTGCATAGGACCGGGCTTTTGTCATTAGGGCTTTGCTTATATTCTTTTGGGCATTTTTATTCGTATTCGGGTTTTAAATTAAGATCTATTTAGGGATTTTTTTACTAAGTTCTTTTTTATTTAATTACGGGGCTATAACACATAAAAACAAGTCTTAATTAAGATCCTAGGCCCCAATTAAATTTAAGATAAATAATGTAATGTTAGAATATGCTGTTTGGTATAATAAGGCTAACTAAATAGTTATAGTATTGGTTGCAAGTAAACCAATTTAGACATGTGTATCGGGCTAAAAGTAAGAAATTAATACAAATTCTATTACCTACCCAAATAAATGGGTAAAATGCGCAATAGAGAACATGGTTTGGAATAAAAAGTAAGAATCAAAATTTTAACCCGGATTGGCTTTTTTCATCACTTGACCAGAAAAATAGCGGACCAAAGCGAAGATTCCTGTTAATGTTTCTAACTATGTTTTCTGGTATGTTTACAATATAACACATTTGCTAAACCCATGCAACATGTTTTCCCATGAAGTTTAGATTTGTGATAGGAGTAATCTTATCGAATAATTCATTTTGGAAAAAGGATTCGCTTTTAATGGAATCCTGAAAAACACTTCAGTTGCAATGAAAATTTACTGCTAACGACTCTCTTTATTCAAAAACTCTATTGTCTTTTCATTTTTGAAGAATTATTTTTTCTATAGAAATTGGCGTGAAAAAAGCTTTTTCGGTAAGGAAGAGAGGTTTCTATGCTTAGATTAAATCCAAACTGCTTAAGCTCTAGATCGGCAAATATTGCAACAAATGGGGAGTTTGGAAAGAAATAGGTTTTAGATGTTAAAGTAAGACAATAAGTTTTGATATAATAATCAATAGTTATTTTATTAAAATTTCTGAAATATGTGTGTTAAGTTCAATGGAGCAAATGCAATCTACTAACACAATTCGTTAAATAAATATTTTGAAAGTGAAAGCAAAATATCAGCTTGTAATCTAAGCATTATTTGACTTTTTACTACAGGCGCATTGTTTTCATAAAAATAAATCATAAATCTTATGCTTTTTAAAGGTGTATTAAAGTAAATGCATTTAAAAATGTTACTTAGTATACGATACAGAAATAACTTAGCCTTTTTTAAGGGGAAAGGGGTCAAATTTCCACACTTATGTTTGTAATGGCTAGATGGGGAAAAATAAATTTTGTTCACAATATTTCTAATATTCAAACGTGTTGAAAATTGTTGAAAGTTTTCCTACTTGAATTGTATAATTGTATAACATACGTTATTAACGATGCTTAAAATATAGGATTTTATGAAATTTTGCTAATCGTCAAGTTTGAATTAAATAGACATCTAAACTTCGTCACGCAAAAAAAAAACTTCAACGTTTGCTGAAATCCAAAACCAATATCGATACAATATGTACAGAAGCCCCATTAATTTCACCCTGGAACAAATCGAAATATTGTGGGAGGGGGGGGGGGGGGGGGGGTAAGAAAAGTCAAGAAACTGGCGCTGTCAGCACCCATAAATCGTCGCCCTAATTAAGCAAACGATCGCCAATTAGTTCCCAGAGTCCGCCAAGCATTACCAAAGAGTCATATTTCGCCAAATGGGCTCTGGCAGTTTTGCCCTACGAGACATTTACTTGTAGGATCATTTCTTCAACAATGTAACCATTAGCTGGAAAGAATGGGGAGGAGGCATCGGTTATTATATCTAGCGGAACGGAGACTTCTTTCGCTTAGCTGGAGAAGGAGTCCACTGGATGTGAGGAAACATTATCAGGAGACACATTGATGCGAGTTAGGAACTGTGCTTTTGGGAAGGGGGCAATAAAAACGAGTCTGGGAGACAAATAATAAAAGTATTTTAAGGGAAGATCATATTAAAATTGTATATGTAAGAGATATCTCAGTTTTATGTTTTGATATATATTTATGTGTATAGTTTTATATGATAGACAGTCTTATAAAGGACGATGGACAGACGGACAAAAAGTAGGAAGGATGTTACTGATGCACACTGTTTCATTACCCATTTAACATACTTTTTTAATTCGTTTCAAATATTACTTTTATTGCATAATAAAAGCTTTAACATCGGAAATTTGTGATTGCAAGTTAAATTGGTTTAGCTCATAGAAAGATTTAAGCAGTAATAATAATTCTTAAAATCCCCACTTTCAATTGACTTGTTTCAGATGACGTAATTTCTTCGGGCTTTAATTCCTGCTCCAATTGGAGCCCTTTTCCATACGACAGTGTTATACCAATCGAGGCTCGAGAAAGAAAACAGAATCTGCCACTGTGATTCGTCGAATTCATGTGATGTGTCGTATAAGCATTGAAAAAGAACCTTAAAATGCGGTAGATCACGTTAATGGTAAAATCAGAAGGTTCGACTTTAAAAACAACAACGAATTTTTTAATGAGTGCTGTTCAAACGTTCCACAAGATGTGGATGTTGATTCTTCTGGCAGAGAAGTTGGGGGAGGGGGGGGGGACTTAATTTTAGCATATTCTTTCACTACTTACTGTAAAAAATGTTCAACGTTCCACAAGATGGGATGTTGATTCTTCTGGCAGAGAAGTTAGAGGAAAAACTAATTTTAGCATATTCTTTCACTACTACTGTAAAAAATGTTAAACGTTCCACAAGATGGAATGTTTATTCTTCTGGCAGAGAAGTTAGAGGGAAAAACTTAATTTAGCATATTCTTTCAACTACTTACTGTAAAAAATGTGCAAAACGTTCCACAAGATGGATGTTGATTCTTCTGGCAGAGAAGTTAGAGGGGAAAAACTTAATTTAGCATATCTTTCACTACTTACTGTAAAAAATGTTCAAACGTCACAAGATGGGATGTTGATTCTTCTGGCAGAGAAGTTAAGAAGGAAAAACTTAATTTAGCAATTCTTTCACTACTTACTGTAAAAAATGTTCAAACGTTCCACAAGATGTAATGTTGATTCTTCTGGCAGAGAAGTTAGAGGGGAAAACTTAATTTTAGCATATTCTTTCACTACTTACTGTAAAAAATGTTCAAACGTTCCACAAGATGGGATGTTGATTCTTCTGGCAGAGAAGTTAGAGGGAAAAACTTAATTTTAGCATATTCTTTCACTACTTACTGTAAAAAATGTTCAAACGTTCCACAAGATGGGATGTTGATTCTTCTGGCAGAGAAGTTAGAGGGGAAAACTTAATTTTAGCATATTCTTTCACTACTTACTGTAAAAAATGTTCAAACGTTCCACAAGATGGGATGTTGATTCTTCTGGCAGAGAAGTTAAGAAGGAAAAACTTAATTTTAGCATATTCTTTCACTACTTACTGTAAAAAATGTTCAAACGTTCCACAAGATGTAATGTTGATTCTTCTGGCAGAGAAGTTAGAGGGAAAAACTTAATTTTAGCATATTCTTTCACTACTTACTGTAAAAAATGTTGAAACGTTCCACAAGATGGATGTTGATTCTTCTGGCAGAGAAGTTAGAGGGAAAAACTTAATTTTAGCATATTCTTTCACTACTTACTGTAAAAAATGTTCAAACGTTCCACAAGATGGGATGTTGATTCTTCTGGCAGAGAAGTTAGAGGGAAAAACTTAATTTTAGCATATTCTTTCACTACTTACTGTAAAAAATGTTCAAACGTTCCACAAGATGGGATGTTGATTCTTCTGGCAGAGAAGTTAGAGGGAAAAACTTAATTTTAGCATATTCTTTCACTAATTACTGTAAAAAATGTTCAAACGTTCCACAAGATGGGATGTTGATTCTTCTGGCAGAGAAGTCGGGGGGGGGGGGGGGCTTAATTTTAGCATATTCTTTCAATACTTACTGTAAAAAATGTTCAAACGTTCCACAAGATGTGGATGTTGATTCTTCTGGCAGAGAAGTTGGGGGAAAAAACTTAATTTTAGCATATTCTTTCACTACTTTGTATGGATTATGATCTGCAGTTTTCCTTAACGTATATAAATATTAACTTATTAAGGTCATTTAATCATTTTCAATAAGATGAAAGCATATTTTTATAAATGAATTTTTTTAAATCTGATAACTATATTTTACTAGAATGTGCTTAATGCATTCTTCAAATGAGAAGGAATATTTTTTAATGATCTGGTTTTTCCTTTATTATCAAAAATAAATCTCTTAATACAAAAATTGTTCGTGTCCAGAATTTCAACGCTCTTTCTTTCAACGTTTTAGTAAAAGAAAAAGTCGGTATGGAAATCTACCAGTTGTGTTTTTTTTCCTGAATATTTTATTTTTATACTCACACAATTTTGATCTCAAATAGTGAAATTAATACTGATCAAATAGTGAAAACAATACGCTGCAACTCCCAAAAGGAACGCCCTCTAGAAGAAAAGGAAGTGAGTAACAGTAAGTAACGGTTCTATCGTAAAGTGAGTAACGGTTCTTGACATGGGTGAGTAACGGTTCTCGACATGGAACCTTATAAAAGTCCTTTTCTCATTTACTCCATGGTGCGTATTAATGTAGCAAGGCACGTGGCCGGGATTATGTCACGGTTATCAGGAAATAGCAGGCACTATGAATAAAGAGTTGATTGTTGTGGAAAAGTTTGTGATGCAAATCTAGAAAAGAAAACTGAGGAAATTGTTCGTTTTAGAAGCTAAGTGACACTAGACATTTTGAGTACCTAAATTCATTCATTTTTTTTTTACGAATATGTGCTGATGTTTACTTACTTTTCAGGTGAATGTATGTTACGTATGAATGAATATGTATGTAAACAAAGCGATGAATAAATCATTACCTATACCAGGGTATTATGTACTTTAAAATGTTTGTAGAGCACGTTTAAAACTTTCAAAATACATAGCTATCGGTATTACGTGAACAATTATTTAAGTATTTAAAGATGTGGAAAGAATATACAGCAAGTTTTACATGAGAAATATCTTGATAAATTCCTACAGTTAACAGTTATAAATTATAATACGTTATAACGAAATCAGACTATATTTATATATAAATTGAATTGCATTGCATAACAACAGTTATTGAGTTGTACAACAACTGTTAGAGTCTTCTATAATTCAGATATAACTATAACGTTAATGCAATATTATATTATTATTTTTTTATTTAATTATTATATCAAAACAATTCAACCCGTATATATGATTTATTGTTTATTATTCAGATGCAATGCTGAGAAAAACTATAAATAAACTAATTCAATCTATAAACGGAAATTTAAGAGTTATTATATATATATATATATATATATATATATATATATATATATATATATATATTATATATAAAATATATATATATATATATATATATATATATATATATATATATATATATATATATATATATATATATATATATATATATATATATATATATATATATATATATATATATATTATAATATATATATATATGATATATATATATATATATATATATATTTATATATATATATATATATATATATATATATAAAATATAGTGTATCTATGTTAGTAAATAGTACAGCAAACTGGTAATTACAAATTCAGAATAAAAATCATGAAAAATTTAGTATAGACAGAGACTTTTTTCCCCCAATGGATTCTGATGAAAGTTTTAATTTATTTTGAAAGGAGTGAAAATCAAATAATGAAATATCTTTCGCATAACAGCAAAAGAAAGTAAATGTAGTTCCTTCGATCTTTAAAAGAGTTTTTAAAAAAAAAGAGTTCGAAAATGTGACGCTTTAAACATTACAGAGAATATTCTATAATTTAAAAAATATATATCGACTGCAAAAAAAAATTGGAAATAATGAAATATGAAAGAAACTGTTGTATTCTTTTAAAAGAAATCCACTTTTGTTGACACTAAGAAAGTCCATTTTTGTTGCATTAAAACCTACTCAAAAACATACGCTCCTTTAAAAGCCGAAAAACCCAGAGGCACCCCATCTCGACACACACGGATATTTTACAAAAAAATATCGAAAATAAAATATCGTCTGTCAACTTGAAATCACCTTACACTAAGATGTTCAAGATTAACTACATATTCTTTTTTATCCGCCGAAATTACTCTAAATATTGTGTTAATTTATAATAACTTTATTTTTTGAATTGCCCTTTTTTGTAGTTATGATTTTTTTTTCTAATTGCACAATTTTGTTCATTTTGTTAAAATTTATTATAATTCCTTAAAAATCTAATTTCATAATTTATTGCTGCATCTCAGCAACAACAACACAGTAGAGCAATTCCACTTATACAATTTTGTTCTGTATTATTGATTCATTTAAAGATTTTTTTTATCGAATTTAGTTTGGTTTGGTTGATGTAACATCGCACTAGATCCGGCTGAGTGTTATTTGAGCCTCGTAATTTAAAAGCTCGGTCAAGAGACGTTTTATCATTATGGCACTACTATTCGTAGAAGTAATAGTATCTTCAAATATAGTTTTATGGGAATTTAATAGTATGTGCAATAATAAACTAAGTGTTGATAGTGATTTTCGCAGTTGCTCTGTCAGTAAAATATGTTGACAAAAACAGCTATATCTAACAAAACCTTTAAAGTTAAATTTATTTTATAGATACAATACAAAGCCTTATTTTGTGCTTTATAAATCTATGTCAAATCTAAATTTTGAAAATTCTGTAATTATTATTTCAAAAAGATCATATCCTCAGACTACCCAGAATCTCTCAAACAAAGTGCAGGAACTAACAGCAGCTTCTTCCCAAAAAAGAACACAAATGCAACATTCCTACCTATCCCAGACCGACCAGGAAGAAACATAATCACTCCGCCCAACATCCACCTGAAGATATGATCTCGGAGTCAACACTCCCACAGGTAAAAAGAAAAAATAGAATAAAAAAATATCGTCTGAAAAAACTCTCTCCTTGACCCTCCCCTCTTCCTCCCCATATCCTCTTATGCAGCCAACAAAAGAGGAATTCAGAAGCAAAATAAATACCGCATGAGAATGGCTCCGTGCCTTCCCTTTGAGAGTATTTGTTGAATTTTTTTCCAAGGTAGTATTAATTGTGTGATCCTCCGACTTATAAAAGAATTTTTTTGGTTGGGGTTTGGTTCCTCAAGGTTAGTTTATGTCGATTCGGTAGAATGAACATTGGTATTGTGCTGTGTTCTTAGACCATAAAGTGGCACGGAAGATATTTTGTGGGATTTTAATATTGAATGGGGTTTAAAAATGCTGATGGAGTAAAATTATCGTTTTCCCCTTTAAGGATCTTCTCAAAATTGACAAAAAGTTAGAAGGAATTTTTTGTAAAAAAAAAATTAAAACAGAAACTCGGCACTTCCAGCCAAAGTGTAGTCTAAATATTTTTATTTTCTATAATAATTTATAATTAATAAGTTCGTTCATAAAATATGTGCTAATCTATAAGGTTTTTTTTAAATACTCAGTTAAGTATTTTCTTTATGTTTTCTTTTTATTTGATCTCTGGAGTTTTTTTTTTATCTTCAAAAGTTGCAGTTTATACACCTTATCCCCTTAGTCCCATCAATATTGCTGCGCGGTGAGCACATTTAGGTTATTCCACTTTGCTACAGACAAAACCTTATTTTTTTGGAAAAAAATACCTTCAATCAAATTACCAAACAATGTTTTTTTTAAATAATAATAAAACTTGAAAAGCAAAGAACTTTAAAAAAAATGAAGAAATTTTTATCGTGTTTTCCCCAATCCTAATGTCTAAAAATTAATTGTCTTTTCCTGCAGCAAAATAGGGTATTTTTTCTTATTAAAATTTTAAAAAAATATTCTAAAGGATATAGCAAAATTAATCCAGAAAATTCGACAATTTAGAATTTTTAAGCGTTTGAGAAAACCTATAACCTATAACTTAAAATTTTGTTAACATTTGATATTTATTAAGCTACATTGAATATATGTAGTATATGTAGAAATATATACTACATATATTCTACAATGAAAACATATGTAGTATTTATTAAGCATACATTTAATAAGTATACTACATATATTTCATTAATGTTCTCTGATCAACTTTCCTAAATAAGGCTTATGCTTCTCATGAATCAAGACAGTATTTTTGTATCACCATAGATGACATGCAGACTAAACAATTCTCTACTCATGTCTTACAAAATATCCTATAATATCAAGTTGCAGTGGTCGAGATTACATTCGATCTGGCTGAGGCGTCATTACTTATCCTTAAAGGAGATCTCTGACGCACGTCTATTGCACACGACAAGACACCGACAAAGATAGTTAGTTTGAACCATAATAACTATCTTATCCAGTTTAATTAAAATAAAAACATTGCAAAACACGGGTCAAGGTCGTGCTTTTGCGACACAAAAGCCATTGTGTCAATGACTCGCTTGGAAGCGACTTGTCCAAAAAACTGAATCCTTTAATTCAGAAACCCGTAGCGAACAATGATAAGGCAAAGATCATTGACGGGTTTCTAGAGAAAACTTAATTAATTCCTTCATTACAAAAAGTCCGTAAGTGTTAATGGTTTCTTTTTGCCAACTGGACTGCTTGATTGGCGGCTAAGTCTTTGCAAACTCGGCATATTCCCCAGAACTTAGAGCAATTTTTTTGTGGCACCATCTAGGTAACTCTCGCTATCAATTTTGACGCTCAAATTACAATGAATCTGAGCTCTCTGTGGATTTTAAAGTATGCCGAGATTTAATTTTACCAATGGGTACTCAAGGGATCTCTTACATGCCACATAATCATATGACATGCGTGCCCACGATTTTCCCATCCAGGAAATCTGAAGACTCAGCCGGGGTGGAACCCGCAAACTTGGGCTTATGAAACGGACACGTAATACTTCTCAGCCACTTAGCCGATAATAAGTGTAAAGTTCAACCAATGGCAGTTGGTGGACTTTTGAAAATCGTAGAGAACAATGCTTGCTAGGACAAAGGTCATTGATGAATTTCTAGAGAAAACTAAATTAATTTCTTCATTTCACAAATTCAATAAGTGCAATGTTCAAGCAATGACCATTACCGAGTTTCTGGAGTAAAATGATATAGGTTAACAATCATTCATTCCTGCAACCCGTTGAATGATTTTTAAATTGATTATCATTGGCGGGATTCTGAAGTAGAATTTCTTCATTTCACACACAAATCCAATAAGTGCAATGTTCATTGTGTTCAAGCAATGACCGTTGCCGGGTTTCTGGAGTAAATTTACATGGGTTAACAATCATTCATTTCTGAAACCCGTTGAGTCAATTTTTAAATTCATTATCGTTAGCTGGATTCTGAAGTAAAAAGATCGATTGGGTTGACCCTGTCCGGAAGGCGTAGTAGTAGAGCAGGAGTTGCAGAAGCTGTTAGTGAAACCGCTGGAGCAGAAAATGGACACGAAACTGCTATGATTGAATAGGAGACTGGATTGGAATTTCTTGTGTTTGTTTTGTTTCTTTTTTAGCGTTTTGGTCGCGTTTCGCTGGATCGATGGCATCAAGAGACAAACCCCTTGGGGGAGGGGGAAGATTCATTAAAAGCTTAGCTGAATAAGGTATTGGAGAAGTTGAATTTTTTTATAGTGATTTTTTTTATGGTTGTAGAGTACTTTAGAAATAAGCGATTATTTTATTAAGTAAACGCAAATATTTTTTTAGTTTCGATTATAAATTAAGAGAGAAAATATTTAATTAAAACATGTATACATCGATTTTGTGAATATATTTTTTAAATTGTAAATCCAACTTAAAGTTACTTAAACTTTTAAATATTTCATTAATTTTTTTAATAAAAATCTATATCAGTTTTGTAACATAGCTGTTATGAGACTTATCATGAAAGTTTAAAAAATTTTATTTAAAATGTCTGAAGGTTTTAGCTGTAAATATTCTTAAATAATTTTAACATTAAAATTGCACAACATCCTTATATTCCGTTTAAAATATTTCGTAGATAAAAAATCGATTAGAATGCATTTTATATCTTCATGATTGAATTCAATTTTTTTGACATCATACAACAATACACATAATTCTCATAAAATGATTTTATGACAAATTTCAAACTACATATAAAACATTCTTTGATACTTTGCGTCAGCATTTGGATAACTTTGAGGAAATGGACGTGTGCGACATTCTACACGTAACTTATGAAAAGGAATGTTTAAAATATCAACAGTACATAAAACTCCCTCTCCACTCCCTCGTGTAAACTTCTGCGAATTCAAATCTCCATTGTCAGGTATCGCACACTTAAGCACGTACTAAATCAACTTTACGTGCTTCAAACCCAATAAAACTCATATCATATCACATTCCCACCCTAGATCTATATCCCCAAGACAAATACATACAAAACAAACTCCAAAAAAACGAATAAACATATTTTAAGAGCCAAAGATGCGATAATCGATCGCCGCAGTGCCACTCTTCTCAGAATAATAACCTCGTTTCCAATCTTATCACGTACCGAAATGTCGCACAGTCCTATAAAATAAGAAAAACTATCTTTTCCCCAACATTTGGCGCATTTTCTAATTTTGATTTAGGAGCTGCGTGCCTATAACAAGGATCTGGACTTTTCCGAAGATGAGATATGTTGGAGAAGTGAAACAGTGGACTCATTTTTCTTGATTACTGGAGATTAGTGGTCTTTTGAAGTGTTTAATGAGTATCTTCCGTAAAGAAATAATAACTTCATGCAGTAAAAAGTGAAGCAACCGAATGTCATGAAGATGGGTTTTAATAAGGAAATTTATTAAAGTGACAAGACATTTTTAATTTATATTAAGTATTTATTGAACTTTGACATCCAAACTGAAGTACAATTTATTTTACCACCACAATGATTTAAATTTTAAATGCATCAAACTTTCAAAAGTTTTTTTTTATAGTATGTTACTAAGGGGCAAAAAGTTCAGATGGATTGTTCAGAATGTTATCCCCAAAACTACAAACCGGGAACCCCGGTTTTCAGAATTTTTTTCGCTATAAAATGAACAAAATTGGAGACAAAAGATGCTCAAATAACCAGCCAATTTTTCCTTGTTTGCCAATAAAAACGGTAGACATCCGTTTAAAAAAAATATACCAATACTCCTTAAAATGCATTAAAATATTTCACCGAGTTATCTATTCTATCATTTACGGATACCCTTCACACACCTTAGACCTTTAATACACCACTACATATTTAATATCATCAAAACACCCTTACGGATATAACAAATAAACTAGGGCGTTCCTAACGGCCTGTCACAGACTGCAGATAAATCCATACTATACCCACAGGTCTTCCTTCAACTACAATAGGGCAGGGACTGGCTATTTCGCCGTCGAAATTGGATTTCCTTTTGAAGGACCGCACTTCAACGAGTTTCGAGAGGTGTATTTCAACACTTGGCTTAACAAAGACCCCCACCTTCTTGAGTTTGGAGGGGGCGTAATGCACTTATAGTGGGTGTAGGAGGGAGATAGGGTGTTGATGTTTTTTTAGGAGGACACTTATTGCAGTCTCGTGTTATTATTTATTATTTTATTAAAGAGGGTTTAAACAACTTTTTGTTCAATTCGAAAAACTAAAAAAAAGTAGGTATCGACATCGTGAAGATTTCTGTCCGTCATATCAACTGCAGTTCTAACCGTCCAACTGTTTGAAAGGTTTGACATCAGTGACCTATCTTATATACTTTTTGTCGATTTGTCTGTTTTAAAGTAACAAGAAAGTAGGCTATTTTAATTGTTTCGGAAGTTCTTGTTATTTTGTTATTTTGGCCTCCTAACCTGTGGGATATTTCCGATGAACGATTAGTTTTGTTTATAATGTTCAAACTTAATCGTTTTGTTTGACAAATCGGAAATGAAAAGTAAGTATTGGTATTGTGAAGATTTTCATCCGTCTGTCCAACTCTATGGTCTGTCCATATAGTACCCCCTATCAACTTCAGCTCTAATCGTCTGATTTTCAATTCAAAAAGAAAAGATGTTTGAAAGGTATGACATTGGTGATCTATATTTTTTACTTTTTGTTCGTCTGTCTCTCTAGACAAAAAGAATTTCGGTGAGTATTTTAGTAACAGGAAAGTAGGCTATTTTGGTTTTCTCGGAAGTTCTTGTTGTTTTAACATCTTAAAGTACGTGGAACGGTTTCGGTGAATTACTATTTTTGTTTATACTACCCGGACCTAATGTTTTTTTTATGATGAACAATGGTATAAGAAAAAGAATTCATACTGCTAAAGAACTGATGATCAGGATGATCGGCTGATGGCAGATGATCGGATACCTCTAAATGGATCCGATCTACGCATTTTCCAGCATAAAACTCTGACTTATCCAAGCAACGCCAAGCCTTTTATTTCCTTTGCATAAAAAGGGCTATTTTTCAAGACTATGGATGTAAGCAGTCCCTTTTTCATATTATCCTGTAATTCTTTTTAAAAAAGTAAATACAAATTTTAACACTTTTTTAGAAATCTTGCTGTAAAATATGAAAGAAAGTGTGTCTTAGAAACACTCCCTTACACAGTTAAAAATTTTGGTGAAAGATTGCAAGGAGTGCTCTGTGTGATTCTGGAACTTTCTAAGTGGCATCACTATTTAGAGCGTTGATTTACCACTTTTGCTGTGTATCAAAGTTATAGTTTTACCACAAAATTGGCAAGCCCACGCTTCAAGGGGGCCGCTAAAAAGTTCCAGGATCCCTGTAAAATCTTACACCAAACTTTTTAATAGTGTAAATTTAATATGGAAAGAGAAAAAATGAGGTGAAGTTTTTCCCTTCCCATTAAAAAAACTGGTGAATATTTATTTAACATCTTTATCGGGGGTAGTCGAAAGAGAGGTGTGGTTTCTACCCCCAAGGCAAGTGGAATTATAGGAAATATACGTCGGAATTTCCGATGTGCCGTTGAAAATTCGATTTCATAGATCGGAGATCATACAGCATATTTCAATTCCTTATGGGTAGGTGCTTTATTATATATATATGCTTGTGGCGAGGAAGCAATTATTTTCCTTACATTTTTAGTTTTTTTGTTGGTAAATATTGAGGTTTTTGTGAGTTTGATAGTTGGTACTGAATATTTTGTTAAAAAAATAGGCCGGTATAAAATGGAATTTGGATAAAATTGTTTATTTCACGAGCATATGTATAAATTATGATTTAATGGAATATGTTCAAACGTATTCTCTATCTGTGAATTAGACATCGTGAATATTATTAGTCTCTACAAATCTGTTAAATTTACATGTTAATTTACTTAACTAACTTAAATTTCTTAAAATTTTTAGAAGCAAAAATTGTTCTACAATTTACAATATCTTTAAAATGTTATAGTTTTTCTTATGCGATGTAGTATAACAATCTTAGTGTGTCCTATTGTTCATTATTGTTTATCAACATAATCCTTATCCGTAGGAAGAGGAACACATTTTTAAAAGAATAGTGGTAAAAATTTTATCTAATCAACCTTAGTAACAAGCTATTTGCCAGAAGTTGTTTCTGTTTATAAATATGCAGCGTAAAAATCAAAAATTTTTACGATGTTGATTACTTCGTGAATAAAGATTTCAACCTTGATAAAAGTCGGGTAGGGCCATATATATACATCCTGATAAGTTATTTTACGACACTGTTTTTACGTCGGCTTCTGCGATGATTGTAATAATCTAAGTAACATTCACTCATCAAACTGCGATAACACGGTAGCACCAAGTTAACGAATCCCCAAGAAGCCTAAAATTAGTGCTCTATTCAATTATTTAATGTTTTTACTAAAATATTTTTAAAAATTTACGTTTTGCGCTTAGCCGGAAACATTCAACGTTTTAACAGCCTCACATTAAATTTTTTTTTAGATAAATTTAAACTCTGAATAAGAGTTAAATGAGTTTGTAAACTCCACTGAAAGGTGAAATTTTACGCACAGAACCGGATAAATAAAAATTCCACTTATGTTGACATTAATGTTATGACCAACCAAGATTTTTTTTAACAAACTCCTATTTAAACATAATACATTATTAAACTTTTTACTAAATTACTAATTTTAAAATAGTCATGTTTTGCCTTGAGCCCGAATAATTGAATCTTTTCACGGCCCTGCATTTAAACTTTGGGAGCTATATTTTTCAGCTCAGAATAAGAGTTAAATGAATATATCCACTGAAACTTGAAATTTTGCTCACAAAACCGGAAGAATTACAAAAAAAAACCCACCTATGAAGACATTGTTTTGACCAGCCAACCTCCTATTTAAACATATTACTTTATCAATATTTTAATAAATGTTTTAACTAAATTACTAATTTTAAAAAGTTCAAGTTTTGCCCTGAGCCAGGATACATTCAACGTATTAACAGCTCCGCATTAACACTTTTTTTAGCTAAATTTTAACTCGGAATAAGAGTTTGTAACTCCACTAAAATTTGACATCGGACATCAACTCAGTGGCCAAAGCAAAATTTAACAGCATAAGTGTTAAAATTAAACACCAAATCTGCGAATTAAACACCAATAGGGTAACTGCGACCACCCTAACTAGATTAAGGACAGGCCACTTCAAAGGGATGGAAATCCAAAAAGATGGAACTAGGAAATACTCCAGCTGCAGAAACTGCCCCGACTCGGAACTGGATCCAAAACATCTTTTCTCTTGTCCAGCCATCCTGGCAAAAGTGCAGCAAATCATCAACTCGCCCTACGAAAACCTTTATGGGGACCACTGTCTGCAGATCGCTGAAGATGAGACCTTTGGTCCCCTATTTAATCTTTATCCATGGACATGACATCATCATCATTTGAAATCGGTTTTATTTGTTATTTTTTGCTCACAGAACCGGATGGATATTTAAAAAAATGCTATTTATGAAGAAATTAATATTTTACCCAACCAACCGTTATAACACAACCTCTCATTTAAACATAATACATTATTCAATATTTTAATAAAGGTTTTAACTAAATTACTTTTTTTAATAGATTTTTGTTTTGCCCTGACCCGGAAAACATTCAGCTTTTTAACAGCCCTATACATTTAAACTTTTTTTAAACTTAATTTAAACTTTGAATAAGAATTAAAAAGTTTGTAAATCCCTTGAAATTCGAAATTTTTCCTCCCAAAACCGGATTAATAAAATTAAAAAAACTACTCCACTTCATGAAGACAATGTTTCGCCCAACCAATTTTTTCACAACCACCTATTTAAATTTTTTACTAAATGTTTTTACTGAATTACTAATTTTAATAGATTTATGTTTTGCCCCCCTGACGCGGAAAACATTCAGATTTTTAACAACACCTCATTTTAACTTTTCGGGGCAAAATTTAAACTCTGAATAAAAGTTTAAGAAATTTTTAACACCGCTGAAATTTAGTATTTTGTTCATAAAACCTGATATTTTTATTTTTTAAATAAATCCACTTATGAAGACATTAATGTTTTTCCCAACTAATTTTTAACTACCTCATTTAATTCCTCAACAACCTTATGAATTTTTAAACAACTTCATTAACAACATTCTATTGAAAAATAATTCATTATTCATTTTTTTTAACTAAATGTTTACTAAATTACTAATTTTAAAAGATTCAGGGTTTGCCCTGAGCCGGAAAACATTCAACTTTTGTAACTTAACTGAAATTTGAAATTTTGCTCACAAAACCTGATGAATTAAAAAAGAATTTCACTTATAAAAACATTTATGTTTGCCCAACCAACTTTAAACAACCTCCTGTAACATAATGCATTATTCAATTATTTTAATTAAATTACTAATTTTAAAAAGCCCAACCAACTTTTCAATAACCTCCTATTGAAACAAAATACATTATTCAATATTTTAACAAATAATTTAACTAAATTATTAATTTAAAAAGTTCGTGTTTTGCCCTGAGCCGGAAAACATTCAACTTATAAACAGACCCACTTTTAAACGTTTTTGAGCTAAATTGAAATTCTGAATAAGAGTTAAATTTGTAACTTCACTGAAGTTCAAAATTTTGCTCACAAAACCGGCCGAATTTTAAAAAAAATCCACGTAATTTTAAAAGAATTGTGTTTGTTTTGCGTTGACCCGGAAAACATTCAGCTTTTGAACAGCCCACATTTAAACTTTTTTGAACTAAATTTAATCTTTGAATAAGTTTGTAACTCCACCGAAATTTGAAATCAAATATATTTCTTACAGTTCGCTTGCAAACATACACTTATGAGAGACATAATGTTATGCCCATCAACCTTTTAACAACCGCCATTTAAACTTTTCCTGGAAATATGAAGAGTTCTAAATAGTTTGTTTGGGAAACTCCACTGACCTGTAATCCTTGAGCCGTTTGAGTTCGCTCATCTCGAGCTCGAACCTGAGTTTGTTCACATCGCAGAGCAGCCCATCACGTTCCTCCTTCACAGCCGTCAACTCACTTTCCAATTCTTCGATGCGGATAAACTGACGTTTGATCAACTTATCCTTTTCTTCGATTATCCGTTTGGGATCCTCCGCCGCACTTTCCATGGTTGAGGAGAGCACTATTATCCTTTAATTATTATCCGCAATGAAATATGTCATCACTTTTGGAATCCCGAGAAAGTTTTCGCGCGCTGCCGGTTTGTTTTTATTCGAAATTATTCCGAAGGTTGATCGCTGGAGAGGAACGCTGCAGCGGTTCTCTGTGCTCGTACGGCAGACGCCATACTACGGCGGCCGTTGCTTTCGAATTGTCAGAACTGCGGGTAGGGTTGCCGGGTTGGTGTGAGGAGGGGAAACACGAGACCGGCTGGTCGCCAAGGGATATGGATTTTTGACGCCAAGGTTTGGTGTTTTTTTATAAGTTCGAAATAAATGGGAAGGGGTATCAATAGCTGTGTGCAAAACGTTCCTTCACACAAGGTTTCGAACTGACTTAAAAATTTTTAATTTTATATAAACGGCCAATTAAATTTGAATGAAAGTTAAATTATTTTCAATTAGAAATGAACGTTATTTTGAACAAATTATTCAACTATGACGAATTTTAAAAAAAGCGGTAGTTGAAAGAAGTCATAAAAAATAATACGTGGTGAGTAAGATTAAATTTAAGAAAACTATTATCACCCTACTCAATAATTTCTCATAAAAACAGATGATGATGAACGAGTTAAAAATTCTAAAATTAAATAATATACTGATAAAGTGTGGCCTCACAGCAGTGTGTGCACATAACCTTGCAAAATAAAGGAAGCAAAAAAAAAATTTTAAATATAATTTCAAAAATTGTCAAAGATTTCTTGTTTATCATTGCTTTTTCATATATATTTCAATTTAATTTGAAGACTATTAGAATTAAAATTTTTAAAAAAAATATTTTCACTGGTATTTTATTTCTTTCATTTGGAAGAGTTTTCTAAATTGGGATTTTTATTCAAATTTTCTTAAAAATATATGCGTGATTAAAAAAAAAGAAATATGCAGAGAAAATAGCCATACGTTTTTCTTCCTCATTTCCAGGCCGCTCGAAAGGCTCTTTCTCGTAAAAACCGATGTTTTAATTTTTGTAAATGATTTGAAAACAAGTAAAAACCTCTTCTATTAATCAAATTTACAGAGAAACAAATATCAGTAGCATAAATATGACAGGTGTTGTGTTGTGTTAAACTTACATTTTCCAAAGTATAACTAAGATTACAACTTCTGACAATGGTAATTTTCATTGGGCGAAGTCGCTAATGAACTAGGTGAACTCTAATATCTTAGTTATGCTTTGGAGAATGTGACTTTTGCAACTATGCTTTTCATATGTTGTTTTATTATTTTACATGCCTCAAGTCGAAAAGCAGACGTTTTTATAGATATCCCCAAAAGAGCGATAAACTCTGTATTCTGCCAGACCATCTGCAAAGGGAAAAACAAGAAAATTTCGCCTGCGGAATTTTTTCCCTCGCATGACATTTTTTATATTAGAAATCCCTCGAGGGATGAGAAGATCTTTAGGATGGGTGATCTGCAATCTGACGTTATTAGTGCTTTCTAACGAAGGGAATTTTCACTCACATAAATGAATTACTTTTCATCGCAATTCGGTTAGCTTCTTCTAGGATAGATCGTTATGAAGAAGGGCATTTAATTCGTTTATGGAAATTTGACTGGATCGATGTTATTTGTGTTTTTTCGGTGTTATTAAATGGATTAAATGTCATCAGTTGTATTAGGTCGATTGATGTTTTCGATTTATAGAATTATGGATAGCATTATAAAGCCACGAGAGTACCCTTAAAAGGGGGGGGGAGGGGTAGGTACATATATATTCCGGATTGTGTGCTTGATCAGAGACCCGCTTATGAAGCCTTCGTCAAGTAAGACAGACACATAAATAATTTTTACTGTCACAGAGAAAGGCGTACACCCAGGGCGAAGGCGGGAATCGAATCCGCACCCGTTTCTTAAAAGGATGACTTGTATACTATGCAAACTTTTATTTTATGCTAATTGATCCCCTTCTCACTAAACAGCACACCTTCATTACATTACAAGTACTGTTTCCCATGCTGATGTCAGCTTATTTTTTTATTTCGACTGAATCACGGCCTTTCATTTTTTACATGAAGTTCGAAACTACACATTTGAAATAAATTTTCCTCAATATTTCCATTTTGTAGGCATCCAAATTAAACATATCTATAAAATTAAAAGTGTCGGAACACTTGTATCAAATAAGAACTCTGCATCTCTTTTCGTTTTTCAGCAATACCTTTAAAACCGAAAAGTTCTACGGTAGCTACTCTTTGCGCATGCGCGATTTTCTGAAAAACCTCGCATGACGTTCAACAGCTACTGGGAACTCGTATACCAAATTTGAAAACTTTAGCTCTTTTCGTAAGTAATTTCGTAAAAGATAATTGAAAGTAATAATGTTCAAATTGCACTATTTCTTATTAATTTCACGTGCTATTCGTACTTATAAATATTTCCTGAAATTACTTCTAAATTACTCCGTGCTGCATTAACTCCATCACTTCTCCTAATCCTAAGCGCTGGGACTCGTGCATTAGTTCTTGCCTGTGCGGCATGTACAACAATCAATCCGACCAGTATTTGAGCTTGTAGTCCCATCGATTCCAATTAGTTGAATAGTGTTACACCGCACAGTTCCCCCATTATCGAGATACGCATTACACGAGAGGCTAAATTAGGACATCCCTTGCTGTTAAAAGCACTGTCGTGTAAATGTAAGGTACAGATTTGCATGTTCACTAGTTATTACTTACATGATGTACATATAAAGCCATGGGGATAATGTATGTGACGATGACATGTTAAGTCATAAACCCATGCTTTGCTTAAGAAAAAGTTTAAATTCCACAAAATTATTTTTTAAAAACTCGTAATTTTCCTAAATCTAAAAATTTTCTAAATCTTTGCACTAAAAATATAGATACAAATTTTAATTATCTCTTCGACACAATAGAAAAAGGGCACAGCTGATACAATGGCCGGCCTTTTCATTGGAGACTTTGGACAAGCTTGAAAATTTAACGTAGAATTTCTTTACCTATCGAGTTGTATGAGTTGTATGAAATACGAAGTGGAATGTTTACCACATTTAAGCATTTTCGTTGCTTGGCAACGTAACGTAAATCGCCAAATCGAGACCGGCCATTATATAATAGCTGTTCCGAAAAAAGTGAACTAACCTATAGAAAATGCTTATTTTCCGTTAAAACAAAATAGTTCATACATATAAATCAGGAGTTTGAAACAAAGTCCTAATTATGTATCATAAATGTTGTAAAATAAAATAGAGCTTATTTTTAAAATCAATATACAACTTTTTACGATTTATCTGTATTTTTTTTGTTAATCCATGGAATGTCGAAAGACCTAATTCATTTAATCTATATATTTAATTTAAACAAAACCTATCGCATTTTCCTTAAAAAAAATTTCCTATTTAAACACAGGGTTGTTTAAAAACTTTGAACAATCTAAAGTAGGGCAGTACCTTTAAAAAGTAAAAAAATACGTTAAGCTTTCTGGTTTCCTTCTATCAAAACAGTCCCCAAAATCATTCAAATATTTATATAAGTTTTTATTGCTTCAAAGGACCGTGCCGAAACAGACAGATAAGACTATCGCGTTTCTGACATAATGACATGCACAAATTATCATTCATAGATAATAAAAGTTTGTCGGGTATTTTTAAAGTGGAATAGTTTTCCTACTTTCCTATTTACTATAATTTTCTCTTATCTTTTGCTAAAATTCCTTGGCGAATATTTTATAACAAAAAGAGTTTTACATGAGAAAGATCGTGTAATAATTGTTCATCGGAGACTGATTTTGACAGATCGCTATGATATTCACCGGTCTATGGCCTTTTTTTTTTTTTTTTTTACAAATTTGACTTTTGGCAGAAAAAGTTTTGCAGTGAGGTTGATGTTTTAAATTATTCAAAAACTGAATAGAAGGAAATGTATTACATTTCGTGTTTTTCCAATTCAGTTAACGTATAACTAAAAAACAAACATCAAATCCAATTAAATACAGCATAGACAATTAGTTAAATTAATTTCATTTAATTTTTTAGTAGGTTAATGTCAAGGATAACGAAAGAAAAATTGAATGAAATGTGCATGGAACTCTACTTATTATTTACAAAAGCAAACGTATTAAAATTTTAAGGGAACTGGAAAAATCCAATTAAAATATCTAGTTTTGATGTAATAATATATGTTAAAATATGAATTATATATTCACGAAATCTAAATGCTGATTTACTGATAATCAAATAATTGGTTTTAAGAGTGTAAAAATTTTCTGTAGTGAAGAGGCTGTTATTGACCATTAAAGTTAAAAAGCTACTTTTCTTAAAAATTATTAAGTCGAGGAAATCGATAAAAACATATTAATGACAAGATATACATTTTTGTTTTAGCGAATTCTGTAAAATTAATTTTGTTTAAACTTTTTTTGTAGGTTAAGGTTTCATTTAATTTATTTCAGATGTTTACTTTCAACAAGTCAAGTTTGGTTTCTATATTTTATCCGAAGTATCCTGTATTTTTTATATTCCTTATATTTTATCCGAAGTATATATAGCTATCTTTATCCGAGTATTTTTTTCCGAATTAAGTATATATTTTTTTACAAATAAAAAAAATAAGAACAAAAATCAACTTCTTGTTATTTGATCTTCTAACATCTATAGCTTCTAAAAAAAAATTTACGTTTAAACAAAATTACATTACTGTCCACACTTCCCTTTGTCTCTGGCTGTGCATTGCATTTTTTAAAAAAAATAACGTATACACTACTCTTAGAAAAATCTATAAACAATCTTTTCAAAATTGCGTAAACCCTTTCTTTAAAAATGAAATCTCTTTTTCTAAACTTGATAAACGGAACAAATATTCAACGTGATTCTTTCTATCGTCGCTTTCAAAGTTTATTTCTTCGGAATACTTTATAAAAAAACACCGATCTTCCAAACACTCAATACTGACTTCTTGGCGGTCATGGTCATGTCATGGTCATAGAAGAATATGCTTATTCACGAAAAGTATGTTGGCGAAAGTGGATTCAAAATATCTCACACAGTCATCTATCCATTCGTGGTAGAATGTATGTGTCAGAGATAAATAAAATACTGCGGTGAAATGTTCAAAAATGAATGTGACATGCATTTCAAGTTACAAAAAATATGGAAAAAACGCCGTATTTGAACGAATTGACGTTGAAAAGAAGTAAGTTTGACGTCGATGTGTCCATCTTGAAAACATCCTAAGGCTTAATAAACATCCCAAAATGTTGTACTAATAAGTATATTGGCAAAGATGTGGTAAAATTACTTTTTTTGGAGTCAAAAGTCAAAATTTTGTATCCAATAAGTTATTTTTTTCTGATAGATAATTTATTAGCACAAATAACATTAAACAATCTTTTTTTATAAAAAATCAGGCGATAAACATTTTTACAAAATAGTTAAGGTTCGTATGTATTTGCAGAAGTTGAGTATCTTTTCTATATATAGTAGTTTCCACGGTAAAAAAAATAACGACAGAAAATAGCCAAATAAAATCTTCAGTTTTCGTTTGGTTGTTTGAAATTTTGTTGCTCTTGAAATTTCCTTTTAACTTCGAAACTAATTGCAGTAGTACAAATAAATTAATCATTATACTATTTAGAAATCTTCAATTGCATCTTAATTACAATCGAAATTTAGTTTTCTTTGCTCTCAGTTAAAAAAATCTTTTAATGTAATATTTTTATATGACGATTAAAAATAGTTGAACTATGTTTTTAAAGGTTTCATAAACCAATATTTTTTTTAAGTTCTCATCACTGTGCAACATGAAAATTCGTTAATACTTTACCATTTTGTATCTTTATATTATGATTCTAAATTTATTTAAGGCACCAAAACATCAAATAGAAAAGACATTAAATTTAAATCTTTCTTTATTGGCATAAACTAAAAATATTTTCATATATAAGTTCTTCGTTATCAACCAACAAACTAACTCTTTGAGAATTCTAAGAACCCCCATGAACATCAAAGCTCACAAGTCACAACTCCGCGAATACGATCCCTGGAAAAGTTCGATAAAACCCTTTCAGATGCCGATTCCGATCCCCTAGAAAATACCAAGGGAGGTAGTTATCGAGGGTTTTTTACGCCAAATAGCCGATTAAGTGCCAAACAAATTACAATTCTTTGAAATAGTTATACTGCAATCAATGATATTTAAACCCGTCTTCTTCAAATCAAGAAAATCCTTTTAAAATGCCTACCTCCCCTAAACTCAATCAGTCAAAAAAACTATTATATCTTATATAATAGTATATAACTTATCTTTTTTGAGGAAGTATGCTACAATCATAGATGATGACTCTCAATAAGCGCAACAATTATAATTAGGATAAACAACTTACATTCTAAACAACAATTATAATTAAGATAGGCTACTTTACACTATAAACAATAATTATAAAAATGAGATAAGCAAGTTACCTTTTTGTACAATACAAACAATGCTACAATCTAAACAACAATTGTAATTAAAAAAATAGCAGGTTCTCTATTTTGGGGAAGTATGTTACCAGCACATATGATGACTTACGATATACAATGTAAACAACAATTATAATTGAAGAGCTTAGTGGAAGATTGTTCTACGTAACAGTAAGGTGAAATCAAGAAAATGAAAATTTGTTTTTACTTAGATGTTTTTAGTTTCCACTTAGATCCGTTAAATAAGGTACTTGCAAACTTTAAAAAATATGCTTTACTTCAAGTTTATGGAAAAGGGGAAATTTGTTATCTTTATAAGCGAGAAAATTACATGTACATTGACAAAAAAAATCGCTGTTTTCAAAAATTTTAATTGTCAAAAATGTTCTTGCAATAAGCTCTTCAAATATGATAAACAGCTTACAATATAAACAAACAATTACAATTATGATAAGCACAATTTTTAGAAATCTCAAGCTTCATAACTTAAACTTTAATTTTCATATAGGCAAATAAATATGTAGTTGTTTTATAGTCTGTACATGTGATCTGTTATTCTTGAAAGTAAAACTCAAAATAATTTTCTGCTTTTTATAAGGTAGCGTTGGAAACGTTTTGAAAACTTATACAAATGTAATACTAAATAAAGTTATAGGTTTTTCTAAAATAATAAAGATATTTTTGATCCCTCCGACACTAATTTATTATCACCAGTATTTTATTTTGTATATTAGTCTTACTGAAGACTAAATTCGTTGCTATAATAAGGAACAATAATTATAAAATAACAAACTATTATATTTTATTGAAACATTTTTTAAAACCCAAGCCATGACAAGCATCTAGTGAGTAAACCCTCTGGGGGATACAGACGTTCAGGGGACAGACGTCAGGGTTTCAGTAAGACGTATCATTTTTTTCCAAAAAATATAAATTTTATAATTTTACTAAATTTTAGAATTTTAAGATTTGAGGAGTCAGTTATTATCATCCGCTACAGAAATATAATTATCTTTAAAATTCTATTAAAAAATTTAAATTTTAATCTTATACAGTGAAAAATGTACACTTCATCCAATTTGTTTATCCTTCAAAGAGTTTTAAAATGACCAAGGAAAGAATGTGACCTTTTCTTCATTTTGGCGACACGTTTCAAAAGCTTGGCGAACTAACCCCCGATAGTTAGATATCCTCTAAAATACCCGCATGCTCTTTGCAACAACTCCTTTGGATGTCCATTTCCACAGAAGAAGAAGGGGATAGCTTCAAGAGATATGGTAATGGGATGAAAGTTTCTTCAACAAAAGAATGCTCTCTAAATCCCAATTTTGTTACACCAGGGAGGAATTTAATTTGACTATCTTTTCTATTTTCCTCCTTTTTAAGATGTGCACAATGGTCTTGAAAGAAAATGGAAGACCTGGATATGCAAAATAAGTGCGGGCTTTTCTTTCAGTTTTATCGTCAAACGTATAAGTTTGGGCGAATTTATAACCGATTTTATTTGAAATGATTTTAAGAATGCAGATTTCAAATTCAAATCGTTACTTTAAAAGTCAAATTAATTTATTGGTCCTATCTTCACAAACATATATGGATGATATGTATAGTTATTTAATTTAGGCACAACGACGGAGCATATTTTTTTACTTCTAAATTTATTAAATAAGGAAAAGTTGCTGTGCTATATATTACAACGCATTTTTTTGCTTCATTTATACATTAAAAAACACTTTTATTCAAACAATACAAGTATTGTGCAAAAATAAAAAAATTACAAAATTGTGTTGTTACATGAATGGTATTAATGACATGCAAACACAAATTTTTTAAAGTCAATGATATTAGAGAACTATATTTTACACTTTTTGTACGTCTTTCTGCCCATCAGTCCGCCTCTCTGTACTCCCCTTTATCAGCTTCTTTTTAAAGCGTCTGATTTTTTTTTAAAGATAAGCGACCAGAGAACTTATCTTATATTTTCACCGTCCATCTGTTTGCCCAGAAGAATTTCTTTCAGTATTAAAGTAAAATGAAAGTAAGTTTTTTTCAGTTCTACTTTTTTTAGGTTTTTTGTTAAATGCAACTTGTACAAAAATAATCTTTTCTTAGGTGATTACAGAAAAATCATAAATTAATGCTACTAATCGAAAGAAAAAAGAAAGTTAAGTTGAAACTTTCGAATACATTGCTCACACACGCGAACATTTCTTTATAATTTAAAGTTTAAAGCTAATGAACTATTATGGAAGATATTCACTTCATCATGTTAAGCTCAATAAAAACAGCAAACAGAATTAAACGATAACTTTAATTTCTAGTCTATAGTAAACAATAGAATGAAAATAAACGGAAATTTTCCCTTATAAATAAATTTTCCAGTCACTTAATTACATTAAAACAATTTCAATCACGATGAATTCAATCTTTTGTGAAACGTTTTATGTACGATCATTATTAAAGTGAATTCAGAAAAAATGGTGGAAGGCATTACTAACTAATAGGGATGCACCGAATATCCGGTTACTATTAGGTATTCGGCCTATTCGGCCACTTTAGCCGAATATTCGGTTTGGCCGAACAGCTTAACTATTCGGCCGAATAGTCAGCCGAATAGTGAAATTTAAAAATTTCTTCAAGTTATCTTATAAAACGTCGAAAAATTCCCAAATAGGACTTATTTTCTTTTATAATAGACTTAAATTCTTAAGTATTAGTTATTTTTATGTAAAATCAAGCTTTACTCAAGTTATATTAAATAAACATGCATCTTTAAGTTATAACAGTTACAATGAGTGGGCTTTTAAAAAAACAATAATTACTATATATATCACAATTGTAAATTTTTCACTAAAAGATTAAAAAAAATAATTTTAATTGTATAATAATATTGTGAGCCATGGTTTTATTATTTTTATCTTATTTTCATTCTACACCGGATCCACCTACTTCTGTTTTTAGCTTCCACACTACTTTTATAACGTAAAAAGTGGAAGGTATTATAATCGTTCAGTCCGTCCGTCTGTCTGTCCGTCCCGTCCGTCTGTCTGTCACCCACTTTCACAGAAAGAACCACAAGTCCCACAGACAAGTGCGATATGTCATTTTCAAGCAAAAAATCAGATTAGGCTACATTCCAAATTTCATTAAAAAAATTAAATTAGAAGTTTATTTAAAATTTAAATAACTAAATTTTTTTATCTACATTGAAATAAATAACACCCAAATTCCATTTTTATTCATATTTTCACTGTTGCCATCCACAAGTCCCACAGACAAGTGGGATACGTCATTTTGAAGCAAAAAATCAGATTAGGCTACATTCCAAATTTCATTAAAAAATTTAAATTAGAAGTTTATTTAAAATTTAAATAACTAAAAATTTAATCTACATTGAAATAACATGCAAATTCCATTTTTATTCAATATTTTCACTGTTGCCATTTCGTTAAACGTACGAGAAACTCTATTTAAAATAAAAATAACTTTTGAAAGAATATTTATTTATGCGATATAATTCAGTTTGGATTGTTGTAATATCACAATAGAGTTATTTTGATGGTTTATTATATATGTATGAAGAAAGATGCATAGAGAATTCTAACTTGGCATAAAAAATATGCAAAGTTTCGCTTTTATTTTTAAAGCATCAATTGCATTAATTATATATTTTTCGAACAGTAAATTAATTTAACAAACGATAAATAACTGAATTTTCGAAAGAAATGTAAATGATAAATTGTGGCGACACAAAGATATTTATTAAAAAAGATTACATTATTATTCTTCGAACTTCATACAAATTAAGCAAACGATAAAGTCGAATTATTAAATTTGAGAAAGAAGATTAATGAAAATAATTAATTTTATCGTTTAAATGTTTAATTACAACTAGCTAAAGGCTCTGTTTGGCGAATTTCTTTCTGAGGTGTATAAATAGTTTGTTTTCTGTTGAGCACAAATGTTGTGTGGAAGCGGTTTAACTGACAGATTCTGTAACAAACCTACTTGTGGTTTTCAAACTTCCGTTTTTGTTTTCTTGTTGCGATTTTACCAATTTACACTTTCTAAAAGGATTGTTTTAATAACAAACGAGTACTACTTTATTTTGTGTTGCTTCAATTAAAAATTTAATAGCTATATTGTATTAAAATTATTGTGTGATTGTGTACTTATATGTTTGTGTTTAATTGAAATTGATGAATAATAAATACAACTTACTTAGATCTGACAAAAAATAAAAATTGGTTTAGGTAGGCCGAATATTCGGCTTAGACTTAGGCCGAATATTCGTTATTCGGTATTCGGCCAAATTTGGTATTCGGTGCATCCCTACTAACTAACAACAGGAATATAATAAAATATGAATTCTATTGTTACTTATAGCATTTCTACTTTATTAACTAAGGTAACATTGACATTCTTATTTAACATGTTCAGCATTTGTTTCTTACAATTAAAATATATTTAACTTTTCACACAAACCCCCTCTTTCTAAGTGCAACAAAACACCCCTTAACTCACCCTATTAACCCACCGACTCGTAATAGCTGTTATGCAACAAATGGCTGCACACAAAATACGTCCTATTCTGGGTGGTATCTCCAGCTAACAGGATACGGAGACCTTTTGTTTGGACGGAACACAGTTAAGTGCCATAAACGGGCTGGTAATTGGACAGTATTTATCTTAAACGAACTAGGGAAATGTTTCTCAGGTTTAGTTACTTGCGGGTTAATTTAATCTTAAACGCATAGGATTACATTCGAAAGACCTCGCTCTGACACGAAATTTCATCACTAGAGTCCCATTGTATAAGGAAAAACTGACAGTCAATATTCGCACTGTAAAAAATGGAGGAACGTGTGGAAGCTGGCAAAATGTGCTGTCACAGTGTTTACGATGTAACGTTGAGTTATAACGTTATACTGTAAAGTCAGAGGAAGCTTGAAGCTAAAAGCTTAATCCTATACTCAGTTTCAACTGTTGAACCCTTTTAGCCCTTTTTTTACATTTTAAAAGTTGAAAAAATGATTGACTAATTCTTTTACCTAATCATCAACAACTTAAGGATCTATCGCTATTTCTTTACCAAATGACCAAATGAAATGTTTTAAAAGCAATAAGTAACTTATGAGGAGAGGATTTTCATGGTAAGGATTATCCCTGGATCGAAGATCAGATAAATTCCACGATGTCATCTATTTCTAAAATAAATCGAGCATTATCATAAATAGATTTCCATGCCTCCCCAAGACATAGCTGAATATGATCAGGGTTGACCATATCACCACTCTGACAATTAGTAGAGACAGGATAGATTTTGTTTTCTGCCACAATTTTTCATGTGTTTAGCATGTATAGTCTTGAATCTAAACAGGAATATATTTTTCCTTCTTCATAAACTGAAAACAGGTATATCTCGTGGTCTTTGGGGGCTGTGGAGTACAGTCGTTAAGGCACTTGCTTTGCATTTGCATGCGAAATGTCTCAGGTTCGGGCCCGGGCATTTCCAAAATAACTGCCGACATATAAACGGTCTGTGAAGCTAAAAAGTCTGACGAATCGTGTAGAGGCAGTGTACGTTAAATATGCTCCAAAGTCCCAAAACGCTGCGTACGATGTCGCACCTAATAGTTGCGTTGGACACCAATTCCTGTGTCGGCTTGTCATTTGATTATGGTTCTAGATTATGACGCCCGTCGCCAATAGCCGTCGTGTAGCTCTAGTGCGACGATAATTTAACTCAACTCCTGGTCCATGAATGGTGTTGGAAGAGAACCATTTCATGGTTGATTTTCTTTCTTGAACAGTGAGTCTACTTCCTCGAATGTGGGTTCTATCCGATAAAAAAACACACACACATCCTATTTAAGTTTTGGTTTTCCATCCAATGCATCTAAACTATACATTAAGTTCTGACGAGATTGTCCGCTATTTAATTTCCTGAGATAATTATATGATAAGGGATACACTCCCTTGGTTCACTTGGGCAATTCTTGAAAATCGATTTCTAAAAAAATATCACTTCCTTTTACTAAAAATTATATCACTTAGTTCTTTTCTTACGAACACGATTTAATTTCTGCACTTCTTTTACGCTCGGTCGCTAACATGACTCTCTTTGTTACAAGGAGAAAATGCTCTGAAAAGAGATTAGCTGTTGGTGGAAATTTTCGCGACAAACCGTTCTCGTGAAACACTGTAGAATTAAGCTTTATGAATCCTCTTTACTTGGTGTTGAAAACCAGAGTGAATATTTTGTTTTGTGTTAAGCTGGTGTGGTTTGGTTATTGGGTTTATTGAAAACAATTTTCATACAGACGTAAGTTATGTCCTAATTAATAGAACCTGAAGACGACGCGGAAATACATGTATTTCCTCGTTTATTGCAATTTCTAAACACACTATAATTTAAAAATTAGAAGAAACAATTTTAAGCTTCAATTTGATGTTTCAAATTTTGGTGTTTGATCTCTGTTGTTACAAACAAGTTTATGCTCTAAGAGTCTAAAGTTAAGCATTATTATGTGTTCCTTAACTCTTTTTAACTATTACACGATTCAAACTTTCGAATCAATTTTTTAGACGAAAGTACAATACTCATAAAGGCTAAGCTTCGGGTCTGGATAATAAATACAGTTGAGTCATAGGTAAAAAGATGGAAGTTTTATTTTACTCCAGATATAATTTAAAATATCAATGACTGTAAAAACAAAGCAATATCTCAAATAGAATCATTAATCCTGAAAATCGAAAAAGCGAATCAACGGTAATTTTTTTTATTTCACTAAATCTAAAAACTTAAACTACCTTCGTAGAAATGCTTTAAAAAAAGCTTCCTCTATTCCATTGTAGAACTTTTATCTTCGCACGAATATCTAATCGAAAGTTATGCATCTTAGAACCAAAGGGGTTTATCTCTATTTTCCGACTTAGCAGACGAGCATAGAAACTGAAGACGATCTGAAATCTTGGCAAGGCAATTCTAAAAAAAACGTAGTTTTCGAGTAAAACTTTATTTGTAAATTCTCCGAAATGTCATTTGGTGTCCGATGCATTTTTTAATCCGTAAGTTGCAACCAAATTTCGTCATTACTGGAATTATATGTAACTATTCGACTCCAAAGGAATTTTAGAAATTCAGGCTTAACTTAAATTTTGAATTAACGAAATGGAAGAATCTAATAAATAATGTATTTTGATATTTTTACTGTTAAAAATAAAATTTGCATACTTCTACAAAAGAAAATTTCTGTAAAGTTTAAAATAACTGTTCAATAAGTGACTAAAAATTTTAGAATAATTAAGACAAATATTACAATCAGCTTCGGTTGTTAGACTTGCTTTTCTACAAAGTTACAGAAAACTGAGATATACCCCTTTAGTCTTGAAGAAAAGAGTTGTTTCTCTCCTAAAAGATTCCTCTTTCGTTATTTCTTCCGAAAGAATAAAAGTTAAAAAGTTCCATTGTACTTTTCCCGCTCTTTTCAAAGCCAACTCACGTCTCCAGCAGACGTGACGTGAAAGACATCTTTTATCTTTGGTTTGACAAAACCCTAATTCACATTCTACTGTTTTTATTTTAAGGATTTTAAATTTAAGAACTTCCCTAAAAAATTATTAAGGGTCCTTGTAGGATAACAGATCTCTATACAATTCCAATGGGGTAATTTTAGACCCTGTTTTTAAATAAAGTTTATGACATGTACTGACGAAAATTTACCAAAAAAATACAAAAGAAAGTTATTTTACCATTAAAATAATTAATAAGTATAATTTTAAAGATATTAATTAGTTACACTTAAAACAAATTTTTTGTTTAGATATTTACATGCCGTTAGTGCTGCCATCTGTATTTTGTGAATAATTACTAAAATTTTGTTTTAATTGAAACTAATTAATATCTTTAAAATTATACTCATTAATTATTTTAATGGCAAAATAACTATCTTCAGTATTGTTTGGTAAAGTTTTCGTGAGTACATGTCATATTCTTTATTTGAAAAATGGGTCAAAGTTTCCCTATTGGAATTGTATAGAGATCTGTTACCATACAAGACCCTTAAGCAATAGAAATTAAATATTGTTGAGTTGAAGTAATTTTTGACAAATTGCTACTGAGTAAAAATTCTTTTTTATTTAAAATTCCACATTTAATCGTCTGGGTATAAATATAATTTTTTTTTAATAATTTCAGTTACATTTCTGATAAACTAACTTGGTGATCTTTCTGAGCTCTGATTTTATAGCCTGTAAAAATCCTTTTTGTGCGAGATTTTCAAGTAGGTCACAACCATTGATCAGAAGGGAATAGCTTCTCTCTTTAAATATTAAAGCATAATCACCAGTTTTTCGAACACTAATGGGAAGTTTTCTATCAATTACTATCAACGGAACCATTATGGGAGACGTTTTGTGGAATTTAATCATGTAAAATACAGATTGAGATACAATTTTCTCGTTTGTGAGAGTCGAAACTGTAACTGTTTAGAAAATTTCGCCATTAAGAATTTAATGTGGAACGGTTGAATATTTTACAATGAATCAATCATTCGAGAAATTCAGACCTATTCACGAGTCCTCCTTGTTCAGTTATACTATTGCTGAACCAGGCTATTGCTTGTAAAATCGTTCATGAAGCAGAAATTTGACTAAATAAGTGCTTGATTTTTTTTTTCATGCCCGAGAGAGTCTTGGGGAGCAAATTCAATTTTATTAAAACTTAATTTGTGAAAAATCGAGTTAATTAGTAGCCTATAATGTCGCTTACCATTTTAGAAACGTAGTTCAAAGTTGTTTACCTGGAATAAATATCTACGCCAGTTTGTAGTTCAAGGGTTAAAGTATAACAAGTTTTCAACAATCACGAATAAAGTTTCTTCCTACTCTGAAGACTCTTTATGAATTAAGATTTTTTTCTCTCTCTCCCCCCCCCCCCCCCTCAAAAGTATTGCTGGATATGCTGATTTTCCAATTTGGTCGAAATAGTTGCAAGTATTTTTTATGAAAAAAAAAGGAAATGCAATTTAAAATTTTCAGTGTTTTTTTATTGTCCCTGTAAATATTATTGAACTCATTCAATTATAAAATACTTTTTTTGTGTTTCTCTCTTTTCCTTTTCATTTACACCAAAAAAATATTGTTAAAAAGTTTGCAGGTTACTTTAACTTGGATTTCATAAACTAATTTTAGTTTTTAAAAAACACATGTAAAAAAACATCCTTTATTCAATAACAACCTAAATAATACATTTCTTGATGGTTTTGGTGCAGAGATTTCTTGACGCTTTGCCAAATGAAAATCGCCTGTGATGAATACCATCGTCTAGCATTTGGAACCACCCCCGTGACCTACTTTGAGAAAACAAACGACCTTGGGGGGAGTGGGGGGGGGTACAAAAACCAATACCCCCCCCCCCCCCCAACCATTCTTTTAGTCTTTTAAAAGCTATTAACGACGACAATTGGTTAATTCAGAGATATTTCTTTCCATAAATAATCACTAAAAAAGGCAGATCGAAATTCGATTCTTTTTGTCGCAGTTTAATAAAGATGGCCTTTATTCCCTCGAATTATACAGGAAATGTTTGATTCCATTCTTAAGATATATCTATATAGTATTAGGGATTTGGTATAATATTATAAAGTGATACGTTACAATATTTCCTTATTCTTGTTTACAGTTTTGTTAAGCAACATTTGATATAGTACCTGTACCCTATGGGCACCCTAAGGAAAATGAAATTTTTTCACTCTCTTGTACAGGTCACAGGACTCTAAAAATTTGTGACCACTATACCTTGACTGTTGACTATCATTATTAAAATGTGTTACCTTGTAACTATTCTGGTGTAATTTATATAATAAAAACACAATTTTTTTTTACAAATGTCCATTTTAGGAACCACCTGTTCCTATTAAAAGTGTCCATATTAAGAGCACTGTCCATATAGGGTACAAGTACTAATAGTACAAATAAAAGTCAATTTTAAAACAATCATATAGTTAACTTTTATAGAGTCATTGCCATATAAAAATATATAACTTCTTCACTTCGCTGTTTATTTTTATTCTTTTCTTCCTTTGGATGTTGCGAAATCAAATTTCCTACTATTTTATAAATTCGTAAGAAATTCCATATATTCTTTTGACTATGTTTACTTTTTATTCCAGCCTTTTTTAAGTGTAGAAAAGATAGTTTGTACTATATGCGCTACCTTTATAATAAAAAACTTAACTTTTTTCTTTACTTCAAAACAAAGAAAAAAATTGGTTGAATGGACTCGCGTCTCCTTCTTAGGTTTAAACATATTTTATTTATTATGCGTTGCTGTCATAATAAGAAACTTTACTTCTTCTATTCCACTTTCCGGTTGCCTTGTTCTTTGGAGTTTTGTATTGTCTTGAAAGTGTAATTGAAATTTTTGTTAATATTCTCTAAAAGTGAAATTTCTAAAAATGAGTTTTAAAAAAAACTCAAAGATAAGTATGTTGCATAGTCAAAATGGCTCCGAGTAATTTTTACTCAAGTCCAAAATTTGAGACATACTCATTTCTAAAACCATGCATAGACCAAGAATGGAACATCTGGTGTTACTTTTTTGAGCCTGTTTCAAAATGCTCATAAGATAGGGTCACGATTACTCAAAAAATAATTGTTTCTTTTTAAAATAAGCTGCAAATAAACTAAAAAGGAAAGAGTTTTGTTTAAATCCTTTTAGTAATATTAAGTTTTATCGTCTTTAATATTATTGAGTTAAACGTTTTGTTAATATGATAGGAAACTATGCTTTAATTTTCTATAATTGGTAAACTAACTTTTTTTAATTTTAAAATACCTGAATTGACCTAGAATTATTTAAAAGGTTGTTTCAAGGTTCATTTCTTTTCTCCTCTAGGCCAGTTATCAAGTCTCTCCTGAACTGGAGATACTTGAATTCGTTTTAAAAATTTGGAAGTCCATTTTTATTTTTCAAAACTAAACTACAAAGACGTTATACAAAACTAAAAACATACTACAAAGACGTTAGAATCTTATATGTCATATAAAAAATTGTCTAAAAATAGCTGTGCTTTGACATACTGAAAAAGGGTATAAATACCCTTACTATTTCTAACTCCTTTGCTAACTACACTAAGTGAATTTATTGTAATACTAAAAAAATAGGTTAAAATCTTTTATGTGAAATAAAAAAATTGTCGTAAAAAAAGTTGTGTTTAACAAACTGCAAAAATGGTAAAGTACCCACATTATTTCCAACTCCTCAGCTAACTACTTTCTTATACCAAGTGAATTCATTGTAATACTTAACAAAGATTCTGCGATGCATGAATTTTTGGACTATGAAAAATCGACACAGTCATTAAGGGCTGAAGTTTACGGATTTTTTTCTCCATTCTTTTGGAGACTTTCCAAATCTGTGACATTTTAGTACAAGACAGGGCAGACACCAGGGCCAAAGAATTACAGTCACAGAGCGTTAATGATGTTTACACACAACACGGATGCATAATGCAGTAGACATCGTAAATTGGCGACAGTTCGGGATTTATCTTGAAAGAAAGACCCGCGAAGAATTAACCGTAATTTTAATGAACATAAAGTTATGAGAAAAATGACCTGATAATGCAGTTGACCACGGTTCTAAACTAAGATGTGTATCTTGGTTGTGTTAGTCATTATGTGTAAGACTCATACCTAAAAATACTAAGGATTATGGTTGGTATAAGCACACCTTGGGAAAAGCAATATATCAGTACAAAAACCTTATCAACCAGCTGCTCTGACGACTTCATAATTTACAGAAAAGTGAAATTTCTCAAAATTGACTTCTTGCCACTTTTGCTATGGTTCGAGCACTTTTATAAATACCTTTCATATGAAGACTGTAACGCAGCAGCTTTCTGCCCAGACAATTGTCAGTTTTCTATTAATTGATTGATTAAAAAAAATTATTAAAATAACTATTAGTTAACAGATAAATTAATTGAGTGGTGAAAGTTTCACTGAAAAAAGAATAAACAAGATGTTGAAACAGACAAATAATGCATCCTAAAAACCACATTATATATACTTTATTAAGGAATCTAAGGTAAACACAAAGTCAAAATATACAGTAATAACAATTAGATTGAAATGCATGTAAAAACTATGAATCATAGTAATTACAATGAAGCAGAATTTTATAACTCATTTATTAGATTAACTGCATTGATCAAAATTTGAACAAACAGTTATGAGAAAGAATTCCAATGACTAGAGTGGTGACACTCACCCTAGAAAAGGTTTTTCAACGCTTTTTACACATATTGTACACAGCACAGAAACGTACAAAGAATACATAAATAAAAGTAAATATTCACATAAACAGAAATGAAATTGATACACATTATGTTTTTTCGGTACTCGTTGGAGTAAAAACTAATTTGAAAATTTTACACTTTTAAATTATTATTTATTTTTTTGAAATTTTACAAACAAAATTTCATTTAATGAATAAAATTTGTAAGAAATTAAAATTTTAGAAAATTAATAATTGAAGTTATATACGTTTTTTAAAAAAAAATGGCTATTTCATATATATAATTTTTTTTTTTTTTAAATTGAAGTCATGAAGTAAATATCTTCAACGGAAAACTTGTCTTGCATAAATGCTTAAACTATACCACAAAAATACTTTTTATGTATTACAAAGAATAACATGGTAAACATCAAGATACGTACAAGTTAAAGTTATAACCTAGGTATGAAGAAACTAATACTTAACAAGTTAAAAGTAACAAAAGTAATCACACTTGCAATGACATTCAGTATTTTATAACTTTTTCCAATGCAATTAAATGGAAGTGGAATGGATATGAGTAAATTGATGAAAAGAAATTGTAAAAAAAAATATTAGATGGCAAATAGAGTTTAATAAAAGTTTGAAAAATAATTAGTTTTTAATAAAATGACACATTTACAGTTAAGTTGAAATCTTACAACATAATTCAATAACAACTTAATTAATATTTTTCACACTTAAAAGTACATTGAAGCTTAGAAGTATACCATAAATTTAGTTTTTGCTATATAAACACATTAGAATTTTTATCAAATAAACCATTTAAGTTTCATTGTCGTCATATACAATTTTTACAAACATAAAAAAACTGAAATGAAAACAAGAGAACAATGACGTCCAATATCACAGGCAAAAATTCTTATCTATGAGAAATGGAATGCAAGTCAGGCATTAAACCGTAAATTTAAGAACTATTGCTTAACATTATAATTAAATTTATTTTAGGATCTTTCATAAAAAAAAACTTTTTTCAAAACTATGTATACTGATTTATTATTATCAACTAACATAAAAAAAATATCGTACATAATTTTTATGAGTCTCAAAAAAGCATTTAAATAAATTAAACAAATTAATTTCCAAGAAATCTGGACAAAAATTTGGTTTACATAATTTTTTATTTCAAATTATTAGAATATATTTTTAGTGGCAAGATATTTAAGTTTCAACTATTTTATAATATATTACAAAATTATAGTTATAGTAAATAAATTAAATGATGCATTAATAAACAGGGGAAAATTATAATAGATTTATGGTAATTTTTATTTATTCTTTTATTTTTACAACAAATTTTACATATGTTATTCACACACAACTAATCGAAGAAAAACTTCCATATTCAAAAACTCGTAGTACTACTAAAAACAAGATTTAAACTAATTTAAAACTTGAACAGAAACAAACTGTAAATAAATTTTCAATATTTTTACTTAATTTCTAAATTATCTAAAATGTATAAGTACAATTTATGATATCAACATTTCAAAATGCCCTTTTTTAAAATAAAATACACTATATAATACAATTTATAATAAACAATAAAATTTTGAAAGATAATAATAATTTTGAACATTCACATACAAATCATGTAAAATTTAAATGATAACTTTTAAAATATACAAAGAAACCCACAACAATTCAATAGTAAATTTCTATAATACCTATATAACTGCTTTGCTACTCATACTAATATTGTATATTGAAATGCGCATCTGATATCTTCTAAAAGTGTCAAGCAAGAATAAAATTGGCTTTAAATGTAGAAATTTTCGAACGTTGTAACTAAGTGGATTCATAATGCATAGATGAATCTCTAAAATAAAATATTGAAGTTCCATTTTGGAAATTTGTCCAATAATTTTCGTGCAATTTTGTAAAAATAAAAATCACAATGTTCTCCAAATTTGTAAAACTTAAGTTTCATTTTCAGGTTGGTCTTCTTCTAGATACACAGTCCTGTACTGTTTTTCCTAATATTAAAATAATTATTAAGTTTTCCATATAAGAATAAACATTTAAAATTAACGAAAAACAAAGTCTTAAGTTAACAATATTAATGAAGAGGGGCGACAAAAGTTTATATGGCGACAAAAAGTTGTTTATAAAACAAACGATAGAGAACAATCTTTTTTGCATAAAAATCGGGTTATATTTATGCAAAAAAGAACGTAAAATTAAATTATATTATGATAAGTTTCGCTTCCATTTTTAGAGCATAAACAATTGCATTATTCTTTGAACTTTAATTATTATCAAACGATAAATACTATTATTTAAATCTGCGAAAGAAAATTAATGGTAATTGTTCATTTTCGGCTTCAAAAGTTTAACACTAGCTAAACGCCGTTGTTCTTTATTATTATTTTCTTTCATATGTGTATAGATAGTGCGTGGAAGCTTTTTAAAGTAACATTTACTGTTACAACAGCCTACTTTTTTGAAAAAAATTACATAGATTATAGAAAACGCTAAAAGTAAAAAGAAAAAGATAAGTGCATTAGAGAATTTTCCAATACGCTTTTTTCTTTCAATGTTTTACTAAAAGAGGCGTGTCCGGAAAATTTTCATATGGATTTGAGCTTGTTTTACATTTATAAAGTCATATACAAATTACGTTTGTTAGTTAACCAGGTTATCGGAGAAAAATACACACAGTGATTTAAAAAAAAATTGCTCAGGAAAAACGATTTAAATCATTTAAAATTTAAATTTTGAAAACGAAAGTCCACTGGTCACTAAAATAACCTATTTAAGTATGATTTTATATTGAAAGTAAAACCAGATACAATTAAATTTTTCAATTGTACAAACAACTATTAATATTTTCTTTTTTAATATTTACGTACGTGCATCCCAAAACCTAATTGAAAATTTAATTCTCAACAGGTCGTCGAATATGGGAAGAAAAGTTTTCAAAATAAGAAGATTTTTTTTATCCTAATTTTCAAAGTGAAAAGTTTTAGTTATGGTTAACGCGTAAGATCATGTTCACTAATATCAAGTTTGTTCTTCAGTGCAGCAAGGAATTGAATAAAATTTATATTTGATAAAAATTATGTTTTGTATAATAAATAGAGACCGCACTATTTAACAACAGTTTATTTTGTTACACCATAAAATGATATAAGTTTACAATTTTAATTAACCATGGAACAAAATCAAGATGAGTTTGGACCCACAGTCATCGAATAACTTCATAAAAAAAATTTACGTCAATCTCCTATTTGAGGTTTACTATAAATTAAAATCCAGTTTTTTCCAGTATTAATCTTTTCCCTATAAGCCGGGGATTTTATAATATTTAGCAAAACATTATTACAAAGCATGTATGTATACTTCTTACAAAATAGACTAATAATATAATTCATGCAAATATAAAACATGCATAAATAAAGAGAGTTTTTCGAAAATATTAAAAAAGCGAAGCAGGCATATAAAAGCAAGAACGTGAAAAAGTGCTCGCTTTCCCTTTATAGAAATATTGAATCTTCTCATATAATATATTTTTTTGCTTTATATTTCAAAAGCTGTTTAAATTAAATATATCAAGCCGGATGTCCTATTTTATTTAGCAAAAACTTAGTATCGCAATGCACAAATACGAGTTATATAATAATTTCAGCGTTTTGTGATGCGTAACTTCCTCGTATTACAATATCGAAAAAAGAACTACCTTAACTTCAGCAAGAGTTAAAAGTTTGATCTTTCATTTATATTTTCAAATACTTACTTATTGAGTTGATACAACGGCAGAAATCTTAATAATTACCTGATTTACTAAATATACATTTTTGAGGATTCACATTTCAAAATTCTTGTAATAAACCTCTGAATTTGACTGCACGTTAGGTTTTGAAGAATAATACAATTTTAAAAAAAGAAACCCTCGAACATGTGTACAGGGTGCTCTAAATTATTGTTAGAAGAATATTCTCAAAAACAAATAATTTGAACTCTGCAAATTTAGATCCCATTTTTAAAATTAAACAATTTCAAATAGACTAAACACTTACTGGCTGGTAATGGAATGACAGTTAGATTGAACGCAAAATGTACTTGGCTTAGCGTGGATACTTACATCGTGGGTTCGAGCCCGAGTCAGAAGTTTACTTTCCTGAATTCATTCTCAAAAATAGGAACATGCATGTTCTTAAATTTGAGAACAATGTATTCGAAGCTATTATAAACCAATGATGTTCCCAAAAACGAGAACATTATTCCCAAACTTGAGAATCCATCTTAAACAGTGTAGCAATTTCAGAAAAACAGCAGAAGTGTAGTAATAAGAAAAATCTACCTACTACCTGAACACTAAAGTCCGTTTAAAGCTTTGAAGAAGAATATAGATTGCAGAAAAAGATGATGAGAAAAGAAGAAAAAAGATGAATTTGCCTACTATCCAGACGCTGACGTATGTGTCTCAGGATTTGAAGAATAAGACCAAATGAAGCAAAAAGAGCAGAAGTGTTGTGCAAAAAGCGGTAACCATAGAAACAAATATGTACCTACATCGTGGACGGTATTTCAATGGCTTAACTATAACATTATCGTCAGTTGGATGGAGTCCATGACCCTTGAAGAGCTTCGGTATCCGGCTCCCACTCATAAACCTGAACAAGTTATATAATCTCAAATTAGTAAATATTCTTTTGACTGGCTTTCTTTCATTGTATACAAGTATTCATTTTGAACAAGTTTTTGAACAAGTTACATTTAAACCATCACATCCTATTGATTCGCGAGAAATTTACTAAGCTAACAGTGTAAAAAGCTGAATTTATAAACACTAAATCTAGTTTTGTTTTTACAATTTTGTCCACTTGATTACAAATATTAAAATAATACAAGAATTTTGAAATAAGAATGACTTCATACGTATTGAAAAAGCGTCATATTAAAATGCATGGACGAGATAATTTAGTGCACATTTAGTTTCCATAATTTGCAACTAAATCAGTTAATAATTGCATTGCCGTGATTCCTTAGATAATATTAGTCCTTTAATCATCATGTTACACGGTTTCAAAATAAAAATAAAACAATTACACAAGCTAACGACATTCTCTGTAACACAAAAATTACCAACATTCATTCACAACATGCATGTGTAAGAGTGAATTTTTTTCCCATCATACCTTGTTGTTCCCCACCCTGATGGTTCTAAACTTTCCCAGAATGCCCTTCTTCTTGTCCGAGAAGGCCACGCTGTCGAAGTGTTCTTCTTCATCTTCTTGTAGTCCGCAGCTTTCTGCAACAGGCAGTTCTTGTTCCTCGCAGTCTTTGGACGAACTGGACTGAACCAGCTTCATGTACTTGAACTCAAGTCTGTATTAAAAAGACAGAATTTTAAACGTTTCAGCTTTAATTTAGTTAACATACAAGAACGTTTCATGCAATGTTTAATTAATTTCTTTGAAGAAATCTTTTGAAGAGTCAGAAAATCCCTATATATCGCAAACAAGCAGTTTGTTATGTTTTGGAAACTAGCAATTGTTTCCGAACAAGTTAGAGGAAATGAGAAGTTAAGGAAACATTGCAGACCCTTGCAGCTATTTAAAAATTTTGGTAATTCGCTAGCAATTTCCTATTGATTTAAAACATTAAATAATTTAAAATCGAAATCAGCAGACTACATAAAAGGCCATTGGTGTTCTTTTGCATAACATCTGATTCCAGTAACCTTTAATTTACAACGGTTTCAACTATCTTATAAATTTTTCGAATTAAAATGCATTAGAACTCCAATTATCCGAATCAATAGGGACTTTATCTCAACGAATAATCCTAAATTCGAATATTTTAATTTTTACTGAATGACAAGCTAACTTACTAATAAAAACGAACAGTGCCAGGCAGGCCGGAACGATCAACTAGCGACGGACAGTCAAATAATATAGCTGAAATTTGGGACTGTGACTAATCATCTCAATAACGTTCGATTCGGATAGTCAGGGATTAGGACAGTCGGAATTTAGATAACCGTAGTTCGGATAAGTGGAGTTCCACGGTAAATTTTGAATTAAATAAAACTTATAAAAAACCCTTCTTACTTCCTGTTCTTCTTCCAAAAATAGACCAGCATGACAATAAGCAGTATGCCTACTCCCACCCCTGCCCCAATGACTATCTGCATCTGCCTAGGAATAATGGTACAGGAGGATTTACGCTGGAAAGACGCTTCGGTGGACCCATCGGGTAAGATACAACCCTGTGGTGACAGGTAGTGAAGGATTTGGCGACCGCCAATGCACTCGCCCTTTACGATCTGAAACAGAAGAGAAGATGAGTTCAGTATAGTAATTCCATCGGCTCAAAGACTATGAGGTATTTACGTGTCCTTCTCCTAAGTCCAAGACCGCGGGTTTGAGGCCCGGCTGAGTCGGCAGATTTTCAGGATGGGAAAATCATGTGCACACATGTCATATGATTATGTGACAGGTAAAAGATTCTTTAGCCCGGGGTGCTATCAGCAAAATTAAATCACGACATACTTTAACGTCCATAGGGAGTTCCGATTCATTGTAATCTGAGAGTCAAAATTGGTAGTGAGAGTCGTCTAGAAGTGCCACAAAAACGGCTCTCAAATCTGGGAAATATGCCGAGTTTGAATACAGCTTGCAAACAGCAACCCCGTTTTTCTATTTTTTTTAAAGTTTAGTAATTCTAACAAGTTTTATGGACTTACAAATATTGGGTTGAATTGGGCTTCTTAGAGCCAAATAAAAAGTAACACATAGAGAGGGGTCTTTTTTAAGACAGATTTCCTTCAAAATACTCTTTAATTAAAATCAGTAAACGAAATTAATATGCTTGAAATTAAAGTGATCTAACTAGATCTGCAGATCTGGGTTTGATTCCCGGATAAGGCTTTGTTATAAGTTGTCCTATCTCAAGTCTTGTAATTGGGTGAAATCCTTTGGAGACTGAAACACAATATACACACCTGGTAGTCATCTTCGGTGCACACCCTGCATGCCAGCCTGGTTCTCCACAAGAAGTGGAAGTGGCACCCATCGCAGGTTCCGTCCGAGCACGAAACAGGGGGCGTGATGACCCCGTTACCCTCCACGCCACTGTCGCAGCGGAGGGTGAGGGTTGTGGTGCGACCCTCGGAACAGGCCGGAGTCTTCCTGTAATGTGTGTTAGTCAAGTAAATGTCAATTGATAAAATGTGTCCCATCATTTACGAATTTTTATGTACGTATAATAGTTCCAACTCATGAAAACACCGCAAAAATAGGTGCTTATACGTCGTATATGCACCTATTTTTGCGGTGTTTTCGTGAGTTGAAAATGTAGCGTATTTGATATGAACAGAACCAAAAGTTAAAAAACTAGTTATATATGTTCTTAAAAAAAGAGGTAAACTCTAATCATATTTACTGTCAAGAGGAAAAATAATAACAAATATCACGATTAAAACTGTTAATGCTTCTTGGCTTGTACACATATTAAACAGTGTTAATGCCAAACGTGAAAATTTTGAGCCAATGTGATGTACCATCTACGGGTTCCATTAAATTAATTTCTCCTAGAAAGTGTTCACTTTAATAAAAAAGATTTCGCGTTTTGATAAAAAGAGAATTTACAAAACTTCTAAAAGAGGAAGAAAATTCCTCATGCATATAATATAAACTATTACAACACTTACTCAGTTGATGTATAAAAGAAATGTATGTCAGACTGACCCTCGGCACCTAAAATAAAAAATAAAAAAAATTAAAATTATTTTCGTTGCGCTTCAATAATAACAAGAAATTGAAAACGGATTTGTAAATTTAAGGAAACTCTAAATATGAGGAAATATTTAGTGAATGAACGAATATTAAGATTTAGAGAACTTAAAATAAAACACAAATCTTGACTTTTTATATATATAACCTGTCTCAATTTTATAATTTTATTCAGATCATTACAAAAATACATCTTTAATATTTCAGCACTTACATTGTTGGTGCTATGCTTCACCGAAAAATACTTCGTAGTAGTTGTAACGGCCGTGTGGTGAAACAATTCACCACATTTTCTGTAATCGGGTTGAACCATTTCTTAGGGTTTCGTTTGCAAAACCTGAAAAATGGTTCGTCCAAAGCCGAAAATGTAGTGAAACATTTAACCACACATTCGTTGCAGCTACTAGGAAACACTTTGCTTTGGTGAAACCATGCACCAAAGTGTTAAAAGTGTAAATTCTTCAAAAGGATTAACGTTAAATTAAGAAAACTATAGAAATTAATAATATTACTTTTAACGAATTCTTCAGCAACTTCAATGTTTCCTAGTTTGTGTTTTGTAGTAATGCCAATCAAAGTATCTGCCAGACTGGAAATGCAAAAAAAATCGTTTAAACAATGAAATTATTCGTTTCCAGTAAACAGCAAAGCTAATCTATTAAAACATAGAAATGAAAATTTTCTAATTAATATTATTTTATAAGTGACGTTAAAAGTTAGATAAAATAATAAAATAGAATTCAAAATATTTGCTGAAAAAACAACTTTGCAAGACCTAGAAAATCATGCCTGACCCTCGCTCTACGTCGTATTTTATACAAAAAATGTAAATGACACTTTTCAGCTGCTTCGATGAGGATATTTTGAAAATCTGGAACATTTTCGTTTATAACAGGAATGTTAGTTTTAAAAACACTGCAAAATGAAGTTGTAAAGTGAAAATTATACGAAGGTCCATGTATGTAGACCTCTGAAGTAAAGAAGAGAAGACAGTCGAATGGATATTTTGCGAATATATTTAATTAATTAAATAAAAGCAGTATCTAAACGTTTATAAAACAGGAAAAAACCGACGAACTTTTATTTCAGGAAAAATAGAACACCTCTTAACACAGTTGCCAAGTTATGCTTTCACTCGAAAAAAATATATATTCGCGCCACACATTTTGATATATAAAGTGGAGTTGTTAATTTTTGCTATTTTATTACTGAATATATAAGTAAATTTCTTATATGGACATGTTTGGACATAGGTCATTTTCTTTCATCTCACCTGACGGATTGCGTCACGAGCGATTCACGAACATCACCGCTCTGGGAGGGTACGATGGTCGCCCGACAGACAAAGGAGTTCACCACTTCTTCGGTTTGAGGATCGAGGGACTGAAAAAATATTATAAATTTATTCATTGCAATAAAAATCTTTTCAAGTTTTTACCTCATTATGTATCCTGTAGTTTATGTATTATGCAATTATCCTATTTATTTTAAATGATATTAATAGTTTGTGTCAGGTATTAAGTGTAAGTTATGAATGTTCCTATTTTAGGTGTTATATCTTACAATATTGACAGAGATCAGTACTATTATCCTGTAAACTTTAAAGAATATTATAGTTTAGGTAGATAATTAAGTAGATAAATCGTTAAAGATATTCTTAATACTGAAATTTAAAAAAAATTGATTTTTCTGGTCTCAGTCTCCCCGTGTTAATGGTTTTCCTATATTTTGCTAGTTTTAAGCCTTACACTTTCCTAAAAATTACTTTATTTCTTTGACGTATTTTTACTATTGATAAACCATTATATGAGGAACAAATAGTTTACTCGCAAACTAGATATTATGTTAAAATACTTTATAAATCTTTCAAAGTGTTGCATGTTTAAGTTTATCTTTAACTATCATGCTCACTTCAAAATAATTATTATACCTTTATGTAGTGTGTCTCAGCTCAATTGTTTATTGAAGTTCTAAATTTATTTAAAAAAGATGGGGGAAAAGTAACAATGTGGTGATTGCCAGAGAGAATTTGATAATTGTTGAATTTTAAAGATCTACCGGGAGTTATTTTAATGCAGTTCAACTACACAGTTCGTAATATATTCATTTACACAGCTTTAAAATTATTTCACTTAATGTTTAATTTGCTTATTTTAATTTTTTAAGATGAGACTTCTGCACCAAAACATACATGATAGGTCACATTGTTCCTGCACACTGATGCTGGCTTTCCTCCCTGCCCGCAGAGGGAAATGTTGAACACGTGGAAGTACTGCGTCCCACTAGCAGTAAATAGAGGATTTCCTTTGACTTCCGTATACCTACAAACACCATAAATTATGTCACATACCAATGCTTAGTGTCTGCATATAAGCATTATCACATTTCGCTGCTATCAGTTCAGGAAAACTAAATCTTATGTTTGATGAAGATAAGGAGGTCATATTGGACAAATTACCAATAAGATTAGTTACTACCGTGTTTTTCTTGTTACTATAAAAAGTTTCAACGAATATTGAACAATTGCATTGCAATTCGATATTTTTCAAAGAAAAACACTAATGAAACTCCCAGCATTCTACGAGCTATAATTGGCTCAGGTAGTGGAGTTTCCAACATGTTTGTCAAATTTTTTTAATAAATAAAAGTGTTTCTACATTATTGTGACAATTCTTTTGAAATATAAGGTAAAAACTGTAAGATGGATAAAAAAATTTAAAATTAATAATTTGACAAAATCTGTGAGAGTTCAGAAATTGAACCCTCTGCAACAACTTATAACTTTCTTAGATTTAACATAAATCAAGTATCTGTGATTTGGAAAGCAGATATGTGTAAATAAATTGGTTTAAAAGCTGAATCAACATACATGGGCACGGTGATGAGATTAAAGAACGTTAAATCCAATTCGGAAATTAAGCATTAATTGAGGTCATTCTAGGCTTTTCCAAATATATAATTCTAACTTTATTAGGTTTTAGATTTAACATAAATCAAGAACGGTAACAGATCTCTGTAAATGAGTTTTGTTTAAAGCATACATTTGTTTAAAGTATGAGTTTATACAGTAACATACATAGGAAGGGTGGTGAGATCAAAGAACGTTCCATCCATGAGGTAAACTCTGCAATCCGAGTAACATCTTTGACCATCCTCGCTCCTGAGACCCGGGCCACACTGTTTGCAGGACTCGGGGCCCCTCGGCATTGCCTTATATAGGTATGTGTTGTAGGGACATTGGGCGCATTCCGGTGATGCAGAATCGCGGAGATACTGGCCGGGTGGACACGGGATGCAACGGTACAGCAAGCTGCAAAAAACAATAATTTTTCTTTTACTTCTGTAGAATAAAATATAGTCTACTGATATTTTCATACATATGGCAATTTTTATTATGTGGGAAACTGTGTAAGAGAATATTCATATCGATTGTATTGGATATTTATGCGTTGAAAACTCTTATAATCGGAGGTAAATACTTATTAAGATGCTTTCATTGAGGATTGTCGTTGGTACAATCCAAAACAACTTTAACATTGCGATATTTTATAGTTATCGATACACTGAATAACATTTCTGAAAAATTACAGCACGTTTGGCTATTATTTTTTACATCACATTCTTGTAACGTTTGTTTTCAGCAAATTGATGCTTTCTTGACGTACCGAGTCCCGTGAACAACCTACTCCGATAGCGTTCAAACAGAGAAGATTAGTGCATCCAATCACTACCAGTGAAGCAAACGTTTTCGCCGGTAACACACAATAAATTTTACATCATATGTAAATTCACAGCACAGGGTGATGACAGCACTTTTACCATCACACTGTGATAGCAAATTAGAAGATTTTTTACAGTGTTGGTGAAAATTACGATACCATCTAAGTCAGATAAGACGTACCCTTGGGCTTCTGTGCCCTGTGGACAAGGCTCACACTCCGAGGCTCCCCCAGATATGGTGTTCATGACTGTGATATCGTAAATCTTGGCCATGTCGTTGGGGATGTTGTCCGCTGTGGTATTGTCTCCAAGTGGTAGTTTCTGGAAGATCCAGTTGAAGGTGTAGCCGTCGTCCACTATGATGTCGTAACTGCGATTAAACAAATTATTAAGCTTATATAAGAAGGCTGCTGCAATCATGGCATAAAATTTCGTAATGTTTTATTATGCATATAAATATGTTCTTTTACCTGAAGTGTTGTTTTTGTGTTCGTCCAGTCCAACTTTGAATTTCAGTTACGGGTCTGCGATTAGAACTCTGCAAATGGAAACAAGTAGGTTTGTAACAGAATCTGTCACTTAACCCGCTTCCACACAACAGTTGTGTTTAACAGGTAAAAAGGCGCCAAATACAGCATTAATTCTATATTAAACATTTACATGCTAAATTTGGCTAGTTTCATTTATTTTATTTCGAAAATACAATAATTATTACTTATCGTTTGCAAAAATTAATTTATATTTCAAAGAATAAATATGTAATATTCCTCGCATTTAAATAGAATGAAAATATTTCATATCAACATGCAAAGAATCTCTTAGGGAAATATATATGACGTCATTTCAAACTGATCGATGTCGCAAAAATAAATTTATTTTAATTTATTGTCTAAAAGAATTAAAGTTTCTCGAGCGATTGTTGCTAATGGCAATGGTGATTTAATTCTAATAAAAATTTCTTCCTATACTTTTTAAATGAGCATTAAATTTGGCAGTTTTTTAAATAGTTGAAGTACTTCGAATTCGATTTTTTTCTGAGATTTTCAATGTCTTCTCATTTCGATGCGCTGAATTTTTTGACGTATCACACTTGTCCGTAGCATTTGTAGTTTGGACTATGAAAATGGGTGACGGTCTGTCAGACAGACGGACGGACTGAACGATTATAATACCTTCAACTTTTTACGTTATAAACGTAGTGTGGAAGCTAAAATAAAGTATTATTGAATTTTTAAAAAATATTATTGCTTTTCATAAAAACTTTAAGAGTTTTAGTCATTTTTTAAACTAATTAATGAAATGAAAACTTAAAAGGTGGTTGCTTTGAGTTCGGTAAGTTCTTGAAATCTCAACTGAAATAAGTTTGCAAATCCGAATATGCTGTAAATTAACGAGAAAAAAAGGAGAAATATCAAGGAATTAAACATTCTCAAAATTGAAGGTACTGCGTGCGTTCGTTCAAAAATGTAATTAAAGCAATTATACGTTATAGCTTATATTTCCCGTTTTAGTTTTAAAATTCTAACTACAATAAACTTTCTTGTATCATGGACGGTTTTTGATGTTTCTATAGTGTGCTTTTTGATTTAAAATTTTTTTTTTGATTAGCTATAAGCATTGTTGTTGTTTATCAAACTATTATCTTTCCTTCATTACATCAACAAACCATTTAATCATAAAATCTAAATTATTTACCCATATTCCTATATTTACAACACATTCACAGATAACTCTATTAAGTTTTCGTACAACTTACCATCATGAAGGCAAATACACATGCTTGGCTGCACTGCAGTTCGAACGTGAAACTAATAGTGCCGATCTCTGCTGGTTGCCCGTTGATGATTCTCTCTTTGGTTCGAAATCCTGGAACATCCAGTGACAGAATCAGGTAGGAATCCGGGGTTTGTCCAGCTGTCGTTCGAATGTAATCTCCAGAGGGTTGCCAAGCGACATTGGACATGCAACCACCTTCTGAAACCGAAAGAGTATCACATCTTCTTCGTTACATTTTATAAAAGAAATGTATTTTTTTTAATTAATTTAATTTTTCTTATTCCACATTTCATTTTTATTCAGTAAAAAATATATACAATTGTTACATGTTTCGGCGAGTCTCAAAAATCACTCGCATTCTTCAGAAAAATAATCCCCCCACACCCTCTACACCTTTTCCTAATATCACATGTTTCACAGATATGTTCATATCACACATGTTCACTGACAGTTCTATGATACATATATCCGTTTCACAGATATGTTCACAGACAGTTCCATGTTTCACAGTTCATGTTTTTCTGATATCTGTGAAACATGATATTAGGAAAAGGTGTAGAGAGAGAGAGAGAGGTAACATTTGTACCAACAATTAAATTATTTGCGCCAATAATCTACGTTGTTTCCTTCGTGAATCTTCTCACGATAGATGTGTTTTTAAATAATATTTTAATTGATTTATATTATTTTCGTTAATTACGTTTTGTATTAAGTGTAATATTTTCAAATAAGAGATATCTAATAAAAAATTGTTTAAATCACTACTAGTAAACCAATAATCTGCGTTGTTTCCTTCGTGAATCTTCTCATGTTTCATGCGTGAAGTTGAAGATATTTTCTGAACAGTGAACACATCCATCGTTGCTCAGTTAACACTGAAAATTTTAAATATTTTTACTTTGACAGAACATACCTTCTAAGGTCATGCATCTCGCTTCCATAGCAGGAGGCAATTCTGACCACCACTTGAAATACAGTCCATAGTTGGGCGCGGTAGAAGGAGGACACCTTTTACAAGCTGTAACAATCGAAAAACAAATGGTTAAGAAAAAATATTAAACAAAAGAAGTTATAGGTTTAAAACAATTGCTTTGTTTTTATGTAAGTTACATTACAAATTAAACTTTAAGCATTATCTGGAAGATTTTGACAACTCAAAATTACTTTGCTTCTCCCATCACCTCGTGGGGTTTTCCAAGAAACGATATGAGCGAGTGTCGCTGTTCTAAAAATGTCGATTTTCTGTTTTTGTTTTTTTCTGTTTTACATATCTTTAGTTTTAATTTAAGACCAAGATTATCGATTTTTGTTTAATGGTTTTCTTTTTATAAGCATTTTTAAGAAACTCTGAACATCAGTTCTTACCTAAACCTTACATGTCTTTTGCGTTTCCTGAAATATAAGGTTTTTCAACAGTTAGGAACATTTTTCTCATTAACTATAAAAGATATCAACATGTTTTTTTTTATTTCTTCCTCATTATTAGCTTATTGATTTAAACTGAGGAATGTTAAATATCTCTACTAAAAAAACGTTAACTTTAAATCTGATTTTTTGTGTGTTTTTAATGCATATTTAAAAAAAAAAACACTGTAAAAGTATTTTTTTATACTGTGAAATATCCTCAGTTTAATTCAAAAAGCTATATTAAGAACAAACTATAAAAATCTAATGAATTCAAAAGTTCCTGAGAAAAATGTATCTAAAGTTAGTAAATTAACATGGGCGAGATAGAACCATCCGACTCCCTTAATCACAACGGCTCTCCAAAGACAAGTAGGGTGAGGGGAAATCAAACTAGGAGGTAGTAGGAGGGCTTGCGTTGTTTTCTTAAGGATTATAGCATTGGGTATTTATGTTGACCGCCACATGCCTTACCTTCTGCACCATCCGAGTAGTGGTCCTTCTCGCAGAAAGCACACATGGTATGGTTGGCGTACTCCATGCCCGGATTGCAGGGCGGGCACGGTATGCGTTCGCTGGTCGTCGGTAGAGGGGTCGAGCCCGGTACATCGTCTCTGCAGATCTTGGGTTCGACCCACTTGTACAGCAGCTGGGTCGTCTTGGAGGAGTCGTCACATGGAGCGTGCATCTGGTAGTAGTCGGCCTTAGTGCAGGAAGGACGAGGTAGGCAGCGGGCGGAACCTTTGGCTGAGGAGTGAAAGAAAAGGGTTAGCTTGAATTATCGTCGCACTAGAGATACACGAGGGAAATTGGTGAAGGGCGTCGCAATTCAGAACTACCACACTCAATTGACGATACCTGGGCACTTTTAAGGGTGACATCGTACGCACTGAAAGAAAAGTGTGGTGTTTATATGTTGGTATTTGTGAGTGATTGGTAGGAAATTTGTTTGAAACCCTTATAACAAAGTGAGAGTCGATGAAAATGCGTATGTTTGGGAATAAGGAAATGGGCTATCTTGAAATAGGTGTAACTGGTCTAGTTTACCAAACACGATTTTCTTTCCAGTTTCACGTTGGTGATATTGAGGGAATTCAACTCTTGATAATTTTTTAGAAATTAATTTTTAAAAGAAGGTGTCTAGAACCCTTAGTAGGCTATAAATTACTATTATCCTCAGCTTTTCTAAGAACACACTGTAAAACTGAGCTGAGTAACGTTACTTTATAAAACTAGTGAAAAGTTAGATTTCTCTAGTTTTATGGAGTAAAGTTACACAAGAGAATAAATTTACTCTTATTTTGCTGATTGTACGTTACTCCATATATTGGATAAACGTTACCAAAGTTTTTTAGTGTAAAGAAGCAGGCTTTAAGTCTTTACCAGAGTCACTGGTATAAAATGTTATTGGTTACATTTTACTTGTTTTAGAATTTAACTATAAAAGTTGAACTAGGTATGCTATATGTTCATAATAGAATCTGACATAATCTTCAATTTACAAGGAGTTTAAAGACTTTTTCAAAAAAGTTTTTTAATGATGTTTCAAATTTGTTTGGGATAAAAAAAAGTGAAAATGATTTTTATAAATAAGATAAACTGAAAACGATTGCAATATATTTAGTTTTAAGCAAAAATGAACTTTTTCCTACGATGCAAACGTGTTTTACTTAAATAAAGGCAATTACAAAAAAAAAAACCATTTTAAAATGAATCCGCCTTTAAAATAATAAGTAAAAAAAATATATATTTCATGTATAATGAACCCATTTTAGCATTTAAAATAAACTCAGAAATGAAAAGTTAGGAACGTTATCTAAACTTAATATGTAATCTTCTCGGCATTAGTTTTTCACTTGTATAAAATATAAAATATCAGTTTCGATCATGGTTTACTGACAACTTATAACTACCTAACATGAAATGTAAGGCAATGAATGGATTGTGATAGTGTCGAAAATTCGAAATGGAGATTTCTCCAAGTTTTGGGGGATACTGATATTGAAAATTTAGTTTTTGAACATTGGTCCGTCTGTCAGACTACTTGTCTGTCCGTCTGCCTCTCTATCATTCTGTCTGCTCTACAGTTCAAACAAAAAGAGCTATAGACTTCAAACGTAGTACACGAGTTCCCAGTACTTGGCGGATTTCATAATATGGTTTTCGAAAAAATCGCGGTGTGCAAAGGGTATCTGCCAAAGCAATTTTTAGGTTTTAAAGGTATTGTTGAAAAACGAAAACCTTTTCGTACAAATCTTCTACCGAATTCTAGAGTATCAAATACCTATTAATGAGTGGTAATTGAAAGTAGTGAAGAGATTCACACATCTTGTTTCAAAAATATATAAAGCGTATGATGCTTACGAGAATACTGCGTCAGGGAATCACACGGTGCACAATCGGATGAGCCAGCTTCGGAGTAAGTATTTTCTGGACACGGGGTACACCACTTGGAACCGGAGCTGCTGTAATATCCGGGTTCACATGGGCTACACTCTGACGTGTAAGCTACTCCTACAATTGAATGAAAGTAAAGTAATAGAAAAGGGTTAATATAAATAAATAAGGTTAAGTAGCATAATTAAGTCAATGTTACGTCGGGGACCGGATGACCGAGTGGTTTGGACCATTACGCTAGCAGTCTGCGCGCTGTAACGGGTTCCCGCCTTCGATTCCCGCCTTCGCCCTGGGTGTACTTTCCTTTCTCTGTGACAGTAAAAGTTCTTTCTGTGTCTGTCTTACTTGACGAAGGCTTATATAAGCGGGTCTCTGATCAAGCACACAAGCCGGAATATATATGTACCTACCCCTACCCCCCTCAATGTTACGTCGTACAATAACATAAAGGTTGCGTATTATGATTTAATGTAAGTTGTATTACAATTAAGTGACACTTTAGTAATGCAATTAAAAAGTTGCTAAATAGAATTAAATGATAGTTTAGTGAATAAATGTTGCACACTCATCTTTCAAATAAATAAAAGTCGCTTAAATAAAAGTATTGCAACTCAATGCATTACTGTCATTAAATTGCACTTAATTTAAACATTTAAATGCAAAACTTAGTGATACAATATTAAAAACGCAAGTTGAGTAAGACAATAGAAATAAAATGTAAACAAAACCGCTAATGTTTTAAAACTCTTTTTAGGTAAGTTTGTATAATGAAATACTAACCGCTTATTTCTATTTTCTTTATGCGCACAGGTTTAGAAGGCTGCTTTTTGTCTGAGAAACCCATTCCAACTGTTTTCCAGTATAGCACATTCAGGCCAGCTTTGAGTTCAACCTATTTGAAAAAATGGCACATAAAAGGTTAATCTTGTATATCATCTATAACGAAGAAGATAGTAAATCCAGATATATTACGAACAGTATTTTTTAAAGAGTCTTTCATTAATCGAATATTTGTGTACATAAATAAAAAAAATACAATGAATTCATGGTAAAATAACTTCGCATATTTGAAGTGAAATGATTTACGAATACTTCAACTGGTCTTGCATACTTTTCATATAACTATTATTTTTTGTCGATAGTATAGCTATTACTTACTAAATAAATAACTTCTGAAACACCTTCTGTAATTACTCTTAATCTTAATTTTATTTATTCTTAATCGGCTTACAAGCAACACTATAAATAAAGTTGAATAAATAATAGTTACATGAATAATAAAGTGAATGCATTAATTGTGTGAAGCCCTATATTTAATTAAAAATAAAAAAAAACTCTACCTGGGAAGTTCTCCATTTTGCTTCTTCAGTAACTCGAGGCCATTTGTATTTTTCAACATCCTCAATCGATTGGCATTGATCGTTTTGTGCCTGTAAAATAAGATTCAATTATTTATAAAATCACGATACATTAAAGAGAATATATCCATTTTTTTTAATTTTAGCATTCATATCTAGCAGTTAAATAACAACGAACTTTAAATCTCTTTTAACCACAATTATTTCATAGAGAAAGTCTTAACTAATTTCTGGTTCGATGACACCAAAAAGAAAGGTTTTTAAAAATTTCGATATAATTTTATTTTAAATATCAAAGATTAAAAACTTATTTGAAGTTTCTATTAGTATTAATAAATTTAAAATGTCCAAGAATAACAACTAATACAACTAATTTGAAACTTCTACGAATAACAACTAATTTGAAGTTTCTGTAGGAAGTAATTATTTTAAAATATAGATGAATATCCATTTCATTTTATTTTAAATGCCTATGAGTGAGATTTTATATGAAAGTCTTTGAATAACAATTAAAAAAAAACATTGATTTTCATTGTAGACTTCAATCTCTGACCAGAATCTTACCTCAAAGTTGAAGAGAATAGATGGGTCAGTATACTGGTAGGTGTAAGTCAGAACTCCCGGTTTCACCAGCTCGACAGAATAGGTTAGCATGGCCGCACATGGACCGCCGTGGGAAGCTATGAACGATTTCTTTGGCTTCCAGGTGTAGCTGAAAAATTACGGAAAACACAAAGATCTAATATTTACACTAGTTTATGTTGCATAATCGTATCAATTTATTTTAATTTAACAAAGTAAAACAATATATTTCTTTTTTAAAAAATTTGAAGGTACCATCGAATGGGGAAATTTTGTCTAGGAGGGTAACTTTGGCCCAAGCAAAATACTTCTCATTAAATACACTCAATTAATATGCGCTTGCCCTTTTTTTAGTGTGATAACACTGTACTTTTATAACCCTCTAAGGGATACAGATGTATTAACACGTCACCCGACAATTGCGTTTTCTAGCAACACACATAAATTTTACAAAAAAAAATAAATTTTATGATTTTACTAAATTTTAAAATTTGAAGTATGGAGGAGTAATTTATAACTATCTGCCACAGAAATATAATTTTTTTTAAAAATTTTAAAAATAAAAAATTCAGTTAAAAATTTGCATTATTAATTCATGCAGTGAAAACAAGTTTACCCTTGTGGCAATTTATTTGCTTATCTCTCAGATGGAAAGTGAAAATTAAATAAAATAACATGCAAAGATCACTATACAATGAATATTTTAACTTACTCTGAGCAGTTGACGGTGCTGTCCGATGCCAAGTTGTGTAGCAGCCGGAAGTTGCTCTCGAAGGACTCCACCGACACATGGAATCCTAAAGGTAAGTGGTCCCATGTGTCGAACTTCACCCCGCCCCCCAAAGAGTACGTCCCTGGGGGACATGATAGACACTCCAGGGTGGTACGGTTGAAGTACGTCCCCGCCTCACACGAGATGCCTGAATAAGAGCGTGTACTGTTATTTTACAGAACTATGGTTCAAATAGTACTAGTTCAAAGTACTATGGTATCATAAATTATTATGGTACGGTTTATAAATTATTATTTATCCTTAGTGGTTCAAATGGTCCTATGGTTCAATTAGTTATAATTATTACTATGGTATGGTCTAGAAATTATTTTTTACTCAAGGTACTATGATTCAAATAGTTCTAGTATAAATAGTACTATGGTATGGTCTAGAAATTATTTTTTATCCAAGGTACTATGATTCAAATAGTTCTAGTATAAATAGTACTATGGTATAATGGTTTGAATAGTTATTGTATAACTAGTTTTATGCTTCAAATTGTAAAAGTACAAATAGTACAATGGTTTGAATAGTTATTGTATAACTAGTTCTATGCTTCAAATTGTAAAAGTACAAATAGTACAATGGTTTGAATAGTTATTGTATAACTAGTTCTATGCTTCAAATTGTAAAAGTACAAATAGTACAATGGTTCAAGTAGTAATTTAAAATAACAGTACAATTAGTTACACCAGCATTTGTCCTCATTGCCCAGAAAGCATCCCACCGTTTCCACAACACATTTTTTCAACTGCCCAAAAATGCTGGCCACACTATATAACAACGGCATGGAAGACCCGGTGGACCTATTTTATACATATAGAGTTGTCGAAGTTTCAAAAGCTGTCTTCGACAACTTCGGAGCCATATAATTGCACATTATGATATACATGACATTGTCATCATCATGGTTCAAATAAGAGTTTATGGCTCACCAAAACATCGATAATCAAAGTTCAACATCTCTATTTAGAAATATAGTTATGAACTAAAAATTTATGGCTACTGAAAAATTCATGTCCAGGAAAGGAATAGTTTTCCTTTAAAACTGATATATTTCACGCTATAGAATCAGGGTTTAATATGTGCTCACTTGGACTCTTTCCAAAATACGATGCTGTACGCCACAGAGATGCGAGCTGGACAATAAGTTCCTAAATATTTGTCAAATTTTTTTGTCGATGTTTTAGCGAGACAGAAAGTTTATATCTTGGTTAGGACTCTCTCTCTAATATAGTCATATTATATTAGTGCATTTCGAACATAAATTCAAATAACTGAAAGATCTCAGTTGCCTGTCATATTTGGATTGTGCTGTCAATGGTGAACTATGATGTGTCTATAACGTACGTTATACGTTTTATTCTTATACATACAGTTCAATTTTTGAAGGATATTGTCTGGTAGATTTATGACATGTGACATCATCCAAATTTGTGTCATGTTTTGAAATTAAATGGTTTTGTTCTGACTCTGAGTCACTTGAACTGAATGTATGTCAACTATTCTGCGTCGGTTTGTGTTCGACGATGTTGGTTAGACTAATGCATAAAGAAAAATTAAGCACTACACTATAAAATCCTACTTCGAAGAAACGTTTTAGTTTTAACACAGATTGAAATTTTTCGATGAAAAAATCCTTAAAAAGTATCATAAACATCTTCATACATTGACCTAACTGATATATTTGCATAAAGTAATAATATTAAAAAATGTCTACTCACGGCAGTCGTTGACTCTGATAGGTGGGTTGGGTGCCCCTCCGACGCAAGTCAGGGGCTTGGGCACCGACACTCGCCATCGGCCCCCGCTCGAGTCGCACTCGGTGAACTCGTAGTGGTAGTCACGCTAAAATACACAAAGATGGGATTACTTCAAAAGAAAGGGTTACTACAAGAAAAACTAGGGGTGTGTTACACTACACGATTGACAATAACCACTCAATAAATTAATGCATGTGAAGGTAATTGTATACTCTAAAGCAATTTCAATAACTTGAAAACTTAAAAAGTTTTAGGAAAGCTACCATTTGCGCAGGCGTGATTATCTCGGAAACCTTATTATGATGCCGGCCAGGTAACTAGGAATGTACCAAATTTGAGTTCTGTATCTATTTTCGTCTTTTAGTAATACATTTAAATAAAAAAAGTTCGATGTCAGCTAACCTTTAGCGCCTGTTACTATCCATGGATGTAGCAAATATGTCGTTGGCTATTTTTATAATTTATAAGATATGGATCAGGTTTGACGATGATTGAATAAAATGTTAAAATTGCAAAGACAAACAAGAGATTTTATTTACAATTTAAAATTTTAATGTTGTGTTCTTTTCTTTACTTCTTAAACTTTGTGGTACACGAGGTGCTTTTAAATTTGTTCTAAATAAAATATAAGATATACACTGCTGTTTAAGGTTTCCTGCAATGCAATCACCCGATATTTGGTGCTGCCATCTGTAGAGATTGAAAAAGTTCCTAAGTTGTTGGATTTAAAAAAAAAAATAATATAAATTATCATCCAGTTTCGTAAAGTTTTTTTTTGTGAGATACATTTTGACTATTTGCACACTTGAGAGAAATTTAAAAAAGGAATCGTGATTTTCAATATTGAAATTTCTTTCATTAAAAATTGACAACATTCGTAACAATTTACGTAAGAATAAATTTGCTTTTAACTTACAATGCTGCTTCTTGATTTGTAAGGTACAGTTATACTATACTGCTCAAAACAATTAGGGAAGCGCATCGTTTAAACACTTTCAACCCCAATGATTCCATTTGGAATCATCAGCTTGCTTTTTTTCCCTCACTAGTCACTTCTTCAAGTTAAGCTCGCACTTATTTATCGTCAGACGGAAGAATCATGTATTTTGAAGAATTAAATAATGTTTGTCTTAATTAAATGAAAAGATGAAAAACATGGTAAAATAAAATTCAATCTGGAACAATTTTATTAAATAAATTGATACTAAATTCTTCACGTTTGCATTTTTAGATGTTTAAAAATTGATTTTAACTATTTTTAACAAATAAAGTTTTGAAAAAATTATTGTTATAATTTATTCAAAAGTTATGGTTCCATTATTTTTCCTCTTAAATTTTTAGTTAAAAAATTTAGATTTTTGTCCCTGTTTTTTACCGTTTCATTCTGGATGCGTAATGAATCTATTTCACAAATTTTAAATTTTTGGAATAAAAAATAAAAAGATGGGAATGAAAGGGTAACAAAAGTATGCAAAATGCTCCTTTACTTGTTTTGAGCAGTGTAGAATGCAAATGACAAAATCATAGAATAGTTAACCATTTTTTCGTTAGATATGGGGAAAGTTTCTTTTTTTGTCTACCAATTACACCAAGGTGCCTTACCTTCTCTTTTATCAATTTAATAATTTAATTCTGAAAAATTCATTTTAATATTTTTAAAGAAAATGTTGTATTTTTTAGGTTCAAAAACGAAGCATCCAGTTAAGAAATATATATGTAGATTTTCTGACATTAAAAGTAATTACTTAAGAAACTAAAATTAAAACTAAAACTAAATTAAAATATCTTATTTTGGCATTTTGTATGTATGTTAAAAATGGAGAGGGATATAAAGTAGGCAGTAAATAACTATTTGCCAACTCTTTTATATGCGGGATAATGTTCTTTTCTTATATAAACATAAAAACGCCAAATAATCAAAAGGCAGTCCATGAAATGTTTGATCCCTTACTTTATCTTGATTCAATAAGAGTAATATATCGAAAAAAGAAAATCATAACTGCACAAAAAGACAAACAAAAAGGAAAAGTTGATCAATTGTTAAAGTTATTGTTCAAAAGTTAATCAATTTGCAATTAAGAATTCTGGATGTATTGGACTACATATTGGAAGCAATTTAGGCAACAAAAAAACGTAATTACACAAAAAGTTTTGAAACAAAAAAAATAAATATCGTACTCCAATTTATGAAGTATCGTACCTTAATCAATTTGCAATTAAGGATTCGGGATGTATTGGATTTTGTATTGGAAGCAATTTCGGTTCTTAAGAGTCTTTCGTACATATTTCTTAGTTTTCCAATTAAATTGTAATTCCTTTACAAGATAAATATTTTTCATTGTTCTTATGATGATGACTTCCGTTAGGTTCTAATTAAATTCCAGCCGAATTCTAGACACGTGTTATTTTGTCATTAATCTAGTTTCCTTGGTTACCTCGGAAATATACCTGCAATGGTGAAGTTCATGGTTCACTGCTTGGGCAATACCTTTTCTATTATGGACACCATTATCCTAAATAAGTGAAAGCTTGGCACCGAAATACATTGTACTTTATGGTTAAATGTTTATTTTAACAGATGCAATTTTAGAAATAATTTGAATATTTACTTTAATCATATTATGTAAATGTATCGAATATATAGTGGCACAATTTTTTCAATGAAATTCGTTTAATTTTACAATTGGCAACTTGAAGTTCGTTTTTGTGGTGCTCCCCAATGGGGATGTTTTACGTCTAGAGTGGCAACAGTACCCCATGAATGAAAATAAGGCCTCGGTTTTTTTAATCAATGTAGTGGGCGGAGCTTACCGTGTCATACCACCAATTACCGAAACCACAAATAAAATCCAGGAATGAGGCATTATATTGAACTACATCACGGTGAAACAAGCCAATGGGAATATTTCTTATGATGTCACGCTCTTCATAATGTGATTTCATTGGTTGTTTTGTTTTCTTTGCAAAAGTGTTGAAAGAAGCTCATTGGTTTTTTAAAAACGTCACGCGCTCCCAACTACGATTTCATTGGTTGTTTTGTTTTCTTTGACAAAGTGTTGAAGCAAAGCCATTAACATCAAGTAAAGAAAAAAAAATTGAGTTCAAAAGACACATGAAAAGGTTTAATGAGGTATTCGGTATTTTGCATTCGTGCCAAAAATTCCAAAAAAGTTTAAATATTTTTTAATTATAAAATTTAAAGCTCTTTTTCGATAGATATTTTGAACAATACATTTTGAAGATTTGAGAAAAACCTGTACTTGCAAAAGACCTCAACCGGCAAACATTTAAAATGCTAAAATAATTCGTATTGTTAATTTCAAAAGGTTCTACCAATTAAAATAAACTAATTATAAATTATATTTTTAATTTTGACCTTGTCGACTTTCATGTTTTGAGAAACAGCAGAACGGCAATAAAATAAACTATTGGAACGTTAAGTGTAAAAACATGCAACCATTTTAAGATTTTAAAAGTATTATTTTATAAATAAAATTACATAGAAAATTTAGCATGGAAATGGAGAGCTTCTTTATTATGTATATTTTGATCTAAAAATCAATTTATTTTTTTGTTTATTATCGATATCGCCTGCCAGTTAAAAATCGACTTGTGATTACTTTAATAACATTTTTAAAAGATATATAGTATTATTTTTTTCTTTAATATTAAATCTTCAATATCTTATCTGATTTCTTATTAGAATACATGTTAATACATTTTAAGGAGACACAGTATATTTAAAAAAATACATTAAATAATATAAAAAGTAAAAACGTCTTGAATAATATGTTTAAAAGCGTCTGCATGAAACCCTATTATTAGAAATAATACAGTTTATTATTACTATTACTAACATATATAATATAGTAATACAAATAATATATATTAATATATAAAATAATATGAAATTAATGATTATTGCTAGGTAAACTGGTACACAATTGAAAAGGCCGGGACTTACTCTCTGAAGATTAAAGTGAGGAAAAAGTACTGTTGGTAACTTACCACCCAGAAAAAGAGCCCCGCGCATAAAACTCCTTCGACAAACCGAGTGTCCTGTCGCGAAACCCATTTCGCATATTGTGAGGAGCAGAGGGCTTTCTTCCCTAACTTTCCAGATAGGTTTTTTTCCACTTCCTTTACGGTGGAACCGAAAACGGAAACTGCACCTCGCCCAGTTTCCTGTAGATGCTGATTAATGCTTTTCCATGGAGAAAAACCTCCCAGAAAACCCATTGTTTTCCTTGTGGGGCGATGTAAACATGCGATTCCATTATCTTGGAGTTCGGAAACTTATGATTGTTTTTGTGGGGGTTCGCTTGACCCGCTACGCAAATGACTGCACTGAGAAATAGGACGTTTTCAAATCTGTGTTACATATTACTAGTTTAATTAGCATTTAAACTTCGTAAACTTTTGGGGCATCAGTGTACTGAAAAAAATGACACTTTCCAATCTGAGTAAATATGTTTTTAATTTGATATGAAACATTTTGATTCGAATATGAGGACCGAATGCTTTTGATTCTGAATACCATACATACTTAGTTTCAAACAAAATTAGTTTTCATTCGTTAAATCTAGTAATTTCACTAGGGGGGTTGGCCGAATGGTTATCATATTGTCTCGAAATAAAAATTTTGTGGGGGTTCGGCTTGACCCGCTACGCAAATGACTGCACTGAGAAAAATGACATTGTCAAGTTTGTGTAATTATATGTTTTCATTTTGAAATGAAACATTATGTTTCAAATATGAGGACACAATGCTTTTGATTCTGAAATACCAGACATGCTCAGTTTCCAACAAAATTGCTTTTCATTTGTTAAATGTATTAAGTTTCCCCAGGGTATTTAATTTGATTTGATTTATTAAAAGACATATTCTAGTACAGACATGTTATGTCCTAATTAGAGAATATACAAAATATAAACCCACAAAATGAGAAACATCTAAATGAAATATGTACAAATAAAGTAACATATTACCACAAGAAGACAAAGTGACAAACATTTTCGAAACTAAATTATGCAAATATTATTACTCAAGTTGACATTTGTCCGAATGGTTGTCGTATTGGACACGAAATAGTAATGTCGTTTCACATGATATTAGTGGTTCAGAAGGGGCGCGATGTTCTTACCCCACCGATTAAAAAGTCATCCTATAAATCACCATGGTGTACTGAACAAACAGCAAAAACAGTTTCGCCAAGTTTTAATCACAATACTTAATTTTTTTTTTAAACAAGGAGGGGGGGGGGGCAATTTCAAGCGTGACTTACACTACATTTGACGATTTAAAAAATATCGTTTGCATAGTTCGAAATTGTTTTCTATTTATTCAAAAAAATATCGTACGTCAGTTTACCCCTGAACATATAGTATTTTTAGCAATCAATAAAAACTTTTTTAATTTAATATTTTACTAACAAATAATAAAAATGTCCTGATGTGACTTACACTACATGAAAGGAAGTCGATTTTTAGTTATCATTATAAACGCTAATTTCTTCTTCCTAGTGCAGTAAATCAATATTCTACCAGTGCTTATTTAAAGTGTAAGGTTTAAAGCTAAATAATTTAATTGCAAAAAAGTGTTGAAATATCATGGGAAATAATTTATTAACACTTTTGTGCGTGACTTACACAACATTCAATTTGTGACTTACACTGCATCATGTGAATTTTATCACAGATATGGAAATTTAGGCAATAATAACATAAATAATATATGCAAATAACTTTGAACATGGTAAGTTAAGAATTGTATACATGGTAAAATAATAGTTAGAAAAAGCTACATAACGTCCCCTAAAGTTGGTTTCTGGTAATTTCTTAATTCTTTCTTCAATAACAATGTCTGAAAAATCTTCCTTCTCAGGCCACGCAAAAAGACTTCCCTACCATTGCAGATGTTTCAGTTTTATTGAATAAGCATCTTTACTTAACATTTGCCCCAGAAAATATTTAACCATAATTTTTCCTACAAAAGGAACTGAAGCTCCTTTTCCAGCATCGAATTTATTTTCAGAATTTTGTTGAGAGGTATTTACTTTTACAACATTTCCATTTGTTATCAGCCGTGTAGTATTTTCGGGGATTTAATGAAACATTGGCAATTTTAAGTAGGTATTTGTTTAATTTTAAAAAAAGCAAAGCAATTTTTGAGTGTCAGGAATCGGAAATATTTATTTTCCTTCTGATGAGAAAATATAATTTAATCTACCTATTTCGCCCTTTACACAGTTGTCAAAAATACATAATAGTGATATATTTGGGATTACATTAATCACACCAAACGTATTGCATCAAAGTCAAGCTAAAAAAAGTAGAAAAAGTGGAAAGTAAAAAAGTTAAAAAGTTTAGTAAAATATTGAGTGTCCACGACATTTAGCATAAAAGAAACTGAAATTTAGGAACCCCTAAAATTTTGGGGTCCTCAGGCCCTGGGTGCGAGTTAAATAGTTGGCATTTTTTTTTTTGGATGTAGCTATGATATAATGTGGGGGGGGGGGGGGTCTGATATATTATTGGACAACCTTTGGAAATCATGAAAAAGTAAAGTAAGCTTGCTATATTTATCAAGTCTTGTTGAAGTAGAATGTTTGTCTTTTTGCCTGGTTTCTTTACTTGGCAACTTAACGCAAATCATTGAATAAAGACCATTTGCTATATTATAGCTGTTTGGTGCATTATTAAGGGTACACCCATGCAGTTCAGGCTATAATACCACTATAAGGCTATAATACACTTTGAATGATTTCCGGCAGGGCAAAGTAGGCACGTGCCCAGGGCCTCCCACTTTAAGGGTCCCCTAAATTTTCTTCATGCATGAGCATTTATGCTCAATATAACTGCCCCCAAACTTAACTTTTTAATATGAAGAATGCAAAAATTTAATTCATGAACAAAAGTTGACTATGAAATTGTGTTTAAACTCAGAATTTATCAATTCACAAAAAAGTATTTATTTTGGGGGGATTAAGCATACTTTTCAAGCAAATTACTTCGGCTATTTTTTTATAAACACCGAAATATAAAAAAAAAATACATACGAATATATTATAGAGGTATGTTCTGGGGTTCCCCAAATTTGCTTGTGCCCAGGGCCCCTAAAGTTGTAAGTTGGTCCTTGAATTAATACAAAGAACGCCTCCATATCTACTTATTTTTTTTAAACAGATTTTAACTGTTTTTTTTATTGAATTAAACATATTTTCTCTGAAAAGTTTTCGGAATGTTTCATAGATATTATATTTTATAGTAGGTTTTTAGTTAACTGAATAGAACTATCACAAAGAATGTAAAAGGAAGTCAAAAGTTCCAAAACATATTTGAAGAATCTGTCTTTACCAATGAGGTTTCCGTCCAGTAAGAAACCGCATCAGCTTCCTCCGAAAGAATATTATTTTTAAAAAAATTGAAGAAACATTTCATATAAGGCAAACAATATAAAACCACATCCACAGATTAAAACTAAATTGTCGACGGAGAATGTCAAATTTAACAACTAACAATTTTCAAAATCGAGAAATTTAGTATGAAGGAAATAAAGTTCGTATAGTATACCTATATAAACAAAAATTTTAGTATCCTCTATGTATTAAGTATTATTTGATGTTCTTTCTTTAACTGAGTTAAATAAATAAATTAAATAAATATGTTTGCTGGATGGGGTCGCTGGATTATATGTATTTGCCTGATTGTATTGGAAAAAAATGTGTTTTTGTTGTTGATACTAGATGTAAAAATACGGTATCACAAGATTTTAAACATTTCCGTCATCAAATGACGATGACATGGTAAGATGACTCTGCAAAATATTTTGTGAAACGTTGATCCATAAAACTTGTAGCAGTCTGATGCCCCAGCATTACGCAGTCAACTTTTTACACGAAATTTATAGAATAGCGTCACACAAATACAGAGGTTTGTCTCCTAGTATTTGGTGCAGTTATTCTATAGTATAGAATATTTTTGTTTTTGTTGATGACCACTAGATGTAAAAACATACACCAAGATTTCAAACATAACCATCTTCAAATGAAAATTACTTAGTAAGATTGTTAAATGTTAAATGTTTTGTGTAACTTACCTCCATAAAACTGGTAGCAGTCTGCCGCCCTCAGCTTTATGGGGTAACTTTTTACACCAAATTTATAGAGTAGCATGTCATTAGCACTGAGTTTTGTCTCCACAATTTTGTTATTCTAAAAATTTTGTTTAACGTTACTTCATAAATTTGGTGTAACGTTACTCCGTATATTTGGTTTAACGTTAGCCCACAAATTTGGTGTAACGTACTCTGTATATTTTGTGTAACGTTATTCAATATATTTGGGACACGATACGCTATAAATTTGGTGTAAAGTAATTCCATAAATTTGGTGTAACGTTACTTCATAAATTTTGTTTAAAGTAACTTTTTTAATTTGGTGTAACGTTACTTTATAAATTTGGTGTAACGTTACTCTATAAATTTGGTGTAACGTGACTTCAAATATTTGATGTAACGTTACTTCTTAAATTTATGTGCAGCTTTACTCCATAAATATGGTGTAACATTACTCCAAACATCTTCAGCAACGTTACAATGCATTTTTACGTGGGATATACCGGCCTATTCACACCGAAACTCGACCAAGGTCACCCCAAGTGGTACAATCTCAAGTACCAGGTACACCACCGTTTCCTCTTTCACCTTCACAAAAGAAGTCACTCACCTGAACTTTTCTTACGCCAAGGGGTCCTGAACCTCTTTACCTGAGAGGAAGCCCGCGAGATCCGAAACTGAACACCGGAAAGCGCAGGAGATTTTTCCGCGTGTATTATTATCAACATCAGAATGGGCGGAGGTCCTTTTAAATAAAGATCTTATTTACAGATTCCTTTATAATATTTTTTTGAAGGGAAAGGGATATATAAACCAGTTAAATTGTCGATGTTAAGAAGAAAGATTCGGGTAACGGTTATTATTTTTTTTATGTTGTGTAGGATGGTCCCTTGGTTATTTTTTCAAGTTTTGCCAACAAAATTACTTCACGGAATATACCGCCATCTAAAAAAGGCTTCATAAAAACTCAAATAGCCTACTTTCCTGTTACTTAATACTTACTGAAATTCTAATCGGAAATAACAGTTCTAACAGTAAATATCATCACAGCCGTTTCTACACTAGATTTTTAATATAGAAAAAAAATCGCAACACTAGCATCAGCTAATAATTTAAACTTCTAAAAGCCAAAATCAACTATTTTCCTTAATATTATTCGCAATCAAATTAAACATTATTTATCGTCTGCTCGCGATTATTTGTAGTTCGAGGAATAATTAAATTCTTAATACAATAACTAAAAACAAAACTCCCAAACTGCATTAAAAAAATAAGAAAATGTAAATTAAAACTTAGCATAATTGTATGCAAATGTATGCCTTGCCGCTTTCTGTAGTAGATATTGAGAATAATCAAGGATCAAATTGTGCTACATTTATGACGTCATTCCAAACTATTCATGAAAATATTATTTTGCTTCAAATTGTTTAATAAATAAAGTTTACTCATGCCATTGTTTATTTGGCAACAGTGATTTAAATGACTCAAAATTGAATTTCAAAAATTCAATGGGAAATTCGCCGACAGATAGTAGATTATGTCGCGGACGTACAGCAGACAGACGGCAAAAAGTATGAAAGTTGGTTCTGAGGTCATAGCTTTCTAACAAAAAATTAATTTTAAGATCCGATGATAGAACGATTTTGGAAGGGGGGTACGGAAGACAAGACAGAAGACAGAAGACAGACGGAAAGACAGACAGACATAGAACAGACAGACAGATGGACATCACCGCATTTCAATACCTACAGTTTAAATGACTCAAAATTGAATTTCAATGCTAATTCAATGGGAAATTTCGCCGACAGATATGATAGATGTCCCACGTCGGACGTACAGACACGGACAAAAAGTATGAAAGTTGGGTATTAGAGGTCATAGGTTTCTAACAAAAAAAGAATTTTAAGATCCGATGATTAGAACCGAGTTTGTAGGGGGTTAGACAGACAGACAAACGCATGACAGGAGACAGACAGACGACAGACATACGAACCAGACATACATACGTACAGACAGACAGATGGAAGACAGACAGTTGGAATCAACCGCATTTCAATACCTTACAGTGATTTAAATGACTCAAATTGAATTTCAATGCTAATTCAATGGAAATTCCGACATAGTAATTTATGTCCGTCCGGACGTACAGACAGACGGACAAAAAGTATGAAAGTTGGTATCTGAGGTTATAGCTTTCTAACAAAAAAAGAATTTTTAAGATCCGATGATTAGAATCCGATTTGTAAGGGGGTACGCACGACTGACGGACAGACAGACAACAAGACATCGACCGCATAGTCAATACCTACTTTTTCATTTTTTAATTCTTTCGAATTAAAAAAGAAAAGTAGGCTAAAAAACAAAAAATAATTTCGGCCCCTTTTCAATTTCCCCAATAACTCCCGAAATATTAATTTTAATCACAATATTACATGTAAATATTTTTACGTCAATTACATCTCCCATTATATAAGACCTTGTTGAGTCCTATAGACCAAATATTTTTTGTGAGATACAGTGCCTCATAGATAAGCAACATTTTTTAAAAACAAAAATTGGAGTCTGTCAATTTTCCACAATTTTAACCAAAATATTCGAAATTACGTTGTAAAATTAGTGAAATTCGAGTAACAACTTGAATTAGGAGTAAAATAATGTTAAATAGACTTATAATAATGTCCTCAACACCATATTAAGTATTGATAGCTCTGAAAAAACCAAAACGACCGCTTCCATTTTAATCACATAATAACATTTAAAAAAAACTAAGATTATCATTCTTGGTTGAAAATTCCTTCAATTTTATATGCATTTGCGGTTAATAGAGAAATAAGCGAAGTTGTGGCTTGTATAATATCCCCCTCCAGAGCTTTATCAATACTTAATATGTTGTTGAGGACATTAATATAAGTCAATAAAAGCTTACTATCATTTCAAGTTGTTATCCTTGGTTAACTAATTTGATTGAGTTATTTTTATGGTTCTGGGAAAAATTGTGAAAAAGTTACCAGATTCTCAATTTTAAAAAATTTCCCGACGTTGAAGCACGACGTTGCGACGTTGCGAACGAAGCATTACGACGAAGCGACGTTGAATCTCAAAAACTTGTTCAGTTTGCGAAAATTTTCACACAAAAAATACTTTATAAAACTTTTTAATATTAATTAATCGATTAATTAATCGAAGGTAACAAAAATAAATGCCCTTATGAATGAAAAAGAGAAACAAATAATGTACAAAATTGTCATCCAGTTTTAGTTACTAGACCGTGAACTAACTAATGTTATCTAGTTAAATGCTGCATAAGGTCTCCCAAACAACCCGTCCATTTTCCTCATAAATAATTAATATCAGAACATGTGTTATATGATAAAGTGACTTCCTGAACAGATGTCCCAAACTGTGTTTAATTAAGTAAAACACCTCGTTACAATAAACCGGGTCGTATGGAGAATAATTGAAGAGCTTGGTGGTAGAACGTGTTAAGGGACAAAGAGATTAGACCGAGAAAATGAGCTTTAAGGTCTTTAGTTTGCATTTATATCCGTTAAAAACGAACTTGCAAAAGATAAAAACATACTAAACTTAAAGTTAAATACAGTCCTCGGACAAATTATTAGACGCACTGGAAGATTTCATGTAAAATATTAATTACCGGGTGATATTGTATCATTTTATTATTTTAAATTGATTTGTTTTTATTTTTATATTATCCAAAAAATTACCGATTTATTTGACATAAATAAAACAGCATTAATTTAGAAAAGCATAAGTTTATTAAATTTTAAAGAAAAGTGAAATTATTGTTAGTAAAAGTCAATATGTAGTCGAGCGACCTTGCCGCTATCAAAGCTTTAATTCTGCGCGGCATGCTATCAAAGCAAGACTGTACTGTCTCCTGCATTTGAGGATGATGATTCCACACATAAATAATCTTATAATAAATAATTCATATAAATTAATCTTAATCATAATTATCTTAAAATAAATACAAATATGTAGTCTACAACAATTCTTTTAAATAAAAATCAATAATATATTGTAGTTTAAATATACCATTATTGCATAAAAACTCTTAACAAACATAATATTACTAAAACAATACAGTGCGTTTAATATAATTTGTCAGGGACTGTAGAAACTAGAAATTTATAATCTTTAAAGAAGTTAATAACGTGTTTATTGACAAAAAAATTTCAATTTTTTTAAAAATCTCACTTTGTACATTCTTCCACTAAGCTCTTCAATGGGAATATTTCTTATGATGTCACGCTCTCCATACTGCGATTTCATTGGTTGTTTTGTTTTCTTTGACAAAGTGTTGAAACAAGCCCATTATCAACGGATGGGAAATAATCTTTGACAAAAATATTTTTTTATCGAATTCACCTGAAATCTCTCAGACATATTAAACACTTTTTTATATTAATGTGGTTACATTATTTTAACATTATAAATGTTATATTACATGATTACGCATATTTTATATAGATCAAGATAAAAAAATTTCCAACAAAGATAGGTTTATTACTTTTCAAAATCCCTACTCAACAATTTTTAGATTTTTCCAGTCTATAATTTTTAAAAAAAATAAGCTAGAGGCATCAGTTTTTAATTCCTAACTCAAAAAACTATCTTGGCAACAACTATTTAAATTTTATTTGTACTCTTGGAATTCTATTGGTTAAAACAAGTGCTTGCTGGTTTATAATTATTATGATAAAATGATATAATCTTTCAATTTATTCTTTTTTATTTTTTCGGCTCGTTTCAGTTTTTAAGAGTATAATTTTGTAAAGGAATTTCAAAGAAGATTTAACGTAGCAATGTAAATCTTCTTTATTATAAAATTTTTTTATATAAAAAGGAATTTCTCTTGGTTTATGCTTTTCTTTTAGTTTATTATTTTTTTGCTAGTAGTAAGAAACCGTTTTGGAATTTTCTTTGAAGGTAACATTTGTAAGATATAATCGTACTTTTTTATTTATTTTATTATTTGAAGTCCAAAATACCACCAAAGAAATTGCCAAGTGTGTTTTTGGAAATTCTGAAAAGTTACAGAAACTTTATTTTCTCGCCAAACAAATTCTTAATCTCACTAAAATTGCCAAAAATCGCCAAATGAGCACAAGGTGTTTTTTTTTTGGAATGTAACTAAGATTTTGATTTGAAATATTATTATTTTAGGATTATGTGTCTACTATAGCTATATTGTAGAATTACGTCAAATATTATGATCATGATAGAATTTACGATAAATCTCCTCAAAACTACCATGGTTAGAATATTAGTATTTACGCCGCATGTGTGATCAAGTCGCCAAATAACGCTACAAAGGGACTTGTGGTATAAATGTGCTTTCGAACACAACATTTATACTTTAACTTCAAATACATGTACTTCACTGCAAGGGGAGCTCTACATTAGCTTCCACACTACGTTTATAACGTAAAAAGTGGAAGGTTTTATAATCGTTCAGTCCGTCTGTCTGTCACCCACTTTCACAGAAAGAACCACAAGTCCCACAGACAAGTGGGATACGTCATTTTGAAGCAAAAAATCAGATTAGGCTACATTCCAAATTTAATTAAAAAATTAATTAGAAGTTTATTTAAAATTTAAATAACTAAAAATTTAATCTACATTGAAATAACATGCAAATTCCATTTTTATTCAATATTTTCACTTTTGCCATTTCGTTAAACGTACGAGAAACTTTAGTTAAAATAAAATAAAAAAAATTGAAAAAATATTTATTTATGCGATATAATTGAGTTTGGATTGTTGTAATATCACAATAGAGTTCTTGTGATGGTTCATTATACATGTATGAAGAAAGAAGCATAGAGAATTCTAACTTGGCATAAAAAATATGCAAAGTTTCGCTTTTATTTTTAAAGCATCAATTGTACTAATTATATATTTTTTGAACTGTAAATTAATTTAACAAACTATAAATAAGTGAATTTTTGAAAGAAATGTAAATGGGAAATTAAGGCGACACAAAGATATTTATTAAAAAAGATTACATCATTATTCGTCGAACTTCAAACAAATTTAGCAAACGATAAAGTCTAATTATTAAATCTGAGAAAGAAGATTAATGAAAATAGTTAATTTTGGCGTTTAAAACTTTGAATTACAAATAGCTAAAGGCCCTGTTTTTATTAGAATTAAATCACATTTTCCATTCGCAACAATCGCTCGAGAAACTTTAATTCTTTTAGACAATAAATTAAAATAAATTTATTTTTGCGACGTCGATCAGTTTGAAATGACGTCAAATATATTTCACTACGGATTCTTTTTATGTTTATATGAAATGTTTTCATTCTATTTAAAAGCGAGGAATATTACATATTTATTCTTTAAAATATAAATTAATTTTTGCAAACGATAAGTAATAATTATTGAATTTTAGAAATAAAATAAATGAAACTAGCCAAATTTAGCGCGTAAATGTTTAATATAGAATTAATGTTGTGTTTGGCGCGTTTTTTCCTGTTAAACACAAATGTGTGGAAGCGGGTTAAGTGACAGATTCTGTTACAAACCTACTTGTTGTTATCTAGTGCGAAAGACAGGTATTAAATTTCTAGTAATTTATTAATTTAAAATATGTAAAATGAAATAATTATCATGTTCTTGTAAACAACAATCAAATTCAAATAACAACAATCATATAGAAAGAAAATCTAAATACTTTTTTGTTAACGGAAGTTTAAACTTTATAATAGTCAAAAAGTGTTTTTGATAAGTTGTCTAATAATGCATGTAGTTAAGTTAATTTTAAAGGAATGCAGCAAAGTATTTTAAATGTTAAATAATGTAAAATTGAAGTAAAGTTATTTTACTTAAATTCATAAATTTAGTGTATATATTTTACTATAACATTTACACATTTCTTGATCTTATGCATTTCATTTACACATAGTCATACAATTCTTGTTATTTATAAATGTCTTGATGTTTTGACATTATATTTTTATATATAGGAATTTTATCTTCTGTCAACAGAGTAGTAAGCGTACTTTTTTAAGCACTACAATAAAAATATTAAGTAGAATTCTACAACTTTTTATCTCTTCCTTATTATTTACTAAGAGGTGAAAGTAGCCCTTCCCCAAAAGATTTACAGCAATGACATATTTAGAAGTACATCAGCATTTAAACCTGATAAGTATGTTTAACATCGTCGTAGAAAATAATATGAAAGTTTCTACTAAAAGAAGACAAAATTTTATGTTGCATTCTTCGATAATTTATTGTTAATAAACTATTTATATGCATATTATAATTTGTTATTAATTTATTTTGTAAAAGTGAATCTCAATTCAGTTCAGCAATTATTTTTCTCTACTTTTATCACATGATTTGAAACAAAAATTGGAAGGAAAGGCATTTAAAAGAAAGCTTTTGAATTTTGAATGTAATTTAAGAAAATGATAGAAGAGTTATAATACTAGCTAATTTTAAAAAACTCTTGCAAGATATTAATAATTTAAGACAAAAATAAATCCCTTTTACTGCCAAAAAATATATCCTCTTGGCTAAACTGACTATGAAATCATTTATTAATTGGCGTACTCTCTCATTTAAATATCTTTATGACTATAGTCTAATTTACTATGTAAAACATAGTAATTTAGACCGTAACTTACTCTGTAAAATAATAGCAAATTAGACTGTGGTCTTATCTACTATGGTTTGACACTTAATGCTTCCATTCACTTTCATAAATTCAAATATTCCGACGACCTTTTCACATCTAATGGAATTGTTAATATCTCAGCCTTGGGACATCCCCAAAATCCAGTACATTACGCCAAGTAGCAACTACTTTATTGATTTATTCGGGAGAAGGCCGAAGTATTGTTGCTTTCTCTGCAACGTTCCCTCTGAAAACCGACAACTGAAGAGCTTAGTGTAAGAACAAGCTAAATGACATTTTTGAAAAAATTTAGATTTCTGTGTCAATGAACATATTTTTTTGCTCCCTTAAGTATAACAAGTCATTATCCTTTTTCATAAGCTTTAAGTTTTGTATATTTTTTAAAGTTTGCAAGTTCCGTTTTTAACAGATCTGAGTGAAACTGAAAACTTTAAAACTTATTTTCTCGTTTTCACCTTTTTGTCACTTAGCACGTTCTCTCACTAAGCTCTTCAATTAAGTTAGTTGCTTATTTTGGAAGTTACGTTTGGTAAAAAACAAGTAGGTTTGTAACAGAATCTGTCACTTAACTCGCTTCCACATATTTGTGTTTAACAGGAAAAAACGCGCCAAACACAACATTAATTCTATATTTAACATTTACAAGCTAAATTTGGCTAGTTTCATTTATTTTATTTCGAAAATTCAATAATTATTACTTATCGTTTGCAAAAATTAATTTATATTTTAAAGAATAAATATGTCATATTCCTCGCTTTTAAATAGAATGAAAACATTTCATATCAACATACAAGGATTCCGTAGTGAAATATATTTGACGTCATTTCAAACTGATCGATGTCGCAAAAATAAATTTATTTTAATTTATTGTCTAAAAGAAGTGTAAGTCTAAGTTCGAAGAATAATGATGTAATCTTTTTTAATAAATATTTTTGTCGCCACAATTTCCCATTTACATTTCTTTCGAAAATTCACTTATTTATAGTTTGTTAAATTAATTTACAGTTCAAAAAATTTATAATTTGTACAATTGATGCTTTAAAAATAAAAGCGAAACTTAGCATATTTTTTTATGCCAAGTTAGAATTCTCTATGCATATTTCTACATACATATATATAGAACCATTAAAAGAACTCTATTGTGATAATACAACAATCCAAACCGAATTATATCACATAAATAAATATTTTTTCAAAAGTGTATTTTTATTTTAACAAAAGTTTCTCGTACGTTTAACGTAATGGCAACAGTGAAAATATTGAATAAAAATGGAATTTGCATGTTATTTCAATGTAGATTAAATTTTTAGTTATTTAAATTTTAAGTAAGCTTCTAGTTTAAATTTTTCAATGAAATTTGGCATGTAGCCTAATCTGATTTTTTGCTTCAAAATGACGTATCCCACTTGTCTGTGGAACTTGTGGATGACAACAGTGAAAATATGAATAAAAATAGAATTTGCATGTTATTTCAATGTAGATAAAAAAAATTTAGTTATTTAAATTTTAAATAAACTTCTAATTTAAAAATTTTCATGAAATTTGGAATGTAGCCTAATCTGAATTTTTGCTTTAAAATGACGTATCCCACTTGTCTGTGGGACTTGTGGTTCTTTCTGTGAAAGTGGGTGACAGACAGACGGACAGACGGACTGAACGATTACAAAACCTTCCACTTTTTACGTTATAAACGTAGTGTGGAAGCTAAAAGTGAGATAAAAATTTCCAGACGTATATTTATTATCCCTTTCACCCCTTAGAATTGAGTTTTAGTGCAAAGAAATTTTGTTGCTGTAAAGTCATCTTAACTTTGCAAAAAAGGGGCTTTAATTTTTTTTTAAATTATGTATAAAGAAAGTAATAAAAAAATTACGGAATCGTATTAGTTTTAATTTTATTGAAAATTGGCTTAGTTATTTTTAATTTTAAAATTACGGAAGATTAAAGAAAACAATAAAAACATAAGAAATGACATTAATTTTAAAATGTAATAAAATGACTAGGTCATTAATGGTACAAGTAATTAGTACGGGAGTGTTGAGAAGTCTGCGAATGGGATTTTGAAATGACTGCTGTTTAATTTAAACGTTTTATTTAAAATATCAATATCTTTGAAATCAGAAAATCAGATATATAATTTTAAAACAGAAGATTAACTATTTATACATTTTTGAAAATTCATTTTTTTAATTGTAGGATAATTTTTAACTTATCACATTTCAGATTATATAAAACAATTTAATTTTTTATAGCAATTCTTGCCCGCATTTTAATTTTCAATATAAGAATTTAGCAAAACACATATTAATAAAATATCTTTGATTTTATCTTGCATAAAACATGTTAATTGAAAACTTAATTTACGAAAGTCTTCTTTGCATCATAAGATTAAAATTAAAACAAAAATTGCAAAAGACATCAACCGTAATAGCGTTTAAGTACAAACAGGTGCTGAAAGATAAAATTCACTGACATATCCCCTAATATAAGCCAGTGACAAGTTAGATTTTGGTCGTTTGGAGAAGCGCGAATGAAACTTTGAAGGCTCGAGTTCGTTATTATCTCATGCGAAAAATTACTGTCTGCACAGATGCCGATAAGAATACGACTTCGGAACAGGAAAAGGAGCTTTCTGGACCATAATTCAGTTCTGGGTACTGAATCGATAGCGGAATGCTTTGCAGGAAAACAGTTACATTTTCGAATAGCCCTGTCTTAATTTGATTGGGCTAACAGTCTACACTGCATATGTGAAATGTGAACGTTTAGATGAACGTTTGCTGTGTTCAAATTCTAAAACACAGCATTAGAAATTCTATGCAATTTTTCCTTTTATCACGAATATGTTGAGCATTACCAAAAAAATTATCGATTGTTGAACATAATGAAAGTTAATTACATTCAAGAAATTCTAAATAATTCATTCATTTCTAAAAATATCTAACATATCTAAAAAAATTCAAATCAAGGTTTCTCGTTAGTACCACGCTAACATTTTATGCATAATTGCTATCTCGATTGATGGAAAGTATGTAAACGTGAACGTTAATATGAACTATTTTATATTAAAAATCGTTAGAAAAAGTCATGGAGGGGGACTATCGAGACTTAATAGTTAATCAAGACGTCTAAAACAGCATTGTGACTAATTATAGAGTAAATGTTTTTTGGTGTAAATCTTTGATTTACTCTGAACGTTCTCCCAAACCGTCAACCTTTCGAATTACTAGTTTAACTTTTAGAAAACACCTCACAAAAACCTAATTTTTCTTAACATCTAAATTTATATGAAGTCAAAATAGTAAAGACAAAACAATTATTTAGACTCATAAAAATGTAAGTGAGAACAGGACTAGTTTTCTATGTTTTTTTATATTTCATATTTTTACGTCTATTAATTTTGAAGAAAACAAGGTATCATTGCATTAATCACACTTTTATCAAGCATTACTACATTTGCAAAAAGAAATAAACTTTTTGATAGCAAATTGTTAAAAGCAAGCACGTTAAGCTGGAAAACGTGCCTCTTATACGGGGTACATTTTCCCAGCATGGCAATGTTGTCGCCGCACTGAAAATTTGAAAAAAAAAGTTCAAATTGGATAATTTTATGAAGAGAAATTGGAAAACAAATCTTTTCCGACGCTTGAGCTAAAGTTACCCCAATCGACATTATTAATTTATAGCCAAATCAGCATTCGGGAAGCCTGATGTTTCGGGAATAAATTCAGAGTAAATACACTGCTCACAACAATTAGAGGAGCTCATGGTTTAAACCCTTTCACTCCCAATGTTTCCATTTGGAATCATCAGCTTCCAAATTTTTTTCTGACTAAAAGTTCGCACTTATTTATCGTTGGATGGAAGAATAATCTCTTTTTAAGAATTAAATAATGTTTGTTTTAATTAAATGAAAATATGAAAAACATGGCAAAATAAAGTTCACTCTGAAACAATTTTAGCAAATAAATTGACCCTCAATCCTTCATGCATGCATCTATAATAATAAAAGAAAGTGTCTGTCTGTTTGTCTGTGGATCGTGAAAGACCTACTTATACTGCTCGAAAAAATTCGTAATTTTTAATATAGATCCCCTGTAATACCTACGTGTGCACCTGAGGCTTAGTTTTTTCATATTTAATTACGATATTTTAATTAATATAATTATTTACAAAAATACGTCATCCACCTGAGAGTGAGAGACCGAAACTGGAGCTTGAAAACACATAGGCCGGGCCGAAACAGGAGCTTGACGTCATCCGTAGATAAACATGAAATCCAGTAAGAAGAGCCGTTAAAAAATTAGCACAAATTCGATTTCTACTTTTAATTTTTAATTTGAAAGAAACTTTAGCGCGAGCAAAAATTAAGTATAAATACGAAATATCAAGAGGTTTTAATTTGTAGGATTGTTATTTGACTATCATTCTTTTATTTCATTTATTGATTGTAGAATTATTACCACATTTGGGTTGTTAAATTTTAAATATTGCCAAAAGTTGCCAATGAACAGACCGACCATTTTATTACAGCTGTGTCAAAAACAAATCACCGTTATAAAAGGTTAACCCGTGCGACGCCGGGTTTAGAAAGCCAGTTTTTTATATGTTTAAAAACTGTTTTTAACTATTTTTAAAAAATAAAGTTTTGAAAAAAGTATTGTTATAATTTATTCAAAAGTTGCTATTCCAATTTTTTCTTCTTAAATTTTAGTTAAAAAAAAATTAGGATTTTTCCCTTGTTTTTTTTTTTCATTTCATTTTGAATGCATAATGAATCTATTTCACAAATTTTAGATTTTTAGAATAAACAAGTAGGTTTGTAACGGATCTGTCAATTAACCCGCTTCCACACAACAGTTTTGTGTTTAACAGGTAAAAAGGCGACAAACACAGCATTGATATTCTATATTAAACATTTACATGCTAAATTTGGCTTGTTTCATTTATTTTATTTCGAAAATTCAATAATTATTACTTATCGTTTGCAAAAATTAATTTATATTTCAAAGAATAAATATGTAATATTTCTCTCTTTTAAATAGAACCAAAACAGTTCATATCAATATACAAACAAAGAATATCTCAGCGAAATATATTTGACGTTATTTCAAACTGATTGATGTCGCAAAAATAAATTTCTTTTAATGTATTATTCAAAAAAATTAAAGTTTCTCGAGCGATTGTTGCGAATGGCAATGGTGATTAAATTCTAATAAAAAAGGCTTCCTATGTTTTTTAAATGAGCATTAAATTTTGCAGTTTTTAAATAATTGAAATACTTCGAATTCGAATTATTTTCTGAAATTTTCAATGTATTCTAATTTCGATGCGCTGAATTTTTGACGTATCACACTTGTCCGTAGTATTTGTAGTTTGTGCTATGACAGTGGGTGGCGGACAGACAGACGGACTGAACGATTATAATGCCTTCTACTTTTTACGTTATAAACGTAGTGTGGTAGCTAAAAATAAAAACTTGAGACTGAAAGGTAACAAAAGTATGCAAAGTGCTCCCCTAATTGTTTTGAACAGTGTAGTACAATTGCAGAAAAAAAATTAGGGATCTATAATCAGCCCCAATAATTAATGTACTTATTTTATACACTAATGTTTTCCTTTTCATATAAAGTCCCAATAAAAAGGAATCCTAAAAGGAATAATAGGATGCAATTTTATGTAACTTTCGTATTATGAAATATATGAAATCTGTGTGGGAGTGCATCAAAACTAGCATATCCACTAGTGGTATAATCATGACAGATGCAGCTGTATGCATACAGAAAAAGTGTATTATGTTCCAGCTGTATTTGACAATAGAATCCTGTTTTATTCGAGCTTTCTTCAAATAAATGTAGCAGCTGCTACAAAAATAAATGTCTGCTTGCTTCAAAAGCCTTCATCATTAATGAGATTTAGAGTGAAAATCTGTGGTGTCATTAACTAATAATGGAAAGTATGCCAAGAAAAATCTTTTGTTGCTTTTTTTAAAAATATTAAACATGCTTTGAAAGTTGTGAAACACAAGAGAAAATATGCCGTTGTATTTTAAGTATTAATAGATAGTACTTTAAGTAAGAAATTAAGTTCACTTGTTAAATATATTTAATGTATTAGCCCTTTAATCCTTTTGTTTTTCTGGTTTCTCGATAAAGTTTAAAAAAAATCATGAGTTTAAGTTGGTAAAGTACAAATAAAAATATATTTTACTGTAAAATTAACAAACTGCCGTTTTCAGATAATGAGGAGGGGACTATGATCAATGGATGATATGAAGGTGTCTTTAGACACTTTCTACACATAAGAAAACGAGATTCACAGTTAGCTGACTAGAATAATAATTCTATCGACTTTTTTCAACTATGGTCTATCTTAATTATTATTGAACTTTTTTTCTAAGATTTTAACTATCATCAATCAACAAACACAATAGTTTATACTAATGTACAAAATATACATATATCCTACTTTTTTAGTGATAAAAAAACTACTACACTTTTCTATGAATGAGGTAATTTAAGTTTCAATAACCTTTAGTAAACGAACATAACTTTCAACCTATGTACAATGACATTTTTAATCATTCTCTTTGACGGAAGCCAATGTTACATCAATTCCGACGCCACACAGGGTGTCTGACTATACACACAGATGTTTGCTCTCTTTTTCCGTTTGTGCGGAAACTTCAGCCACAATTTTTCCCGGTCCTTACCCGCTGGCAAACAAAGATAATGACATTTCCTACAGGTGGGACGGAGCAAGTGTTGTACACTGTCAATACTCACTGAATGTGTTCCATGATATTGTCCTAGTGCTGATTAGTAAAGATCGTTAGCCCAAGATATCGATTTGAAATTTGTGTGAATTTGTTCGCATATACTATTCAAAATTATATTTTGTAATGGTATTGTATTATAAAATATGGTAAGGGTATGTATTATAAAATAAAATGTTCATTTAAGTTTGCAGCGCAATATACCTTTACTTAAAAAAAAATGTAGTACATCAAGTTACAATTTTACAAAAAAAAATGTATTTGGTATATTTCTTCTCATATAAACCAAAGTTAATATTGTCAATTTCTTGGGGAAATTTGGGACTCTTCTAATGTGTTGAAAGGTATTTTTTTTAGTGATTTCTTTCTTACGTTAACTTTATTCCAAATTTCGTCTATTTTGAAATAAACATACCCATTATAATGCTAAAAGTATTCAACAAAACAAGCTGGTCAAAATCAAAACTATGTATAAAACTATACTCTTAACTCCACGGCGCAGTGGACCAAGGCCATTCGGGCCCATTTCAGCTTACGGGACCAAGCTAGGCATATGCCCCGTTTAGGTGTTCAACCTCATGTAGAACCCCCAGTGTTTAGCTCCCAAGCATGCTTATTCCTCATTTTATAGACCCACTTAATGGGATGAAAGGATGAGTCAACCCTGCCCAATCCGGGACGTTGCGATATTTTAATCGAGAACACCTTTAAAAACTCTACTACCAAGAATGGGCAGTTCTCAGGTGCCATTTTCCTTTGATGAAAGTGTTGATCCTTTGGATGAAATTACACTCTTAAAACAAAAGAGTGAAATCCACTCCTATAGGGGAAGTGCATTTTCGGCACCGGAAAGGAGTGGAAATTAACTCAGACTGAGTTAAAACCGCTCGTTTGTTTTAAGAGTGTACTTTGTAGAATTACATTTTATCAACATTTACTTACCTGCATTGCTGTATTAAACCCATATAAAACCCTCAGTTTCTAACTTTAGGACACCAGAGAAAGTTCTGGGAGTTTAGATCATTATACACTCTTTGTTCAGATGCCCCTATTGAATAGACAATACGCTTTCATGTTTTTTTTGACAAATAAAAACCCATTTGAAGGAGCAAGAGCGGTGATTAAAATGACAGCGTGGATGTCATACGGGCTTTTACAGCATTGCTTTATGCACAAGTAACCTCACCTGGTTGTTGGCTGAAAACACAGGTGGTAATATAAAAGTTTGAGTGATCTGAATTGTTTATCAGATGCAAAAAGCCTAAGAGTGGATGCAAGAAAATAATTTCAAAGAAAAAATCATGTGGGATTCAAATAATTAAAATTTCTTTAAACAATTTATAAAATGTGCGACTTGTCAAAATAGTATGGAAGACAACGACAAATAATTTTATAAGATGTATTTTTTATATTCGAAGAAACTTTATTTAAGGCATTAAAGTGGGGCATAAATAATGATTATTCTTAGTCGATTGCTACCTTGAAAAGAAATCAGTTACCGATACCGACAGCGTACGATGTCGTTAAAAGTTCTGTTGAGTACCAGCTCAGGTTTTGAGCTTTTCACTTGTCTGCGATTGGAAATACAAGGCATAAATCAAGTGCATTGTGAATATAAAGGCATAAATCAATGGTCTTTTATTTAGTTGGAACTGCGCTGATTCGTATAGTTTATATGAAATTTTTATTTATTTAATCTACACATAATAACTACTTCATCACACGAGAAGTGTTAATTCGCTTGGAACATGCTTCCATCTAAAGTTTATCAAGTAAAAGTAGAGAATAAAATCTTATATCAAATTGTAACAGGCTAAGTAAAGACTATATATATACTACCTGTCTTACAACACGTACAACATATGTTTTCAATGCATCACAACCCAGTATGGACAACAACCGTCTAAATAAGTAATGGTCTTATTAGCAGACCAATTAGAACATATCTCTACAAAAGAAATTAATGTTTCGGTATAAAGAACAACGTGATGCATATCGTAGCAGATAACGCCCAACAAAATACCGGAAATGGAAAGGGAGTCTTGACGTAGGAAATCCGCAAGCCGGAAGCTCAGAATCTTAATGATTTTAAGTTCATGATGTCTTTTTTTAATTAAAAGAATGCGCATTTCGGTTTATTAAAGGTGAATGTAAAGCTTACTCAAGGGTCATTTTAAAAGAATTTCTACAAATGCCTATTTTTTCATGTGTCCGAATCTTAAAACTGAATAAATGTATAGTTCATAGTTTAAACCACTACTACAATACCATTCAACTATTTTTGGTTTTAAAATATAATTTTTTCCAGAATTCATGCAATAAATAATTCTATGGAGCTTAAGTCGATAAAATCGTTATTTTTGCAAATTTATAAAACAATGCATGTATGTAATTTTTTTTTAATTTAGAGAGTATAATGTATAATGAGTGAAATTTATATTAGGTGGAATTTATATTGGGTGAGTGGTTATGATGAGTGAAAGCTTTAGTTTATACTCAGAAGTCAATATTAAAAAAAAATATTTTGTCATATTTTTGAAAACCCTGATTTTTCCTTTGTCAGTCTTCGCAGCGTGAGTATTAAATTGATCAACAATGTCTTGAGGTCTTGAGTAACAGCAGAAATGCTGATTGAAAATAAATTCTTTCTCGAGCCTCGATTTCTGAATCAGTATCTCGTGAGAACGGCGCAACGATTAAAGGAAATACAGGAATGAAAGCTGTAAGGAAATACGTCACTCGAAACAGGAAATTGTATAACAACATTTTAAATAAAGGATGTTTCATTAATATTTTCTTTAGTTTATCCTTATAAATAGATTAAGTTTTAAAAAAATAATATGTATAAGCAGTTTTAATATTAAAAAAAATTACATTGAAAACAGCTATACACGGCTCATATTTTCTTAAGAGTCAGAGATTGTCTTCAAATTTTTAAAAATGAACGAGAATATCTGCTTTTATACAAAATTATCATTAAAACAGCACTGCAATTTTTTTTTTAAAAATTTTAATGACCATATAAATGCTATATAAAGTACCGAAACTATTGCGATGGGGTCGAAAATCGGAATTGTAGTTTTTATGTTTTAAACACGTTTTTGAGGGTGCTTATTATAAAAGTTGTTTTGGAACATAAATCCGCCTGCCTGTCTATCTGTCTGAAATCACTGAAACTAAAAAAGCTGGAAACAAAAAAAAAACTATAACTTCAAATTTGGTACACCTGTTATTATAGTACCTGTCGGACGTCATAATAAGGTTTTGCGGGAAAATCACGCTTGTGCAAAGGGTAGCTGCCACTTATTTTTTTTAGGTCGTAAAAATTTTGAAATTCCCTTATAGGGTAAACAAAATTATCTTTAAATATATTGATTTCTTGAGTTTTAATTGAAAGTCGTGAAATGTTACACACCTTAGGTATTTGTTAATGGTGTTTCCCCTTAGATAGAATTTTGAAGAAAGTAAATAACAACTCAGCATGTATTTTTTAAGGTTTTAAACTTTCATTTTACTTAATAATTTTTAAATTTATATAAGATTTTATCCTATTCTAAAAATTGTCGGCGTATCATAAAAATAATTCTGATGAATATTTTAAGCTATTGGAAATTTATGTTTAACACAGTTTTTAGTGATTAATATAATTGTATGTCTTCACATACAAATTTAATTGACATTGATATGACCGATTCATAACTGACATTTGTCCGGGTTTCAGTACTTATTGTGTGAAAGTAAGAGATGTTGTAGCATGAAATTATGTACCAGAGATCAAATAAATGTAAAGCAAAAAAATATTTATAAGGTCTTTTTTTTAAACTTATCAAGTCATTTTGTCATGCTAATGAGCAGTAATATTGTGTAGGTTTAAGCAATTTTGAATATTTGATTTGAGTCTCTCAAAAATATTATTTGCATATTAAAATATATAACTAAAACTTAACTCAAAAATTCTAATAGCATCTTAAATTTTGGGGGAAAATCTGCATTCATAAAAGCAATCTTAAAAAAATGTTTTAGGCATCGAAAGTAAACAAAAACCTTGAAAGATCAAGGTTTATTTTATTCGGTATATCGTAAAATCTCGTTTTTGAGAGAGAGAGAAAGTTTCAATTTAATTTATTTTGTTTATATTTTTCTGCAAATTTAGCCAATTGAACTACTTACTTCTTTAAATTTCAATATTCAAAATTGGCATCATGTATTATTATTATATTTTAAATATTTTGGGAAACCATTTAATAAAAATAAATTGCTCTTCGAAATGATTAGTAGTTACTAGTAGTTTGGAAATAAAATGGATATTTTTTCCGAAATACTAAAGTAATCATAAAAATGCAAAAAGTTATATAAAAATATTAAAAGTTACTAATCGTTTTTTATTTTGAATTGCCCAAAATCTTCGAAAACTATACTGCAATATTCTTGAACGATCTAAAGTATTAGGAACTTACATTCTCGAATAATGTATGAAAATGTAATGTATGTAAAAATGACAATCAACAGAAGCAAACGCATACGGATTTGGCTGGATAAGTTTTGAAATAAAACGCAAAAAATTACGCATCTCATATTCATTATATTATGGACTTTTTTTAACAAATAATTTATTGAGAGTCAAATTTAGAAACGCTATATTAAACAAGAATAGAAAAAAGTTATATATAAACATCACCTACCGGCAAACACGTTGGTAGTTCGTCCGCACAGCACAATTCCCCAGCATAGCAGCAAAGCCATACGGAGAGAATCAGCGAAATTCGCCTGGACTCCTCTTTTCGATCGAACATGATTTAGAATAGACTGTTCTCTACTGATTACAATTGCACAAACACAAAATCATTTTCTTCATTGGCAAGTGTCCGTTTGTACTAGGTTTGTTTTAAGAAAACAGCTGGTGAAAAAAAAATCTCAGAAGTTGTTTTTTCCTCGAGCTGCAGTGGGATCGAGTGTTTTGTATACTGGTAGCGAAGGGAAAGCTACAAGCAGGGGAATAGATTAGTTGTAGGGTTGCTGGGTGTGGTGAGGGTTGCGATAAATGGCACATTATCACCCTGAATGGCAATAGTTTTTAAGATTAGTTTGGTTGAATGCCGGCGCACTTGAGCTACACGACTGATTTTGACGAATAATTTAAAAGGAAACATATAAAACTAGATTTCAAAATTTCTTCGCCAGTTTTTCTATAAAATTGCGCCAAACGGTATGGAAGTTTGAGCACCAAATTATATTTCTTCAAGATTTCAAGTTATCTTTGTATCCTTATTCGTCAATAGCCGAGCTTAAATCCAATGTTTTACACTCCTAACTAGTTATATAAATTTAATTTATTCTTTGAAATCAGATCAATAAATCAACATAAATCAAACAGAATTTACAATGGGCTTGTGGGCATTTAATACGTTCTCGATGTTGTACTATATTTAGATTTTACACTAATACGTTAATAACGTTTTAAAAGAAGCCTTTATAAAGCCTAAGTCCATCTGTCCCCCACTTTCACACCAAAAAATACAAATACTACAGACAAGAGTGATACATCAAAAAATTCCGCGCATCAGAACTTAAAGTTATTGAAAATTTACAGAACAAAAAAAATCGAATTCGTAGTATTAAAATTACTTTTTAAAAATGCAAAATTTTATGCCCATTTAGAAGGCATGAGGATATTTTTAATGAAGTTATATCGCCATTTTACAGACGCGAGAGAATACAATACAAGTCAATTTGGAAGACGTTATAATACATGTCGAAATGAGATTCTTTTGTGGTTCGCATTCTTTGTTTAAAAAAGGGCACTAGGCGTTCTATATTTTTATTTTAAAAATCAGATGAAATTTTTCATTTACATTTGAATAGTAAAAATGACGTCTACTAATTATTCGTAAGGGCAAGGTTTTATTCGTTGTTTTTAAAGTGGTAATTAAAATTCAATTGGCTTAATTTTGTCTTGAAGGTGATAGTTTCAATGTTGATATGAAATGTTTTACTTCTATCTAAGTAAAGTGAGCAATGGGCATGTTTCAGGTTTGAGTGGCAACAAAAATGCTGAATGAAAATAATTTTTTCTAGAGCCTTGATTGGTGAATCAATGTCACACGGGAATAGAACACCAATCGAAGGAAAAGAAGGAATGAAAGCTGGAAGAAATTATATAACCTGAAAGAAGCCAATACTAAATTTTAATCGTCAAAATACAAATAAATTTAGCAAAGTAGGAATAGTTATTGAATCAGGGTTAAAACCTCGATTATTTGTGAAACATGCAATTTTTTTCTGCAATGTGATCTTTGCTTCATATCCACCTGTGTGTAAAAAATCACTAATAAAAAAAAACAGAAATTTTGGCTAATTAAACATTGCACTACAGCTGCACTTGGGGGTATTAACGCAACATCATATTTCCTCCTCGAAAAAAATACTAGTTCAAAGATTGAACCCCCCTTTGAAAATTATACGAGTCAATCTTCGTACTTATGTATCAACTCTCAAAGGATGAAGGGCTAAGTTAGCCTATGACTAGTTTATTCAATTTATATAAGAGCCAAGGTTAATAACAGCGTAATTAGGCACTCTCACCACGACACTAAAGCAACCTCAAATCTAGATGCATAGAGTATTAAATATTTGTTAGAAAGAGGGATATAACTTTGGTAACCATAATTGAGGAGCAAACAAACAGTTAAACTTGCTAGGAACCAATAACATTGTGATAAATAGGGAGATTCAGCTAGGTAGGATCTTACAAACATATATTAAGAATGGGATATCATCAGTCTATTTATAAATATTAAAAACTTAAGAATTGAATAGAATACAAAAAAAATGTTTTGTGTCACCCTATTTAACCCATATAAGCATGAACTATTTTTTTCACTAAGAATTTTTAAATCATTACAAAAATATTAAAAAACTAGACTGGTAGTGAATCCTGTTAATGGATAGTTTCAACTATTACCAAGCATACAAAGTGCAAAACAAAAATGATTTAAGATAATTGGGATTTTAAAAAAATATGCTTTTATTGTTGCTGCAAATAATTTTCTGCTGTGGCCATATGGTAACAGGAGGCTTTAATGGATGAAATGTTAGTTGAAAAATTTTCGATGAACTGTTGTAGGACTTCAACATAGTTTCAATTATAAAACAAAAATAGGCATGATAAAATCTCTGGAAGTACAGCCCCACAAATGTCGGATCAGCCTACTTATAATCAAAGCATATGAAAAAATAGTATTAAACTCCCCCCCCCCCCCAAATTATATGTATTTCTACAAACAAATCTCAGTTTATTAAGAAGTATGCTTAAAATTTTATTACACAAATATAAAAAGTTAATTTGAACCAAATGGTAAACATTTTTTTAAATAAAATTTAATTTGATTTATATACACAAATAATGCATCAAGTCTAAAATAAATATTTATTTCATCATAAAAACACAAAGTATGTAAAAAATACTATACAAAAGCATTTTAAAAAAATGACTTGTCAAATTTTAAGTGGCAAGCTACATAATATAGAAAAAGGAATTATTTACAAATGGGGAGTTGGTGTAAAAAGAAACTGCAAAATATGTGTTATTGTCATATTTAAAAATAGAAATGCTCGTCATGTTTTGAAAATAAAACCACTATAAATAGCTATTTATATTTTTATAAGTTAGTTAAAATGATAAAAATTTAAATTATGAGGTAGTATCACAGGTGCTTTATATCAGTTTCCAGTTCATAAACTTTTCTTTTCAGTCTTCTGACAGCTTCCACAGCCTGTTTTGAATTTTGAGCTGTAGTATGAACAGATTTTAAAAGCTCTAAATCATTTTTGTCATGTTCAAATATCAAGACAGCCTGAAAAGTAATATCAAAGTTTAAAATTTTTTTAACAAAGAGAGTTTAACACGAAAAAAGAGCGAAAAATAATTAACTTAAATATGAATTATTTTTTTTTCATGTAAAGGAGCAATTATAAGAATGAAAGGGAGCTCTTTGGCAAAAAATAGCAAATACCAATAAAACAAAGTTTATTAATAAAAAATAATATTTTAAAATAAAAATAATTTTTAATACAATTGCATAAAATTCAGTCACAGAGAAACTACCAACACTTGCTTTTTTTTAATAACAAGTGTTATGCTTAACAAACAAGCTTAACAATAGTTATGTGGAAAGAAAAAGTTACTATTAAAATAATTAATATTTCATGAATGTTGTGGCTTCAAACTACAACTTCATTTAATAAGAGACATTTCAAGATTGTGCAAAGAATATGAAACTTATCATTAATGAAATGTGTATGTTAAAATTAATTCAAAGTATTTGTTGCATTTAGTTATTTTTAGCTATGATTTTTCTCATTATGGCTAGTATTTCCAATCTGCGAATGGGAGTCAAGAACAGCAATAAAAGAGCCCTAGTCTGCCCAATTTTCATATCATATATATCTTAAACAATTTTTTTTTAAACGAATATAAACTGCTATGTTAATAGTTGATTAGATTCTAATTATTGAAGGTGCAAGATGAATATGTGACTAACTATAAAAAGTACTTTACCCAAAGTTAGACAAGATACAATCCACAGAATTATACATTAGCTTTATCAAAAACACCTGGTAATAGTAATCAAAGCAGTTGAAAAACTTAAGGTCGGTTTGGATCATGAAACAGTCATATAACAAAGCTGCCTGATCTTAGTTTAGATGGCAATGGAATAATGATTTTCATAAATATGGCAATCATAAATCTTACTTTCAACAACTGCTTCTCCAAGTCTTGTATCTTAGTCTTCAAATTTTTTATGTCAGTTTTAGAGCCTGCAATTTCAAACCGATGAAACTTTTCCATTCTCTTTAACCTGCTTCTTTCTAAATTTAATTGTTCTAGTAGAGAAGCATTTCTGGCCTAAAACAAAAACTTTTCTTTATACTGGTATAAAAGTAACAGTTTTGATCCCTTTTATATATTTTAAACAATCAATTTATAATAGATGTTTTAAATAAGTTAAACAGAATTTCTTCAGTTATATTTTTCTATATAGTATTTAACACTACACTGTTTGCTATATCTAACATCTTCACTAGAGAGTTCCACATACATGGGCCTTTGTAGAATTCATTTTACACTTTTTATTTTTTTAATACAAACTATTCTATTATAAACTATAATGTTCAAGCTTTTCAAAATACTAATACTGAAGCAAGTGACAAATTTCAGTGGTTTATTCGTATAAGAACGAAATAATGTGCTTTAGAAGTCTTTTCAGCAACAAATTCATAAGACATTTTGCTTTTAAAAATTGTTAGAAAGAACTATTAATTACAAAAAAAGACAGTAGTGAAAATCATTCATAGCAGAAAAGTGTATTTTTATGGATCAAAACCTCAAATTCCACTAAACTGACGTGCCCCTCAGTAAATATGTAAGATATTTTTTTTTAAATAACTTTGGAAAACATACTTTTAAATATATAATTGTTTGAAAAGATGTTTACTTAAAAAATATAAGTGTTGGATTTTGCTTGGGAGTGAAGAGGATAAGTTTCCAACAAAGTATAAAAACTATTCATGCCAAGAATGTTTTAAGCATGTTTAGTTTTCCAGAAATTTATTTTACTTCGACAGAACGTAAACAGCCATTTTTTTAAATGCCAAAGCAAAGTGCACAGTTCTAATTAATTCAAGTCTATTCGACATTGTACCATATGTGAAAGTATCTTATAAATTATCCAATTTATATTAAGGGATACCTCAAGAGATTCAAGCTTGCTTGTCAAATTTTCACTTTGTTGGGCTGATTCTCGATTAGTTCTAGTAACTTGTTCTTGACTCATTCTGGATAACTTTTTTTCCTCATTAATTTCTTGTTGTAAAAGCTGTAAATTAAAATCTATATGTAAACATATTGAAATAAAGATTTTACACCATATCAGATTTTTTTACATGTTATCTCTGAACAGTTAAAATGTAACATGCCTCACATAGTTTAAATATCAAACTAGTATGTTAGATGAGTATATCAAATAAAGTAAATATTTGTCATCGAAAAACAAATAGTTTGCTATAAAAAATGAAAGATGCAAGAAGTACAACGTACATTTTTACTAATTCGATTTAACTATGAACATACCGATATTATTTAAAAAAAAAAACAATTTTAATTGTATCAAACCTAATAGATTAATTTGTTTGGGAAAGGTAAAAATATACTCACAGTTTTTATAAACTGATTATTAACTTTGCAGTGATAAAATAAATGTTTGAAAAATAGTTTTGGATGAACGGAGAAATTGCTTCCAATACCATTATTTAAATCAATAGTAGGGTTGCCACATACGTATCGAATCTGTATATTTTTTTAGATAACCATAAAAAAATATTTTAACTCATAAAATCACACTTAGAACTTCATTTTACCTTCAGTTCCGTCGATAGTTGTCGATTTTTTGCTCTTAGCTCTTTAATCTTTTCATCACAAAGCTTATGCCCAGACCCCAGCTTGTAATACATGCACTCAAATGGGTAGCTCTTAGATGTATTTGTTGCAGCAAACCTCTTCACCAAAGTCTCTGATTCATCAGAATCAGTGCTATATTGGGCTTCAGGAGAATTTCTTCTGCTTGGCTTCTTTGTAAGTGGAACATCAAGTCTCCTGGAAGCACTTTTAGAAGGCAGTTTATGGACCAAAGTTTCTGGGTCATCAAATTCAGACCTATACTGGGCTTCCGGAGAATTTCTTTTGACCGGCTCTTTTCTAAATGGAACATCAGGTCTCCTGGAACCACTTGAAGAAGGAATTTTATGAACCAAAATCTCTGGGTCATCAGATTCAGGCCTATACTGGTCTTCTGGAGAATTTCTTCTAATGGGTTCTTTTCTAAACGGAACATCAAGTCTCTTAGATGCAGTTGCGGAAGGAATTCTCTTTACCAAAGTTTCTGGATCATCAAATTCCGTGCTTTGGGCCTCAGAAGGATTAGCTCTGCTTTGCTTCTTTGTCTGTTTGATGGAATGTGTTGATGATATGACCTCTTTGACAGCGTTTTCTAGATCATCAAAATCTGCTACCTTCTCCAGTTTTTCTTGAAGTTGTTCTCGAAAGTTGGAAGCATCTGTTGCTCTTCGAATTTTTTCTTTTTGTAGCTTATATTTAACGGAAAGGCATTCATTAATACTAACTCTGAGCAGTTCTTCTGTATCTTTTAACCTAAAATAAGTAAATGTAGAGATGTAACTCATCAAACACTTTATAACAATCAAAAAACACATTTCTATCTACAAAATATTCTATTTTTAAACTCTTTGCAAAGCAAGATAACAAGTATAACTGGAGGTTTACAAAAAAAAATTCTTCATGATCTATTTTTGTCAAAAACAAGCTTACAGCAAGATTTTATAGCTAAATACATAACATAATACAATTCTGATTATGTTTGACTTTTAAATATTAAAGGCTTCTAATAAATAAAAAAAAGTGATAAAACATTGAAAAATTTATGAACACAGAATATTGTGTATTTATTCTTTGAAATATAAATAAATTTAACAAACAATAAAGAGTAATTATTGAATTTCCAAAAGAAATTAAATGAATCCAGTCAAATTTAGCAATTAAATGTTTAATATAGAATCACATGCTGTGTTTGGAGATTTTTTCCTTGTTGAGCATAAATGTTGTTTGAAAGTGGTCTAGTGACCGATTCTGTTACAAACAGACTCTTTTTTAAACCAATCTTTTTAAACCAATAACACAGTTTAGCTTTGAACTGCTGGGAATTTTGGGTTAAATTAACGTTGCACTAAAGCTACATGAGGGCTATTTGATGGAGACTTGCTTGAGTATAATATACTTATTTATCAGCATACCTTTCCAAATCATAAATGTGATACATTCATAACTTTATATAAAGCTTCAATGTATACAAAAAATCAATATTTTCATATTAAGTAATACATAAACTTACTTAAGAGACAGATTCTTAGCATTTGACCTATGAGCAGAGATTTGAGCCTCAGCGGAAATTACAGCATCTCTACTTTGCTTGGCAATAGTTTCTAATTTACCCAATGTTACAGATGTATATTCAGAAAACTGATCTTGAATATCTTGTACCTAAAATATGTACTTTCTTTGATTTTCTTATTATAAAAATAACATATAACGTGTATTTTTTTTCGAGAATCATTATGCTGAAACTTAAATTAAGAAAAATTCGGTTTTTTGGATAAGCATATACTTTTATTCAATTATCTTAGTTTAATTTTTTTTTTGAAGGTTTATAATTGTTTCTACTTAAACAAAATTATCAAGAAATATTTAATAATAATAGCAAGGAGTGGAAGATGCTGTAGATTTAAAAAAAAATGTCAAGAAATAACAACTTAAATTTTATTAAAGGCAGAACTGTAAAAATGACTTAAGTTAAGATTACATAATTTTATAATAGCTACTTGAAAAATGAATCTCAAACTCAATGTACTAGCTCAAATAAATTTCTACATACAAGGAGCTTAAGCTCCGCTTAGTAGCCAATCTAATTAGTAAGCAATTAATCCAATTAGTCTGTTGTATCAAGTATCAACCCTATCCAGCCGATAATCACATAAAAAAGTTTATGGCATTTAAATATTGCTTGTTTGCAGATGTAAAAAAATACTACATAGTTTTTCTCTTACAAAAAATTAAAGAAATAATAAACCTACCAAAAAACTATTTTAAATTTCAGCTTAAAAATAAAATACCTCATAAAAATCCATTATGTAAAATATAAAACTATTATCTTACATTGAACTCATTATACAATTCTTTTAATTTTTCAGTCAAGGCTTTCACTTGTTCACCTAAGTATACACAGAATTCGTTATCTTTAATGTATTCACCACTTTCAATTTGCCTTATTTTCGAAAGAGTCTTGTCTATTTCTTTAAGAACTGCATTTGTATCTTCAGCACCTTCATAAACTTTTCTGTTAATCGGAAATTTGATGGTGAAATTCAGTGTTTTAGAATTATTAGACTCTGATTGTTGACTGTTTGTGTGTTTTACGACTTTAGACCTATAAAAGTGGAAGAAACTATAAGAAAAGGAATCTAAGCGAAGATAAAACAAATTGTATCAATTGAATAAGAAATATTTTTAACCTGTCTGATCTTGAAGGGTGATCAACCTAAAACAAAAACATTTCATTAAGTAAACACTGAACAAATAAATAATTAATATGTTTTACAAAAAATATTCAGAAAACGGTCAGTAAATTTAAAGTTGAGAAACATGTTCTAAATTGTTTTTAAGCTTATGAAGCACTGGAAAATATAAATTTAATACAAAGCTACTTTAATATATATTTAATATATGCTTTGCTTTGTTACATTACATTGAACATTATAAATACATAAATTTTTATTATTCAACCTAAAATAAAAACAGGAATATTCTAAATAAATGTATTTTTTACGCACTCTAACTTCTTTGATACACTTTTAATTAAATCAATTAAATAATACAAATACCTTATATACTTAAAGGAAAAATATACTAGCTACAATTGTTAAACGAACTTTAATGATAAGCAATAAATTATCAATTACATAATACATAAAGTGTTAGCAAATTATTAAATAAAAACCTTACTTTGATTTTACTTGAAAGATGCTTTTCCTGTTTCGCTTGAGACATGACTTCTTGAATTTTCTCGATGCATTGTACTGCTTTTACACAAAAACCATTTGCTTTCTCCAAGTATGAAACCATCTTGCTTACATCGGCAACATACTTAGAACAGTTATTGATTTCTTTAACACCAAACTTAACAAAAGGCTGTTTGGGAGCAGTCAAATAATCAAAGAAAGTAGCTCGAGTCAAGTTGATGTTAATTAGATCTACCTCAGCAGTAGCCACGGTAAGTTCTTCAACCACAGATTCGAAATACTCAAGGTCCGAAGTTATATCAAGCTCTAGAGAAGAAATATCTTTTTTCAACAATTTTAATGCATTGCGAGTATCGAAACTTAGGCGAGTACATTGCCGAACATAACTTTGTAACTGAGTAATATCAGTTTCGTTGACGTACTTATGATTACTGACATCGGGTTTATGTTTTGCTGCTTGGGCAAAAACTTGAGAAGATTGTATGTTATTCAAAAGAGATAAACACTTGTTTATGATTTTTGATAAAAATATTAAGGATAAACGCATTTCTGAGGCATTAGAAGCTAAGTTTTCGGAAAATTGTGTGGAGCAGCTTTTTCTTTGATACTGTGATTTAGAAGCACTTGTGTTTTCAGTAGATGAATGAGTTTCTTGGATCCTTTTATTGGTTTCAAAACTTGTTTGAGATGTTGATATTTTATTTTCTTTTACCAATAGTTCTTCAGCATCTTTTAAACTGCAAAAAGTATCCAGAATGAGCAATAATCATTAGGAACTAAGTACATAAATTGGTTTGAGTACGTACAGAAGTTCAAGAAAGTATACAGAATTCAGTAATAATCAGTAAGAGTCAACATTTAAAGCTTATGTTAGATACAACTTAGCATAAAACTGGGAAACACATTTAATGTATGAAAGTTTCTAAAATACTTAGTTAAAACAGACTATAGAAATTAGTTTTTCAAAAGCTGGAAAAAGATAAAGTAAACACTGTTGGAGAAGTGGTAAACAAGGTGCCTCAAAATTATTATTGTCTATAATAGACTTAAGGGGGGGGAGGGGGGCGATACATGTAACCGCCCTGAATGTTAACTGTGTTTCAGAGGTTTATTTAAAAAGGAAGGAATGCATTATTCATTTTGAAATTCAGTATATTTATCTATAATAATAAAAGAAAGAGTCTGTCTGTGTGTCTGTCTTCGGATCGTAAAAGACCTACTTATACTGCCTCAGAAATTCTAAATTTTAAGATAGATTCCCTTTAATACTAATGTGTGCACCTGAGGCTTAGTTTTTTCTTTTTTTTCTCCATTTTTAGAGAAAATTCGAATTTTCTGAAAAAAATACACCACTTTCGCTCAAATCCGATCATTTTTTCTCTTTCCTGATGCCATCGGCTGAAAAATTAAATAAAACTTTTAACGAAAACATTTAAATTCAAAATGTTTATTTTATTCTTTTGCCATTATTTCAGAAACTAAATTCATTATTTGAAAAATAATTGACATGTTTCAAGTGACGTAATTTCGCCAGTCTTCATTCCCGGATTTTATTGTGGGTTTATTTGATGATTTTTTCATTGATTTTTCAGTTGACTGCATGTATGCATATTTAAGCAATAAATGTATAGTTAAGCTATTACTGGAACTATGATGGTTAATAAAGGCCATCGCACTAGAGCTATTAGTGTTTTATGTCTTTATTTTTCCGCCAAATACGTTGCCAAACTCGCCAAATTATTAACTAAAATTCGCCAAATAGGCAATTTCTTTTATAAATAATTTATAAGCTGGTCGTGTCATTGTGTTAGAGCTGTATAATGGGTGTGTTTGTAGCTATATCTATTTTCTCGCCAAATTATTTCCCAAAACGCGCCAAATGAGCTAAAAGGTTTTATGTATTTATGAGGGAATTGTGATGACATTTATGAGTGCATTTTATAGCGTATTTTTCATTTTGGAATTTTAAGGCGATGAAACAGGATTTTATAATTTATAACGGGCGGAAACAATAATAAGTTCATGATCCTATAACAGGTTATATGGTACATATATTTGGAATCTATTTGATATTTTTTTATTCCGTGCAAAGAACGGGTATAAATTTGCTAGTTCATATATATTAAAATACAAGAATCAGATTTTTTTGGTATTTATTTTTCAAAATGGTAGCCGTAATAACTAATCTCCTTAGATCCTCGCAGCAAAAGCAACCAATCAGCAGGATTTTTAGCTTCTCCTAGTGATCAGAAATCAAAATGTTTTATTTGAACGTGTTCATAAAACCTATACCTTCTAGTTAAACTAATAAAAAAGCAAAAAAAAAGTTTTAAAAAATTATAAATTGGAATGCCTCAGAATTTTTTTTTTTTGAATTTTACCCTTTTTTCAAAGGTTTTTGGGAAAAAAATTTTAATTTTTGAAAAACATTTTTGGCACATTTTAGGTACAACAAGAAAATAATACTATAGAGAAGACACATGCCAAATTTTTTTAGAACCAATTGAGAACTTTTTAAGTTATCTGCCAATTTAAAAAAAGGAGTTTTGAGATAAACATACTAAAAGTTTTGACACACAGAAACTGTATGATTACTGTGACATACCAACAGGCAACAAGTCAGAGATTCCAAAGCAGTACAGGAGTTTTTGGCGCGTATGTCGCCTTAGTTTTACTTCTTAAGTTCTACATTTTTTCCCCATATAATAGACCCCAAAGGACAGAAATTTGAAAAGCATGTAGTGAGAGTTGAGTGCTCAGTTACAGGCTAAAATAGCTCAAGCGCCGAGTTGAGGTGCAACACTTAAATAAGTTTTTAATCGATAAATAATGTCAATTTCATTCTAAAAATTTTCAGGTATATTTTTGAGATGTTATTTTAACTATTTAGGGAAAAATTTTTTAAATGTATTGCCCCCCCCCCCCCTCACAAAAGTCCAAATTCATATTAACACTTTTAGCTTGATGGTCACAGGTTTCAAACAGTAGTGGAACTCTCAAGGATTCTTGCCAACCTACGTAGGACTTTTATTGGATTGATATTTATACAGAATAGCTATTTTAACCTGTTGTTGATTACTAGGTCAAAGTGTGTGACAGTTAAATGAACACTTTTATAGCTTTTGAAATTTGAGTCAAAAGGGTTAAAATTATAAAAGTAAAACTTTTTTAAATTTTATTAACAGTATGATGTAAAGTAAAAGTTAATTTTAGAATATCCTTAAAAAAACAAATTCCAGTTGACTACCTTTTCACCAGCATTCGAATTTGATCTTCATTTTGCACAATCTTTTTTCGAGCGTTGTCAAGTGCAATTTTACAATCTTCTAGTAAGACATCAGTTTTGCTTTGGGAAATTTTGCTATGTTCATCAAATTTAGCCTGAAGCTGCTGTACCTACAAGGTTAGCACAAATCAGTTGGCATGAGACAATAGAATATATATATAAAAAAATATACATTATTAGAAACTACCTAATTATCTGCAACAACAGAAAATATACAGCTAACCAAATACTAAAACCTAAACATAGCTTCAACTAAGATGTAACGTGTACAGGCAATTATATAGATATATAAATAGGAGACACAAGTATACGTTAGGTTTGAAGATAATTGATGCATGCTCATAGTTGGCATAGTAATTTTTTTAAAAACTTGATAATTATTACAGATTAGTGATTACGGTTACATACGCAATCAGACATGTAGTTAGATAATTATTACAGAGTCTTATGATACAGAGTTTAGAGCTACAGTAATACATATTAAAAAAAATAACAGACTTTTCAACTTATTCCTAATTTGATTTCATGTAAAGCAATTTTTTAGTATTAGTTTAAACTATTTACAGTTATTAGTTCATCGTAAATAAACTTTCATGTAAAGTGATTAAAAGCTAATAAAGATCAACAGTGCACTCATGCTAGCAATTGTTCAATATTTAACTAATATATAAAAGGAACACTAACATTTTTGCTTGCGATTCTTATATTTTACACAACGTATAGTAATTACAAGGGAAAACAACCTGTTGTTGTAAGTATTTATCACTAGACTTCTTGTGTTTGAATGCAGCAGTAAAAGCATCTAGAAAAAATTAAAATTGTTATATTAAAATAACCTAGCAAGTATTGGTTGTTTGTTAGAGCAATAAGGGGTTCTAGTTCTGATTCTGACATGAATCCAGGGTAACTGCATTCACACGCAAGTACAGTTCCACAGTAGAGTTTGGGGAAAGAAGGTTTAAAATCGGGAAAACTACCTTTCCTTCACAATTTCCGGGGGGTTAGAAAAAGGGGTCATTTATAGGCCTTTCTGGCTATAACAAGGTTTCTGTGACATACAAATCTCCTGCGTAGCCGGGTTGGCCTGGTTTTTACCATCCCCGGTAAATATCATGGTAAAAACCGGTATTTACCGTCATGGGAAAAATTATGTTTTTTCCCAACTGGGAAATACTCAATTATTAAACAACAATAAATTACTAAATGTTATTTAATGGGACTAATTAAAATAATTTTAATTTTGTATTTTAATAAATATTTATCATGGCTGTAATATTTTTAAAAATAGACAAGCCTTCCTTAGTTATTTTAATCTATGGTAACATAATAATCATGTACTCTTGTTTATTATTATTTAAGTGTTCGCATCTGCATAAACATAAATAATTATTACAATATTGTCTGCGGTAAATATGCATTCAAATATTGTATAGGGTAAATAATTCTTGAGTTATGTCTACTAAATCTAGAAAAAAATCAAACGACTTTACTAGGCTTTTTCAAACTACAATGGCTATAGTGGGGATGAGAGGGAACAAAAAGCTAAGCTTAAGGCTATCCCCACCCAGACAATGGCATAATTGCAATCCTAGCCAAAATATAAAAAATTAGGATACAAACAAAAAAGAAAAGTTGATGTTTACTTTTATAAAAAAATTTTAATCAAAAGGAATTTCCCAGATAAGGTATATCCAAGGAAGAATGGTATTTACCAGTTTTTTTCTAAAGAAAGATAAGTATTTCCCAGTTTTTACCAATTATTTCCGGTATTCACCAGTTTTTCCGGGATGGGAAATATTAGTTTTGGACGGGAAAAACCCAACCCTGATGCGTTACGAAGTAATTTGACTGCTATGCTTGACCAGCCAGTACACAAAACTGGGTTTGTTTTCAACCTTCTTACCAACATAAATATCTCTAAGGGAAGTAGTTGTACGATAGAATGGTCTCTTTGTGAATGGGCTATTGTTCATAATAACCTTTTGCCCTTTTTTAACCATACTAAACTTAAAGTGTTCCCAAATTGAACTTGTTGTTGTTCCAACATGCTACAGAGTTTAACAAAAAGCCAAAACATATTTTATAAATTATATTTTATAAACATAAATATGCAATTTACATTTAGAGATAGAAAAAAAAACATGCATACACAAATATTGGTAATTGAATTAGCAGTTTCAAAAGTAGGATTCAGAAGCCATAAAAGACTTTTTTTTTAAAAACAAATGACACCAAAAACAATTATATTTAAAAAATGAAAGCTAAAATTACTATAAAAATTACAATTTCCATAGTTGAAAACAGTAAATATATAGTTTGTATAAGAGTTTAAATTTAGGTCTTATTCATCTCATCAATTAAGATGCAAAAGATTCAATAATTAAACAGTTTAAGTGGTGTTTATTTTCTCATCAATAGATGATAAAACAAAATTATGCTTTAAGTAAATCAAATAGATAAATGCATGAAATCATTTATTTCGAATTATGACTAATGTCAAACTAACTAACTGAGAGCTGTTAACTATATATTCTTTTATTATAGAATGCAACAAGAATTTTAAAAAAAAATTACAGAAAAATAATTGCTATTTATAATACGTAGATATTCTTTAAAAAAAAATCTTGATAAATAAATTGGTGACACTATTCAAAAGCATTTGTACTAAATTTACCTTGAGAGGTTGAGTTTCCTTGTCGATAGCCAATCTCTACTTTAGGATCATCTAATATGTAAATGATTCTATCTCTAAGATCTTTTTCTTTGGTTGCACTTAACAAATAATAAATGTTGTCATGGAGCTTTTTTTCATTGAGCTGTAAAAAAAATATAAAATTCATTTTACACTTTGATCAGGAAAATTTGTTTCTTTTTAATGAGTTTGATAAAACATTCATTTTTAAAGCTAAAAAGTAAAAAAAAAATGTTTTAAAAATGTTTATGATATTTTTACTAATAAAATTTAAATAAAAATTGCTGTACAATACCTATAACTCAGACTTTAGTTTAGAAAAGTGAAAATCTATAAATCGAGCATAACTAGGCACTAATATAACTACACGCATTGCTCTTTATTTAATTAATAAGGAAATGTTTCACACACAGTAAGAATAAGATTATCAAAAGTGAATACATAAATTGACAATTTTTGCATAGACATGGTTCCTACTTTTAACTTAATCTTTTTAGAGATTTTAACCGAAAATTAAATACCTAATATTTAATACTGTGTACATTATAGACATAATAATCAATTTTAAGGTGTTGGACTTTTTATAACCTTTGCAATTACTTGAGTTAAATTTACAATTGAACACATGATAAATAGCAAAAATGAGGTGCAAAGCTAGAACCTTCAATTGTTCATTTTCAGCAGTCACTTTTAGAAATTTCTCTCTCTCTTCAAAGCAACTCAGTTGGAGGTCTACAAGTGCAGTTTGAAGGTCAGAAATTTTTTCTCCTCTCCTTAGGTTTTCAGCAACGAGTTCATGCTAAAAAAAATTGTTTTGTTTTTAAAACAAAATAATATAAATATTATGGAAAAATATAAAATAGACAACATAATTTAAAATTTGATTTACAAAGTTAACAGTAATCTGAATCTTTTACATTGAGACTAGTATTGGAAAAAGTAGGTCCGGAAAATTGGAGGCATAAAAAAAAGTATGTACTACAACAAAGTTTTTTAGAGAGGCTATGCAAAAACAAAGCCATTGATTTCTTAAAAAATAAAAAGCTTTAGGGTTTTGCTATTTTAACCAAAAAGCTTAAGGTAAAGCTTTTAGGTTAAAATAATTTGATCCAAAAGCCACACAGTTAAAAAATAACAAAATATCAATGACTTATTTTACGTCACACACTAGCTTAAGAAAAAATTTTGTACTTTATTTTGGTTACTCACTAGTTAATGTAGTTATTATGCTTTATATTATTTTAATTATGCTTGAGCTAAGGATCAAAATTAAGCACAGTGGAGCTGTACCAATCAAAATTTGTATTTCTTGTCATTTCATTCATATGCGAGGTTTTGTGAATTAACAATATTTAAGAGACAATAATCACAAAATTAAAATAAAAAAACATGCATACCCTGTCAGCAATTAATTCTCTTAAATACTTGTCCACTTTTTCCTTATACTTATCATCAGATGTTTGAAGCTCATCGAGTTGGTTCTTGTAAAATTCTAGTAACTCTTTTTCTCCCATCATGAGTTTATTTTTCAAGAACAGTTCATCATTCACAGTTCAACAGTTCATCATCAACTTCATCATTATTGTGATGCTAAGTGAAGAATTTAGAAACAGTTTATTAACCTCTTAAATTAATCAGGATGAATTCAGCTCCCACAGAACGTTTATAAAGTTAAAAGTGGAAGCTTTTAAAAATGCTATATGTCCTTTCGTCACCTAGGGCGCGACTAGAAAAGAAATTTTGGGGTTGGGGCAGTTGTCGTAAATTTTATTTATATATTTTAATTAATATTACTTTAATTTAAATTATTTTTAATTAAAACTGTTTTTAATTGAAAAAAATATTTTTCAATGTAAATAGAGTTATTCCAATGTTAATAGTTTTTTTTTGCTAATTTATTATTACTAATTATGGACATTAATTAGTTTTTGTTTTACATAACTAATGTTTGTATCATTTAATAAACAATTAATGTTTTATTTTTAAAATAAAAATTAAGTGCGATAAATAGGGAAAAAATCAATTAATTATAGAATGTTTTTATTGAGCATTTAACTTATTAGATAATTTAAATTACTTAATTTGTAGTGCAGAAACTAAACGAATTAAATCAATAATGAAATTAAACAAAATTTCATCACAAAAATTCCATTTAAAATTATATTTTAAATTTGAAAAACCAAAAAATTAATGGACATTTAAAAAGAAAATAGAGATAATTCCAGGTGTAACTGGCACTGTTGAAGGTCCACGGAGGCTAGAAATGATTATGTACATATACTGTATTAAAAAAAAGTTTTAGAGAGAGTGGGAGTTGGATAAATTATCTGGCCATTTTTAATTTGATTAAATTTACAAAAGAAGGTTAATGAAGATCGGCAATTTTGGAAACTAAAGTATAAACTAGAAGTAAATGCTGTGTTTTACGAATTTGTTTCCAAGTTTTATAACTCGCGTGTGTGTGACAGAGGTTCTAGGTGATAGTTACTGTTACACACCTACGTGTTGTAGTTTTCCTAAAGATGTAAAAAAAAAATATGTGTTGACAGTTAGGTTCAACAATGTTCAAAAAGGAAGCAGGTATTTTTATTTTTAATTGTACCATATAACATACTCATGTTTATAAACTAAATTGCTTCTTTGAATTCAAATACAAATTAAAACTAAATTTAAATTATGGAAATAATTGCATTAAGAATGAGAAATATTTTTCATAATTACAGGGATTGGATGAACTTGTTACGAGAATAATGTACAAAACTTGAATTCTGCGTTTCACATAATTACATAAGAGACAATATATCTGCTCGAACATGTTTGTCGTAACACGCGTTACAAGTCGTTAAAAAAGCATTTTACTTATATCTAAGTAACTTATAAAATATGTGATTTAATTTAAAAATTGCAATGTGTGTACATTATTATGTCGAATCCCTGTAATAATGAGAAATATTTCCCAATCTTAAATACAGGTATTTCAATCAATTAAATTTAATTTTAATCTACATTTATATTATATAGTTAAATTGTAAGTACAAATACATACAATGACATAATATAATTGCATAGAAATTTATTTTATAACATAAGTCTGTTACCATTAAGAATAAAAAAAGCATTTCTTTTACAACTCAAGGTACATTAAAAAACAGCTTTTCTAAAGGGTTTTTCGTGGTACTAATACAACAAGGTACTTTGCAACATTCGTATGCACTAATATTTTCCAGAATTTACATAACTTTAATGGATTCGTCGCGATAAGAAAAGCATCAGGAAGAGTGACATTCGCAAAACATAGCGGCCGCCTATCTCGCTTTCCCAGTTGGGTCTACTGACGTCACGCGGGGAGGGAAGGCCGGAGGCAGCGTTTTCAAGGGGCGGGGCAAATCACAAACTTTGAAAATTAATTAAAAATAAACTAATGGTCGGATTGAGGTAAAATTTATGTCGATGTTCTTAGAATCGCATGGAGATTATTTTAAAAGAATAAAAAAAATACATGCAAGTTCCCCATTACGATACTCTAGCGATCGCAGATTCCTAAAATTTTAGAACACTAGTAACTAAGAAATTGCGAAACTTGGATGATTCTATACGTGCACATATACGGCCATCTTAAAATCATACAGAGACACTGCAAACATTCATAGTTTGTATATAAATTACATAAAAACAGCATTAATAACATTTTTTTTTTCAAAATACTCCCAGAAAATATAAATTTGCTACTACTAGTTTTTTAAGTTAGTTGCAAAGATTGCTCCTAAATTTTCTCCATTGAATTTCTAACACTAAACTTCATAGGTCAACTCAATTACATTTTCATGCTCGTCAAATCACGATGTGACAATCAACAAATGGCTACATTATATCACATCTGTAACTTATAACATTAAATGACTGAATGTAAATAAATTGTTATATCAATTGTATTAAAATTGTATCAATTATTGTTGTATCAAAACAATCTTCTATATATATATAATCAAATAAAATGAAAAACATAGCAGTATGATGAATTGTGTAGGGTTGGGAGGAATACAGGAAATAAATACAGGACCATAGATGATATAATTTTTTCTATGAAAAAATATTTCATTTTTTAAGGGTTGTTTAGAGTCATTAGAATTCTATCATAGTCTATTGTGTTTTGGCATTGCCAGGTCTTTACTTTTTAGTCGACAGATAGTCTTCTTTCGTATCCTATCTATAATAGTGAAATTCAGGAGTTTTTTAGGAGTGCAGCGATGTAAATTCAGGAGGTATCACAAAATAAATTTGAATATGTTTGTTTGTTATTGTATTGGTCTAGTAACTTAGACCGAGAATGAAGGAAACAAGGTGTGTAAATGTTGTGGAAAATTTGAGGCTTCGGGGTAAAAGCCACCCCCCCCCCCTTTTTTTTTTTTAAACCGCCTTTTTTAGCGATTTTTTAAAATTTTCATGACCTTTGTTCCAATTTCTTGACTTGGTAGACATCTTGATAAAGTACTGGAGAAACCAAATGAGAAAGGAGAAAAACAATTCATGTCGTCAATTTTTTCAGGAGAGGGGGAGGGGGGGGGGATATCAGGAGATGATTCATAAATTTCAGGAGTTATAAGGGCCCTTAAGAAATAAAAATGAAATTCAGGAGTTTTTCAGGAGGCGTACGAACCCTGTCTTCAACAGATTCTACGTTGTACCTATTTTCAGAAAAATTATAATTTTAAATACTATTTATTTAAAGCGAGCGACAAAATTTTAATTATTTAAAAAAAGTCAATAAGCATACCACTTGCAAAATAATCACCGGTCTTTTTGCTTTCCGCAAATATAAACTTTATGCTTAGAGTAATGTCATTCTAGTTGAGAACGATAAATTTTTGTCATTCATATGTACATAACTGGGGTTATATACAAAAGCAAAACGATTTTTAATTCCGGAAATCTAAAAAGGTATACCTACAAAACTGTCATTTTTAAAAATTTCGACAACAGCTTATTAGCCGAATTCCAGCCAACACAAATTGCAATTGCTTCATAAAAATAGTTTCGTTTTATAGACAAAATTTTTATCTTATTTATAATTAAGTATCAAAATTAAACTATTTAAGAAAAATTAAAACCGAATTTACCCCTTCAGTTTACAAACAAACTTGCTTCACTGCACTTCAAATTTTAAATATTAGCGTATTTAGATGTTTTACTGCTGGCCAAAAAAACTAATTGTAAAAATAGATGAATTGATCCAAAGTAAAAAAACGACCATGTTCTTATTTAAGATATTTAATTTCCTATTAAACTCTTCTATTAATCAGGGGAAAATTATATCTGTCATTTTTAGGCTTTTATGTATTTTTTTTATTTAGTAGAAGCTGTGGTTTTACTCAACCACCAAAGCGAATTGTTTTGTTTTCCTGTTTTTGCAGACATCAGATGGTTGATCAAGCACACAACCGGATATAATGACCTACCTACCTGCAGAATCGAACCAGAATCATGATCAGTAATGCATGTCTGTTTACTTTTGAAGACCTAAGATTTACGAAAAGAATAAGTTTTAATAATTCTACTTATTCAAAATTAAAACATCGTAAGTCAAACATATACAGTATTAAATTTATTTTGGACCAACCTTGCTGCTGGCCTGTTGTTGGTCGACAATTTTTGTATTTGCCGTATTTGTATTCTTCTGCAGTGGTGTTTTACTTTTTGGTTTTAAACATTAAAAGTTTATTTTAATTAAGCATGAGTTTCTTTAAAAGAAAATTAACGCTTATTGTGAATCCAATCTTTATCAAGTCAAATAGATATTTATGTATGATGACTGTCATTCAGAAGCAAAACACATTATTTATACTTGTCAATAGTTAATGAAATTGTATCTAGGTTCATTTTGCACTTAGGCAATAATAGGGATTTTTTTGTTATTTACAGATGTGCTTGCTTCTATTTTATGTTAATCCAGATGCTGGTCCTGATGACATATACTTAGTTTTGGTCAGCGTCAGAGATGAAATTTTTGACCGGCCAACAAAACTGGCTGAATTTTGGAAAGAGCATCCACATGTAATAGGAGGTAATAACAAATGGGTATACTACTGTATATTGGTAAAATCCTACTTTACAGTACGTCTTTGATTTCAAAAATTAGTGCAAAGAAAATACATAATATGCAAATTGTCAATAAGATTACGTAGAAATTATACCATAATATGCATTCATATTTATTACATGTAATCATGACATTTTGCAAAATTTCCCCTCAATTTACAAATAAAGGCAACTAGGAATTTAAGCAGTATGTTTAACACTGAATAAATGTTTTCAATAATTTCTAATCTTAATGATAATTTTTGCAATGTGACGTATAAGTATACTTGCATGTTGCTATGCTTTTTGAAACTATTTTCTATGATAAATTTCTATAATAATAATTGTCCCTGATTGTCTCTTTATTTTATATCGCCATTACTATAAAATATTATGCTTAACAATTAACTTCCTGCTTATACATGCTTATAAACTGCATACTTTTTAAAATATTATCTGACTTATTTGATGATATCAATCAGTTGCATTTTTCTATATCTTGAAGACAGAGGAAATTAATTATATCTACAATCTTAAATGCCATTCATGTTGAGTTAAATTCATCCTACTACTTGAAAGCTCAACAGATGGTGATTTTCGTACCCTGTTTCCTTGTTTCCACAATGCCAATCAGCATGGTGCTTTGTTGTGTATGTTGCTGTGTATGTCGACAACATTACAATGTATATTGGCCTACTCTTTTGAAAGTTTCAATCCTATGGAGGAATGGGATTGGGTCTTCAAACTAAAGTGTATCTGTGTTAACTCAATAGGAAAAAAATAATTTTCTAAGCCAAATTACTCTGGCTGCATTGAATATTTTTACAAATGTTTTTATTTAATAAATGCATCTGGCTTACAGTGCTTTATAACTGAATATTTTTTTTAAATTTTTAATAAATAATTTTACAACGAAATATTCCAACCAATTTCAAAAAGTGGGATTGTAGAGTCCTATTGTCAGTCAACTACATTTTTCTTATAGAAAAATACTGTTTGTAAAGATATTCAATACAGCTGGAGTAAAGTGGCCTAGAAAATTATTATTTTTTTGCATTGGATTAACATAGAGACACACACTTCGGTTCAGAGTCTCATGTCTATTCCACCTTAACTTAAATTATGTTTCTTATTACCATGAAGTTTTTTATTACAATGAAAAATGAGTTATTTTTGTTTTAAAAAAATTCTAAAAAGTAACCTTTTTGTTTATTTTGTTTATTCTTATTTTGTTTTTGTAGGGACAGACCAAGAGCCTGGTAAGGAGGGTGGAACATGGCTGGCCATGAGTAAAAGTGGAAAAATCGGAGTACTCCTCAACATTTTGCAGCCTGATGATGATATTTTACCTGATAAAAAAGGAAGAGGTGATTTTTTTTATGTTGTAATTTTGCATTCTTTGTTTTTATTTATCAAGTCAAATTCTAAAAACTATTGTATGATATTGTTTAAATATTTCTATTCTAATAAATAGGGTTTTTTTTAAAGCTTCAAAAATTATTTTTAGAAATTGTTATTCTTCCATGTAATAGATATAAAAAGGTTTTGTTAACTATCTCACTGCTTGCTGTTATCTAAGTGCTTATCGTGCATGGGATTATGATGTGTTTTTTTATTGCAAAAAATAAAGAAAAATGCTATATATTTTTCTCAAAATAATGCTTAATATAGCTAAAACTTTATCAGTTTAAAATATTTTTAAATGGTTCATGGTTCAATAACTATGGAAAACACTAAACTCTATCAAATCTATTTCAAAAACTATTTAAAATTTGTGGGTCTTTAGCTGTATTCTCAATTAGTATTCATTTTATATATTACATCTGTTTCGAGTCTAAGCTGTAATCTAATTGTTTCAGGTTAATGCTTATAAGCAGATTAATTATTATTAAGAAATAAACAGGCACTATATTATTATTATTACCAAAGTACTGATATTTTGATAATATACAGTTAGCTGTACACAATGTGTTTATTTTATGCTCTGTAAATTGCATTATTAAATCTTTTTATGTAGTTGACTCGTCATGTAATTTTTTAGGATTTTTGGCAGCTGATTATGTTGTACAAGAGGCAAATTACATTGAGTATTTAAAAAATCTCAGCACAGAAGGAAAAAATTATAATGAGTTCTTGTTAGTGACTATGGATTATAGGTAAATTATATTTTATTAATCATTTCAATATTCAATAACAGTTAACAACTATATGGTTTTTGAAAAATATATTTTGTTTGTTTGTAGTTCCTTAAAAGCTCCAAAAATAGCTTGTTATACGAATTCATCCCCTTCAGTACCACTTGTACTTGGACCAGGTAAAATTTATTATATTTGCAAATGTAAGCATGGCTTAATATATATGTATGTATAGCTCAAATGGTAATCATTTATGTTTTAACCATACATAATTTTTTTAAAAAATACTATAAACTTTAATATGTTACACATAATACTGTATTACTATCGCTATTAGTAGTTGCTTGTCGCACTGTTTTAAATTATTCAAACTACTACACATAAAAAGATAAAATACCTTATATTTCTCGTAATTGCAACTAAATTTTAGAACAATGTAGTTCAACAAATTTAAATAGATGCCCCAACAAAGCAGCAAAAAATAATTGATCAGTGGTAATTTTCTGGCCATTGAATATTTTTTTATAAAAAAGGCAACAAAATAGTTGGTTAAAAAGTTATTCATAACATTTAAGCATTTTTTTCTTTTATATACATATTTAGAATATTTCTGGTTTGCTAGAAAAATACTTTAATAGTACGACTACACAAAGAAAATTGCTAAAATTGTTATTTGCTGTTTTATATTTATTTTATTGGGGTTCGATGGCATAGGGGACAATTGAACTGAATAACTTATAAAGTAATAGGAAATCATGTAAACTTCTTTAAGTTAGTGATGCAATTTATTTAAATTTAAATTTTACAAATAAGAACAATAATTTTTGTTGTTCTAGGATTTCATGCGTTTGGTAACAGCATCACTCCCAATAATCCTTGGCCAAAAGTTTCAAAGGCCAAAGAAGATTTCTGTAAAGTAGTCCAAAGGTTTCCTACCATTTCCACCAAAACTGAGCTTGTCAAAGAGCTGTTACAGTTATTGAGAAACCCTACTAGGTGAATATTTTAAATCTGCAGAAATTGACAAACCAGCCGAAATATTTGTGTCAAATTAATACTTTATTTTTTTATGATATATTTTGTCAAATATTTATGATTGGCCAAATAGTATACTGTTGTAATAAATATGTATAGATTTTTTAGTGTGGTTTATGAATAATTCAGCTGTTAGAATAATAAACGTGTCTACTTAATATTATAGTCAATTTTTGATAGCAATATTGTTTTAACAATATTTTCCCATTGTCAATTATTTCTAAATGGATGATTATATTTTATTGTTATGCAAAGGAAACCGCAGGTTAATATAATTTTAAACTAATCTCTGAATTTGTGTTTAAATTTTTGAAGGTTGTTGATTTGTTTGTGTTTATTTTAACATTTCCCATCATAATATAATATATATTTAAACTTTAAAACCTTAAGTAAAGTCATGGGTTATAATCTGAAAAATTTATTTTTGTTAAAATACTTTGAATATAAAATGATAACATAGCCTACTTATACATTGTATAGTAGACTTCAACAGCTAAAACCATTGCTTGTATCCCAATTATAAATTACATCAATAAAGACACAGCAAAAACTTCATCTTTGAAGTAAAAATATTTTTTAATAATTATTTGAATATTTCTACCATTATAAAATATGTACTTTTTATTCCATAAATATGTTTCACATCAGGACATTACTTTTCATAAATACTTTTATAAACCTGGATCATAAATTTCAATTAAAATAAACCAAGCAAAATTCAAATATTTTCGTTTGCAAAAGTTTAAGACCATTCCCTCCTCATGTTTATTCTTTGTAAAATAATTTCTTTTAGGAAAATACTATCAATTCTATCTTTATATTAATATTTGGTAATGATTGCCCCTAATTAAAACTTTTTTTTCTGGCAGTGTGTTTGTACTAAAACTAATAAACATTACTATGATATAAATATTTTCCCTACTAATTTAATAATGAATGTATCAGGTTAGAGTCATGATGTAATTTTTCATGTTTTTTTTATCATTAAATGTTTTATAATTCCTAAATTTTAACATAATTTGTTCAACTGTTTGCTTCATCTCATTGTTCAAATTGCAGATATCCACCTGACGAAAACATGAAAATCCAAGGAAGAACTAAATCCATTGAGTTTTTAGACAAACTGTGTGCTATTTTTGTCAATATTCCAGAATCTAACTATGGTAGCAGGTAAAATATCTTTGCTCCTTTATAATTTTTATATTTGTCTGTAGATACTGGGTAATTGTGGCTCATTGGAAAACAATTATGATTAGGCAATTGTTCCTCCAAAAAAGCAAAGTTAGCTCAATAGAGGCAAATTCTTCAAGTACACTATGTTTTGTCAAAGGAATAAATTGGACCATGGCCATTTTAACAAATATGGTGATAGTAAACCATTTTTTATTGAAAATAAATTAAGTTATATGCCCAAAACAAAATGGCAAATGTTTAAGGTTGTTTCAAGCTATATTTAATGAAAAAAAATATTATGTTCCCAGTTGACCTATATATTTAAAAGTGACCCTCTTATAAAAATTTATTTTTGTTCAAGTGTTTCCTTATTTTTTTTAGTTAGTAGAATTGTGTGTGCTAATTGATTCATATAAAAGCTACCTTTATTACTAATTATCAAATAACTAGGAGCTCATTTTTCTATCTAGGTTCTTTGTTTTAATGCAAAATGGGGTGTCATATAAATATATTTTTTATTGAATCAACTAATTATGCTCTATAAAATTTTGGAGTGCCAAGTAGGAGCTGGATAATTTTTCACTTGAGAAATATTTAATGTCAGATTTTATTACTTAGCTATTAATTAGTTAAGAATTTTTTTAAAGAAAAAATGTGTTTTGAATTTTGAAATAAATAAGAAAAAGGGTAAATTGCCACTTATGTGCTTTTAATACCCAAAATGAATAATTTTAATTAACTGAAAATGGTGGATATCATTACAAAAATGAAATTCTTACTCTATAACAATTTACCTTTTTGCAGATGTCATACAGTTATTCTTGTGGATGGTGCAAGAAATGTAGACTATTATGAAAGCAGTAGACCTGAGAATTTAACCCCAGAATCGGTTCAAGAGTGGGAGACAAATCATCACACTTTCAAATTATTAGAGAATCTGTCATGAATGAAAGTTTGTATGTACAGAATTTTTTTTTTAAAGACGTGATTATAATTTGTACTGAGTGTTCAATAAAGTATTTTTTTTACCATACAACTGTGTGTTGTACTTATGGATTATATAAAAATTTTATTACTTGTCATCAGAATATGATATTCTATGTGTGTTACTTATTTTTTCCTTTATAGCTTCCACACTACATGTAAAAAGTGGAAGCTTTTATAATGACTATGTCTGTCTGTCTGTCCCTCCATCACCCACTTTCATAGCTGAAACTACAAATGCTACAGACAAGTGTGGTACGTCAAAAAAAAATTAAGCACATTCAAATTAAAAGACATTGAAAATCTCAGAAAAAAAATTCAAAGTCGAAGTACTTCAATTATTAAAAAAAACCTGCAAAATTTAATACTCACATAAAAAGCATAAAATGTCAATTTTTATTCGAATTAAATCACCATAGCCATTTACAATAATCGCAAGAGAAACCTTATTTCTTTTAAATAAAATATTAAAGGAAATTTATTTTTATGATATAAATCAGTTTGAAATGTCTAGTATATTTCATAATGAGGTTCTTTGATTGTTCATATTATTTGATTAGAATGAGACACAAGGCTTTCTATTTTTATTACTTTTAAAACAGACATAATTTTTCATTTACATTCAAACATGAATTAATAAATAATGACGTTTTAAAACTATTTATTCCTTTTTATTGATATTTTTTGTTGCTTTCTTTTTTTAATAGTAGTATTAAAAAATCATTTGTCGATGGTATGCTAATTTAAATACCATTAAAAATTAAATTTAAATCATATAAATCTATATTGCCACATCAACAATGGCATGAAGAACTTTACTTATTTAAAATGAATATTGTAAGGAAAAATTAGTTTTTTCATATACTATATCATTAGAATGGCGTCATGACATAAACGCACAATATTACTCTTTGATGGTCCTTTATTTGTTTATTAAGAATGCGACACACAGCGTTCGATTCTATGGAATTAAAAAAGAACATGAAAAGTAGGTATTGACATCGTGGTCAATACCGTCTTCACTATAAGGGCACACGGGGCCCGTGCCCAGGGGCCCCGAAGGATCGACAATTTCTCACATTTATTCTCAAAACATTTTTGTCGGGCACATTACACTTTTTTCACAAATCGATAATCTTATCAGAAGATATTTACAAAGCATATACTACGCCATTAAATCGATGACTGTGCCTATTCCTACTGTACTAATTAATAATATTTCCGAACGCATCCTACCTAATTTGCTAAGTACGCCTTCAGCTAAGTATTTAATTGCTAATTTTTTAGCTTCCACACTAAGGTTTATAACGTAAAAAGTGGAAGGTTTTATAATCGTTCAGTCCGTCTGTCTGTCCGTCACCCACTTTCACAGAAAGAACCACAAGTCCCAGAGACAAGTGGAATATGTCATTTTGAAGCAAAAAATCAGATTAGGCTACATTCCAAATTTCATTAAAAATTTAAATTAGAAGTTTATTTAAAATTTAAATAACTAAAAATTTAATCTACATTGAAATAACATGCAAATTCCATTTTATTCAATATTATCACTGTTGCCATTTTGTTAAACGTACGAGAAACTTTATTTAAAATAAAAATAAACACTTTCGAAAGAATATTTATTTATGTGATATAATTCAGTTTGGATTGTTGTAATATCACAATAGAGTTATTTTGGTGGTTTATTATATATGTATGAAGAAAGATGCATAGAGAATTCTAACTTGGCATAAAAAATAGGCTAAGTTTCGCTTTTATTTTTAAAGCATCAATTGCACTAATTATATATTTTTCTAACTGTAAATTAATTTAACAAACGATAAATGACTGAATTTTCGAAAGAAATGTAAATGGTAAATTGTGACGACACTAAGATATTTGGCTGCCCAGCAATTCAAGCCAGGCTCTTCAGGATTGGTTTTTGAAGAGCCAGAACTCAGAAGTTTTAATTCTCTCCGAAGATGCAGAAGAAATAGCGAAAGCTGTCTACGACAGCTTCGGATCCATCTAGTTTTTGCACATATAATGGACACGACAACAACAACAAAGATATTTATAAAAAACGATAACATTATTATTCTTCGAACTTCAAACAAATTAAGCAAACGATGAAGTCTAATTATTAAATCTGAGAAAGAAGATTAATGAAAATAATTAATTTTATCGTTTAAATGTTTAATTACAACTAGCTAAAGGCTCTGTTTGCCGAATTTATTTCTGAGGTGTATCGTGTATAAATAGTTTGTTTCCTGATGAGCACAAATGTTGTGTGGAAGCTGTTTAAGTGACAGATTCTGTAACAAACCTGCTTGTTTTAGTACACATTTTTTTAAAGTAATGAAAACTATATATTTTACTATAACCATAGACATAAACAATTCTGCCGAATGACATTGGATCATTGCCAGCTTAAAAGGTTTGGCGTAACCGTTTAAACTTAAATAAATGTCCCCGGCGCCGATTTAAAATTTGATCATCGCCATGAAAATATTCGTTATAAATTATTATCATTCTAGTTGTAAAACTTTACTTCATAACAAAATTATCTGTATGCAAAGATATTTATATTGATCTCTTTAAGAATAAAGTTATCTAATATTTTTTATTTAAATTTAAATAAGCACAACTATTGCCAAATTTAACTTGATAATATAATGATTTTTCTAAAATATGTTTATTAATTTACTTGCTTTATAAACCCGGCGTTGCACGGGTGTACCTGTACCTAATAACCCTAGTTAGTAGTTTCTTTATGTAAACTTTTATTATGTACCAATTGATCCTCTCTCCACTGGTCCTCTCCATCAGGATATTAAAATCTCTTCCCATTCTGATATGAGGGGTTGATTGTATCCAGGAGTTAGAGGGCTTTCCCATAGGCCCCCTGTTCAAATTGCCAGAACAGCCATGATATAATGGTCTGTTTCTATTTCACGATTAGTGCAACGAAACTGCCTAAATGTGGTAAACCATTCCACTTCATATTTCATACAACTCGATAGGGCTGGGGGGCCCAGTCGGTAAAGACTTTCGCCTTGCATGCGGTAGGTCCCAGGTTCTGGTCCGGGCATCGCCGAAATAACTGCCGACCTATAAAGGGGTGTGCAGCCAAAAAATGTCCAAAGAATAATACCCCGTGTAGAAGAAGGACACTTTAAATATCCTCCAAATTCCCAACGCTGCGTAATGTAGCCCTTAAAAATTGCATTGGGCACCTACTCATGTGGTTGGCTCGTACCTTGACTGTGGTTCTAAAATACGACTCCCGTTTCCAATAGCCCTGGTGTGTAGCTCTAGTGCGACGATATTTCAAACTAATCCTAACCCATACAACTGGATGGGAATAGCTAACCCTACGTTAAATTTTCAACTTCGCCAAAGGCCGCTATGCCAAAATTCAATCGTCCATTAAGCCATCTTAACATCAGAAAACAAAACAGACATTCATTCTCTTGTATGGTTGGGAAAGTTTTATAAAGTACAAATTCATTTTTTTTATGCTGAAAATATTCCTTTCATATCTTCATTTCTCCCCATTTGTAAACATCAATTAAATTAAATTCCGAAACATATTTATGATGAGGAAATCTGATCCACCATAAAAAAAATCAAAAGATTTAAAATCATTAAATAAAATAAAATAATATAAAATAAAATTCTCATATTCAAATAACAATCCAGCAAATCAAACCCACGTGCTCTTTTTTTTTCTTTTCTTAATTTTCTTTCACGCTGAACGCGCTGAAATTTCTTTTAAATTGAAATAAAAAGTATAAATTCTAATCTTACAATGCTATTCCTATGGGGAAATCGGCTCACGTTTTGCACTCCTACAACCGTTTTGGTTCGAATTTCGAAAATTCGGTTCTTAAATGATGCTTACGATATAAAAAGAATATTTTACTAAAATTTGGTAGCTGTACCTTCAGTAGTTTGGGCTGGGCGTTGATACGTGAGTGAGTGAGTCAGTCAGTCAGTGAGTCAGGACTTTACCTTTTATATATAGATAATTTCGATATAAAAAAATTTAACCAAAGGAAAAATATTATTATAATTAATTTTGATTAGTGATGGTTAAAAAATAATTATATAATAGACTTTATAAAATGTTTAGAAATTTACAGAGTATTTTATTTTCAAAAATTTAATTTGTCGTATTTTAAAAAAAAATACTAATAAATTTAAAATATCACGCGCTACACAAATGTCGTTTTATTTAAAACTCTCGTGTTTCTTGAAAGTGGAAAATTCTTTGGAAATCTTAATTCTTTTTAAAACATACTGGATTTGAGTTCTTTATTTTTCCATTCGAAGCGTCTTATTAATTGACAAAATGAGAGAAATTGTTCATATTCAAGCCGGCCAATGTGGTAATCAGATAGGAGCGAAGGTATTTAAATGATTGGTATCATTTGTAAATTATTAAAATTTTCAATAGTATTTTATACCGTTGTGAATTTTAGCATAAGCCTAAACTGTTTATACTTTGGTACTCTTCATACCACTAAAAAAAACCTCAATGTTTATTAAAAGTTCTTGAAAATAATAACAAATATTAAAATAAGTATTTAATCTGTAAAGTTTTATGTTCTTTTTAATTATATAAATTTCTGATTATACATGGATCAATTACATTTATTCGTATTGAATGTCTTCTAATTTCATATTCGAATGCTGGGAACGTTTTTGTTGTTTTTATTTCTATAAATTTCTGATCATAAATTGATCGATGCATTTATTCCTATTCAATTTAACTACAATAATTACATATTCTAATGCTGTGAAATTAATTTTTTTGTGTATTAATCTGTAAATATATGTGTTGCTTTTAATTCTATAAAATTCTGATTATAAATTTATCTCAATTGCATTTATTCGTAATTAATTTCTAACTCTAATAACACCATATTTATGACCTTAATTTAGAAAGAATCGTTAATTACAAAACCTAAGTGAATAGGTTAACCAATTGAATAATTGAAAAATGTAAAATTAATTGGAATGAAATATTTTCTAGCAAATATTTCATTCAGCATAGTTAGAAGATATAGGTATTCTACTACTCTGAATGGATTTTCAATGGGAATTTTCTATATTGAAATTGTCATAGACACTAGCGGATGCTATTACGAAAACGTTTCGCGATTGGCTGATTCTTGCCATGAAATCTTTTATTTAGATTGTAGTGTTCTGATAGGTGTAATTTTTAATAAATGCAAATTAAATTTATCTCTTTTTTTAATTTAACAAATGAAATAATTCTTTGATTTATTTTTACGGCTATTATTTTTTAAGTGTGTTAAACTGTTATGCTAAACTGACAGTAGAAAATTTGACTTCTGTCTCTTTCTTTTATTAAAAATGAAAGCTGAATAATAATATTTTTTAGACAATTTACATTTCTATACACGTTGCCATTCACGACGTGAAACAATCCCATTGTATAATAGTATCTAAATAGATAATTTACAAAAATTACTGGAACAGCTATGAAAAAAATGTCCGGTCTCGATTTGGCGATTTGCGTTACGTTGCTAAGCAACGAAAATGACCAAAAATGGTAAACATTCCACTTCATAGTTCCCATGCAACTCTATAGGTATAGCAACCCTACGTTAAATTTTAAGTTCATACATACCGGCATTATATGAACATACCGGACTTAGACTATAAATTTAACTTATAGCTGTTTTTTTTAAAAATTAGTTTTGGGAAGTTATATCGGATGAACATGGGATTGATCCGACTGGAACCTACCATGGTGATTCCGACCTACAGTTGGAGAGAATTAACGTGTATTATAATGAAGCAACTGGTAAGGAATTTAAGTATTATTTTTAACACGTACACAAAGAAAAACGTTACGGTAAGTTTCTGAATTGTGCAGTGCAATACCCAGTTTTCTTCACCCAAAGCAATCAAATTTTTTTTCTCTTCCTTTGTGACAAACCTAAAGGAACAAACAGGATGGGTAATGATAAAGAACATTACAATGTTGAAATTAAAGGCTATGACGTTTACTGACGCCACAATCTCTCTATAGAAAAACATTTAATAATATAAATGAGAGTTTTCGTAATTTGCATTTGCCAGAAAAGTCCCAACTCTACTAATCCGATGGCAACTAAATTGTTAATTGTATCAAGAAATTAAAAGGTTTCGCACATTACATTGCTGAATTGCCATATTTATGACAAAACATATATTTCATACGTGACCCACTTTTTTCCATCAAAACATAATGGACCTTAAGAATTGAACAAACCAAAAGAAATTATTTAAAATTTCAATTCTTAAATTTTGCTACAGGTGGCAAGTATGTTCCAAGGGCCATATTGGTAGATTTGGAGCCAGGAACCATGGATTCTGTCCGTTCTGGAGCTTTTGGTCAACTCTTCAGACCAGATAATTTTGTCTTTGGTAAGTTTTGTTACATAATTTTGTACTTTCATTTTGCAAGATTTACAAATATAACGGAAACATATATTTTTTTGCTTGCTTAGGATAGCAATAGTTAATTCAAAGATAACTAGTATAGAAGTCAGAGTTTTCATACTAATTTTTAAACACCTGAGAGAAGCTTATCCGATAAATTTCTCTTGTGGCATAAATAATCAACCATTGGTTGGGGTGAACATTTCTAGGTAACTATAATTCAGCTGTTTTGGGGAAAACTCAAATTAAATTTTTCCTTGCGATTCCTCACATTTTACAAAATTAGTAGCTATACAGTTGCTATACTCATCCCAGGAACGGAAACATATATTTTTTTGCTTGCTTAGGATAGTAATAGTAAATTCAAAGATAACTAGTATAGAAGTCAGAGTTTTCATACTAATTTTTAAACACCTGAGAGAAGCTTATCCGATAAATTTCTCTTGTGGCATAAATAATCAACCATTGGTTGGGGTGAACATTTCTAGGTAACTATAATTCAGCTGTTTTGGGGAAAACTCAAATTAATGTTTTCCACCTTCCCCAATTCTGTAGATTTTGCATTTAAGATTCTAAGTAGCCCCTGTGAATTGCACACAAGACCCATTCGTATAACGTTATAAATAGTGGATCTAACCTAATAAAATTTTTCCTTGCGATTCCTCACATTTTACAAAATTTGTAGCTATCCAGTTGCTATACTCATCCCAGGACATTATAATTCGAAACAAAACTTTTTAACTGAATATACAACCGTTTCAGAAATTGGTAGTTAAACATTGGCTATCTTTATCTAAGTGCTTGATGTATTTGCAGGCCAGAGTGGGGCTGGAAACAACTGGGCGAAAGGCCACTACACCGAGGGGGCCGAACTGGTGGACTCTGTCTTGGATGTGGTGCGGAAAGAAGCAGAGGGCTGCGACTGCATTCAGGGCTTCCAGATGACCCACTCTTTGGGAGGAGGAACGGGATCCGGCATGGGCACCCTCATCATCTCCAAGATACGCGAGGAGTACCCCGACCGCATCATGACTACCTTCAGCATCGTCCCATCCCCGAAAGTGAGTAGTGATAATTGAAAGCTTAAATAAAGGTCCAATTTAAACCTCTGAGGGATACTCATTTGGTTGAAGTGTAATATTGTTTCCACTGCATGAGATTAAAATTTAAAATCTTCAACTAAAAATTTAATTAAAAAAAATATTTTCATTTTATTTCTGCAGTAGATGGTTATAAATGGCTGCTAAATAATTTAAATTCTAAAATTTAGTAAAATCACAAAATTTATATTTTTTTAAATTCGGCACTGGTTAAAATCATATGTGAAGTATAATATGAAAACTACAGTAAGGGTGTGTGTAATTTTTAAAGTAAAAATTAGTTAAGAAAAGAAATGATTTAGAAATGAAGTAATATCACAAGTTCATCTAGTATTATCCAAAGTTAAGTCAATGTCCATAATGTTATTTATTAATATCGTATTCGACATTGCTTCTTAATCGTATTATCTCGGCGTTCTAGTAAACCATATATTCCATCTTTCCTTTACCTTTGATGGTTTCTCATAAAACAACATTTTATCACTTTAAAGTTTTAGAATTATAACATCGTTCTCATTTACGCAAACATATTGCATGGAGGCGCACGTGAGCAATTATTTCTAAATTTACAGTTCGAATTTTTTTTCTATTTATAGGTTTCGGACACTGTTGTGGAGCCATACAATGCCACACTCTCCGTCCACCAGTTATTGGAGAACACCGATGAAACATTCTGCATTGATAACGAGGCCCTCTACGACATCTGCTTCAGAACCCTCAGACTGACCACGCCGACTTACGGAGACCTCAACCACTTGGTGTCTGCCACCATGTCGGGAGTGACCACTTGTCTGAGATTTCCAGGACAACTGAATGCTGACCTCAGGAAACTAGCGGTCAACATGGTTCCTTTCCCGCGTCTGCATTTCTTTATAACTGGATTTGCACCTCTTACATCAAGGTAAGAATAATTCAGCTTAGGAAGATAATTAGCAAGGGAAGTAAATATATTTTATAGACTTGAGTCAGTTACAAATTGTCCAAAATAGATGCGTTAAAAACTCTCAAGATTTATGTTGAAAATGTTTTTTAGATGAGTAACGCTACCAAACAAATACTGGAGAGTTAATTCAATTTTAATATAAGTTATGCTTTTATTGACTTTCATAAATAGATTCTGATTTATCAAATTGAAGTTTAATGCTGTTTGGGAGTCTCATAGAGGTATCTGATTGATGAGCAGGGAGCGTATTTTTTAATCTTCTGATGCGGCCGCGTCTTTTGGACCTAGTATAGGATTTCCTGCACCATAGAGATAAGAAACAAAAACAACAACACACAGTTAAATAAACTTCCTCTTTAGAAAAAACCCCAATAAATGAATAAAAAATAATGTAGCATTTTCTGAAGGAATAGCAACTTCAACCACTGAAAATCCACTTTTTCCATATCCATTTTACACAGAGGCAGCCAGCAATACCGCGCCCTGACCGTCCCGGAGCTGACCCAGCAAATGTTCGACGCCAAGAACATGATGGCCGCATGCGACCCTCGCCACGGCCGATACCTGACCGCGGCCGCCGTGTTCCGCGGACGCATGTCCATGAAAGAAGTGGACGAACAGATGCTCAACGTCCAGAACAAGAACTCGAGCTACTTCGTGGAGTGGATTCCCAATAATGTGAAGACGGCCGTGTGCGATATTCCTCCAAGGGGACTTAAGATGTCATCCACTTTTATTGGGAATAACACGGCTATACAGGAGCTCTTCAAGCGCATCTCGGAGCAGTTTACAGGTGTGTATACTATTTATGTACTATACATAAGTGAGACGAGATATTTTTTAAGCCCTGTGGGGGTAAGTTGGGGTAAGGCCCAAGTGTTAATTTGTTTTCACTGTATGAGATTTAAATTAAAATTTTTGATTAATTATACTTTTTTGAGATTTTTAATATTTTTATTTTTGTTGTAAATGGTTGCTAAAACCTTCTCAATACTGTTTTTTTATTTAATGAAATTAAAAATGTGATATTTTTTTAAATAACACTGCTGCAAATTCCCTCGGGTGGTTTTTAGACTGACAGAATTACAAACAAACAACGTTGTTCTAATAAACGTATTATCTTTACAAATAATTAAATTTTTTCTTTACGCCAGAAAAACATTAATATCGCTGATAGTTTAGGCTATCATATAAAGTTTAGATATCGTGATTATATAGCTCTAGAATATTATGATTCAATAAAGTTTTTACGTTTCAATTGTATTTAAAAATTCAAGATTTCAAAATATCATCAAAAGAAATGTAACGCTGATCAGAAGGAAAGTCCATCATTTCTTATATAGGTGTTGAGCAGTCTGGAAGAAACCATAATAAAACTACAATGCTTGAGTTCAGCTTGGTTTGAACGTTCCCCGACAGTCTATTTCTAGCCTCCGGGAGGCGTACGTCTAGTAATTTTAAACCGTGGTCAAGTGACGATCCTACAATTCTTTTAGGCTTTTTTTAATCTTTAAAAGATGGAATAACATGTGCATTGACACAACAATCTCACTTTTTTCGAAAATGTCACTTAATACGTTCGTCCACTAAGGTCTTTAATTGTTATTGTCATATGCTCCTACTTTGATTTGAACTTAAAAAATAACTCCGAAATTCGGTATTTTTATGACTACGTTAATTTTATTTCAGCCATGTTCCGCCGCAAGGCCTTTCTCCACTGGTACACCGGGGAAGGCATGGACGAGATGGAGTTCACCGAAGCCGAGTCGAACATGCGCGACATCGTATCCGAGTACCAGCAGTACCAAGAGGCCACGGCCGAAGAGGAGGGAGAGTTTGAAGAGGGCGAAGAGGAAGAAACCGGCTGAATAGCCAGAGTTACTATATTACTATTCCTTCCATGTTTGGCTTTTTTTTATTTTCTACAAAATTTCCTGCTCAGACTGAAGTTATTTGGTTGTATTTTTTCTTTTAGACTTGTGTTCGTCATAAAAATATACAAAAATAATATTACTGTTCTAAAATTGCGTGATGAAATATGTAGTTTATACTGATGCGCATGATGTTAAGTATCTTAGATAGATGCTTGTGCTTTGTTTAACTTAAGGATGCAACATTTAATGATGACTTATGTATGTTTTTCGGCTTTTTTTATTTATTAGTTAAGTAATTAAATATTATACTTTCTGCTCTACATTTGTGTAATAAACATATAGTTTATATTAATGTATATCATACAAGTTCTTTTAATTCAAACTTGTGTTTTTGCAATTACATTTTATCACTTTTTGATTACATCTATTTCGTTACATTTTTGTGCACAAACTAAAATACCTAAACATATTTTTGTTTTCATTTGGATTGCAAAATAACTTAATATTTTAAATATAGACAAAAACTAATGCATTTGTTACATAGTCTGGTGTGTGTGTGTTTTATATCTGTGTTATACCTTATAAACATTAATTCAAATATTTCAAGTATGTGTTTGTATTCTCTATATTAAAACTATGTTGTCTTTTGGATCTTTGAAATAAGCATTAGGTATATATTTAGTAAATAAGATTTAAAACAATAGGTAAAACGAGAGTTAGAAAAGTATAAATGTAAGGAATAAGTAATAATATATTTTAGCGTATCGTACATGTAAAAAAAAAGTTAGTTAAAAACATCTTATTAATAACACACTTTTTGTAAACATATATTTAGAACAATAAATGTTTAAGTGCATGTGATAACTTTTTATTAATTTTTTAAGGATTTTAAAACTTCACATATGTCATGCTCTCCAAAAAGCGAAGGACCTCTTTTTGAGTTAATATAGGAAGATTCTTCACGTTTCCGCGATGTGCATCAGAAACATGTTAGAATAACAAAATTAAAGCACGTTGCACCTTATCTCTTCTAACGGACTAACACACCCCTAGTAATTTCTCTATTTTAATATTTTTTTAGTTTGAATATAATACTATTACAGAAATTTAATATATTGTTATCATATTAATTATTGATGATCGCCAATGCAATAGCAATATTCTGTATTTTACATTCGATAGCAACCGTATTTCTCTTCGTAATATCGTTTATATGGTTTAACTATCAATTTTTATGCAGTGTTTTCGTACACCTTTTCATCTATTTTTATCATCTATCACATTTTATATCTTATAAATATTTTAAGTGTACTCAAATACTTTATGTATTATCTATCACTTCAAATAACTAACGCAAACTCATTGCCGACATATTCTGTCGACGACCACACGACCTATAGACACGAACCAACGATGTATGCTATATTTGGAGCAGGGTCTGGTCCGGAGGTCAAACATGACCCGACCATGATAGGTTGGAGCCCAAGGCCGGATACTTTTGGGGGCCCTTTCGCATTGATATTTTAACAAAAAATACATAGTTCATAAAAAAAACCTTTCAAAGTAAGGTCAATCACTAAAATTTAATATCAAACTGTCAGAGTGCTTAATTTTTTAGAAAAGCAAAAATTATAAAACTTTTAATTACCTTGACCGTGAAAAGATGCGAAATTGTTAAGTGTGAAGCAAAATTTATAGGTTTAAGGCCGATTTTGGGGTCCCCTATAAAGTAATGGGCCCAAGGCCCAGACCCTATATTACTTACCCGGACCCCGGTAGATCTCGGCGATGATCAGGGCCTGATTTCGAGCATTATATTTCGCTGTTTTCAACTAAAGGGTGTTATGTACAGTATTGTACCGTAAACCGATTTTCTAGTTGAGAAATCTAACGCTATAATCTCCGTTTAGAAATTCTGGGGAACCATAATTCATCATAGTCCGATGTCCTGACATCACCTACCATGTCGATCTTACGTTGTACACTGTTAAAAATTTGGTGCTAGGTTTCACCATGATATTGGTTGGTTTCACCATGATATTGGTTCCTAGTAGCTGCAACGGCTGAGTGGTGAAATGTTTCACCTTTTTTTCGGTGTTTGGTTGAACCATTTTTCTGGATTTGGAAACAAAAACCTGAGAAATGGTTCAACCGAATACCAAAAATATGGTGGAACGTTTCACCATTCAGCCGTTGCAGCTACTAGGAACCAATATCATGGTGAAACCAAGCACAAAATTTTTAACAGTGTACTCTTCTCTCAACCGCAGTTCAAAATTTCTAATCCTTTCGCTAATTGCCCATTGTTACTTCTAGTGCAATACGTTGTTCTCGAAATTGGTCCTTGATATATCATGTGGCTTTTTCTCCAGCGATTCTCTTGAGAATATACTACTCTTGCGTCGGTTATTGCTCCCTCATAATTGGATCTAACTACTACGTGTTGATGTTCTTGAAATAGAGAATCCGTACTGTGTTAGGAAACCATAAGCAAGAAAACATATTGATTACGACGATGACTGATTCATACATATTTTTGTAAAATCACAGTATATATTTTCATTGATTTACCAATTTTGTTTGATTATATAACTTTTTTGTAAAATGTTCTAACGACATTAATACCTTTTATGAGACACCTTTACTTTAATTTTTAATTCTTCAATTTAATTACAAATTTTCTTTCGTTTTTGTAATAAATTTGTATTCAGATTTTATTGCAGACAATATTTTATCATTTATGTTTAACTATTTTTTAAAAATCTTTTAAGTATTAATTCAACCTGATAAAAATACCAATTATAACATTGATAGTATATTCTACAGATACAAATATTGATGCACAACTAGAGCCCGTAACTCAGAAGTTCTGTTATGTTTCATGAAGCATTACAAGTTAATGATTATCCAATACTTTTTGAAATTGAAATCTCATAACACCTGATTATTATAAATTTAAATTAATACATGCATTAAAACTTTAAAAAGATCTTATTTATAAAGTATGCGTTAACTACTTTACAGAAAATGTTTCTTTAGAAATTGTTGTATGAATCTGTAAAGTACTAAAACTTTTTAACTTAACTTTTTCGCCTAATAGGAAGCCAAAAAAATTAATAAGAATTTGAATCCTAAAAAGTGTGGCATAGAGTTTCCTAAATTCTGAGAAACTTAGGTTCCAAACCTTTTGTACAGCCATGTAATTTTTCAGTAGGTTAATTATTTCAGTATAGAATAGAAATAAACATGGAGCTTTAAAATTTTAATGAAAATTCCATGCAATGAATATTTACAAGTTAGCTATTTGCTTATTCATGTACTTCTCAGTTGGCTAATACTATTAAAGGCTTATTGTCTAGATAAAAAAGAGCAGGCTTATTTTAAAAAAAATGCACAACTTTGTATTGGGTACTTAACGCTAAAATTTTCAATAAAAAGCATAATTGTGAGTTACTTTTTAAACCTAATTGAAAAATTCTAAAGGCTCTTGAAATACTCGTGTTTTTTTTGTCTGAAATTTGTGGGAATCCTTCGAAAAAGTATTGTGAAAGGATTATGAATTAATTTTCATATATTTTTATAACAACGTGCAAAAAGTTCACTTTTTTATATCATATTCATTCATAAATCGTTGCGAAAATGACACTTTACGTGCTTACGTGACAGACAGTGCCGAAAGTAGTATTTTCGGCACTAGTGCGGTAAAGTAAATAAGAGTATCTGATTGGTAGAAAAACAAAATGATGTCATGAAACTCACTTATTTCTATTGGTTCATTACTTTTGCATTTTCTAATATCTCCATGGAAACTACAAGTACTACAAAAATTATTAAAGGAAATTAAATAAGACAAAAGTAAGAACACAAATTTCACGCCAAACAATACTTTTATTTAACATGCATATTTATAGTAACATTTGATTCAAAATAGAAAATTATTTTACAACTTTTCTTTTACTACTTTGCATTTTTGAATATCTCCACGAAAACGAAATGATGTCATGAAAATCACTCATTGGTAGAAATACTTTTTTGTACGTTATTATAAAAAATATTGTAAGCAAGCAAGTGCCAAATAATACTTTATTAAGCTCTTGTCATTATTTCACTCGACCTACGGTCTCGTGAAATAAAAGCCACTCGCTTAATAAAGTATTATTTTCGGCACTAGTTGCTTAAATAACTATTACATATTACTTTTGCATTACGAAAAGAGTTTAGCAATATTCAAAATTCGAAGTGGTTACATAACACAAAGTGTATTCGATAAAGATCTTAAATTTTGCACAATTTATATTTAATAAGCTTTATTTTGAAATATATAATTGTAAAAGGACTACACAAAACTTATTAAAACTTTATGCAAATGAAATTAAGTACATCCAAATTCAATTTAGAGCCTTTTATTCAATTAGCCTATACTGTGTCAAAAACACAAGCTCTGAACTCGAATAAGATACAGATGATTTATTTATACAAAAATCTTTTTTCTCTTATTGATAAAACGTTCGCTTTTTATTTGACATAGTGAATAGTCTAAAAAAGGTTTAGAGGATATTGGTTTAGGAAGCCCTCTAATAGTCTTATCTCAATGCTTTATTTCTTTAGTCTAGACACCAAACAGTAATACAACAGAAAAGGAAGGCTCTGGGCTTTTAAACAATTTTACAAGTAATAGACAGGGAAATGATTAGAAACATATTTAAATTTAATAAATTAGTTTTTGTTACATAAAATACAATCACGGAAATTTGTCGAGTCAAAAGCAAATAACATTCTATATTTATAAGAATTCTTATTGAAAATCTGGTATCCCTGAAAATAGAATTTACCAAGCATACAAGTTAAAAAGACCTTAAAAAAAGCTATAATATGTTAAGCCTTTTAAGAGTAGTAACCCTACTTAAAAATGGTTTATTATTTTTTTTCTTGTGATAGAAATTGTATGAAGTTATAAGCACCAATAACCAGGAAAGAAAAATATTTTTACATAAAAAACTATGGCATGAGTTGAAAAAACTTCAAAATTAACTATTTTCTTATCAAAACTAGGGATGTAGAAAACTACGCTATTTTCATTTACCACTCCATAAATCAATGCATTTAAACGGAAGGTACTGGAGGGTAATTTTGGCACAACCATAAAACCCTATTAGTGACTTTCTTGTTAAATATTTTTAACTCATGTGTAAAAGCAGAGTTGCCACTAATTGAAAAAGACAAGCACATTTTTAAAGAATGCATTTAATGCTAGTTACTAGCTTAAAAAGCTTGGCTCAAAGTTATTCCATTCGATGATAGTCATTAAATTATAGCTAAAATATCTTTTTAAATAACCATAAAGTATTAAACATAAAAAAGCTTATGAGACAATTTTCCATATCTTTGTACACCATTCATCCGTAATTCTATAAAATAGCTTATTCAAAATTCGGAAATGAACTTACCTGTAATGTCTCCTTACTAGTAATTTGTAAAAACTACATGTTTTCAATAGATTTAGAACAAATTGGTTCAACAAAAAGTACATCAGAGAACTCATTACCATTATTTACGGCCCTATAACAACATTTACCATTGTACCAAGTCGACATTTCGGCATCTAATGAGTTTTTAATGAGGAAAACTATTACTGTTTGCTGAGGCAGAAACATTTAGCACACGCCAAATCTTTTACATCTCTCAAAAGGCCAACGTTACAACACACAGCAGAATAACCACCACGACATGCTCATCGTAAAGAAATGCGTTGATAACAGTATGACGCTGGTTAATTATCACTGCCGTATAGTAGAAAGGGTCCTAGTGATCGTCTAATTATCACATAGTTGCTAATGGGGTGTAAAAGGCTAAATACTTTCTTGGGATAGCCAGCGAAATCTCGAGTCCAAGAGCCCAAGCAGTGAATTATAAGTTATTAGCAGAAACATGCATTGATCGTTACTGCTATTAAAGTTCATATTTTTTTAAATCAAACTTTCATTATTCAGCATTTGTTACTTATTCCTTACAACACTTCAAATCGATCATATGGTTCTGTCATTATAAACATGACATCATGACAATAAATTTGCTTTAGGTTGGATTTTTTACCACTTCAGGTGGAATAAAAGCAGCAATTAAACATTTTTAATCTAACAGTGATAAAGTGGGTAACAAATTGAAGTAAAGATAAATTAATAATAGATAGATAAAGTAAAGTAAAGGATAAGTAAATAGATGAAATATCTGAAATCATAGCATTTTTTTGCTTTAGAGGTATCTATGGTGTATTTCTCAGATACTCTAGCTATCTAGAAGTCAATTGACACAACAAAAGAAAGAACCCAGCTCATATTCTATAAACAGGTACAAAATAATACAAGTTCATTGTTTCTAAAACCCTTTCATGCAACCGCATTCCGACTTAAGGTTTCGTAGTCTGGACTACGATATGCGGTCCTAAACAATCAAGTACGAGCTAAACACAATCTCTGTTATAGAACAACCGGGACACGGGATACTTCAGGAAGTATTCATTAGGTGTTGTGTATTTTATGAACGCTTATTAGGGAGAAATCTATGGAACTTGCCTGCTTACTTCCTGAGTTATATGGAAGAAGGTAAAATTCTGAACGCATTTTAAGTACCGTGAGCACACAATGAAACCTTTATCACCCTCAGAAATTGTCGCCAAATGTTGTCGAAACGGATGCCAAGATTTGGCCAAAGCATAACTTATCATAATGTCTTTGCGATTTTTAGCTTCCACACTACGTTTATAACGTAAAAAGTGGAAGGTTTTATAATCGTTCAGTCCGTCTGTCTGTCCGTCTGTCCGTCTGTCTGTCACCCACTTTCACAGAAAGAACCACAAGTCCCACAGACAAGTGGGATACGTCATTTTAAAGCAAAAAATCAGATTAGGCTACATTCCAAATTTTATTAAAAAATTTAAATTAGAAGTTTATTTAAAATTTAAATAACTAAATTTTTTTTATCTACATTGAAATAACATGCAAATTCTATTTTTATTCATATTTTCACTGTTGTCATCCACAAGTCCCACAGACAAGTGGGATACGTCATTTTGAAGCAAAAAATCAGATTAGGCTACATGCCAAATTTCATTAAAAAATTTAAACTAGAAGCTTATTTAAAATTTAAATAACTAAAAATTTAATCTACATTGAAATAACATGCAAATTCCATTTTTATTCAATATTTTCACTGTTGCCATTTCGTTAAACGTACGAGAAACTTTTGTTAAAATAAAAATACACTTTTGAAAAAATATTTATTTATGTGTTATAATTCGGTTTGGATTGTTGTATTATCACAATAGAGTTCTTTCAATGGTTCTATATATATATGTATGTAGAAAGATGCATAGAGAATTCTAACTTAACATAAAAAAAATATGCTAAGTTTCGCTTTTATTTTTAAAGCATAAATTGTACAAATTATAAATTTTTTGAACTGTAAATTAATTTAACAAATTATAAATAAGTGAATTTTCGAAAGAAATGTAAATGGGAAATTGTGGCGACAAAAATATTTATTAAAAAAGATTACATCATTATTCTTCGAACTTCAAACAAATTTAGCAAACGATAAAGTCTAATTATTAAATCTGAGAAAGAAGATTAATGAAAATAGTTAATTTTGGCGTTTAAAAGTTTGAATTACAAATAGCTAAAGACCCTGTTTTTATTAGAATTAAATCACATTTGCCATTCGCAACAATCGCTCGAGAAACTTTAATTCTTTTAGACAATAAATTAAAATAAATTTATTTTTGCAACATCGATCAGTTTGAAATGACGTCAAATATATTTCACTACGGAATCCTTGTATGGTGATATGAAATGTTTTCATTCTATTTAAAAGCGAGGAATATGACATATTTATTCTTTAAAATATAAATTAATTTTTGCAAACGATAAGTAATAATTATTGAATTTTCGAAATAAAATAAATGAAACTAGCCAAATTTAGCTTGTAAATGTTAAATATAGAATTAATGTTGTGTTTGGCGCGTTTTTTCCTGTTAAACACAAATATGTGGAAGCGAGTTAAGTGACAGATTCTGTTACAAACCTACTTGTTATTTTTTGAACAGTGATTGAAATGTTCAAAAAAGAAAAAATGCATTAACATGCGAAAAATTTACATCCTTCAAATAATCTCTCAACGATGTGATTTTCAAATACTTTCCGTAAAACAGAAATATGAATAATTTGTATTTTGTCGCCCTTATACAATTATACATTAGTAAACGAATATGAATGTAAACTAAAACTAACCAGCTTTTATTAACGCTCATTCGGGAGAAATCTGTGAGGACTGCCTGCTTACTCCCTGAGTAATGGAATAAGGTAAAATTCTGCACCCATTTTTAAGTACCGTGAGCTGGAGTATGTATGTCTTTTCTTTAAAGCTAAAATTTTCAAAATATCAAAACACTTTGTGCTACCTTAATTAGTATCTGACAAATTTTTACTCGTTAGTTAATTAGTGTCTTAATAAATTAAAAGCTTAATGTTTTCAGAAATTGACTAGTATACTGATATACAGGTAAATTGCAGAATTTAAACAAGTAGGTTTGTTATAGAATCTGTCTCACCTAAACCGTTTCCACACAACATTTGCGCTCAACAGGAAACAAACTATTTATACACCTCAGAAAGAAATTCGCCAAACAGGGTTTATAGCTAGTTCTAATTCAAACTTTTAAACGCCAAAAATAACTATTTTCATCAATCTTCTTTCTCAGATTTAATAATTAGACTTATCGTTTTTATTATCGTAATTATCGTTTGCTATATTTGTTTGAAGTTCGAAGAATAATGATGTTATCTTTTTAAATAAATATCTTTGTGTCGCCACAATTTCCCATTTACATTTCTTTCGAAAATTCAGTTATTTATCATTTGTTAAATTAATTTACAGTTCGACAAATATATAATTAGTGCAATTGATGCTTTAAAAATAAAAGCGAAACTTTGCATATTTTTTATGCCAAGTTAGAATTCTCTATGCATTTTTCTTTATATATAATGAACCATCAAAAGAACTCTATTGTGATATTATAACAATCCAAACTGAATTATATCGCATAAATAAATATTCTAGTTTTATTTTTATTTTAAATAAAGTTTCTCGTACGTTTAACGAAATGGCAACAGTGAAAATTTTGAATAAAAATGAAATTTGCATGTTATTTCAATGTAGATTAAATTTTAAGTTATTTAAATTTTAAATAAACTTTTAATTAAATTTTATAAAAGAAATTTGGAATGTTAGCCTAATCTGATTTTTTGCTTCAAAATGACGAATCCCACTTGTCTGTGGGACTTGTGGATGGCAATAATTAAATTAATTTAAATTATTTCATCATGTAATTAATAATGTGCAATATTTTGTCTTTATTTAGGTATAAACTAAATATACCTTGTGGCTGCTTGCTTGTTAAATTTGATATAGCATGCATTTACAAGCGTTTTTTGGTTATTTATTTCTGCCACCTGCATCATTTGGACACTGGAATTAGATGGAAGGAATGCACTCTCACCAACATCAGTCGCCTACGTTTAGGTCAAGTCAGACTGATAAAACTGCAGAAATGGACATCCCTTAATAGAATGTATCAAGCATATACATAGCAAAACAACAATAAAAATTGCTTTCAAATATTATTTCCTTAGTTTTATTCTTTTTAGGTTTGGTAAGGGTAAGGCCTATCTTGTATCCTGCAGTTATGTTTAATGTTAAACAAGTAGGTTTGTAACAGAATCTGTCACTTAACCCGCTTCCACACAAAAGTTGTGTTAAACAGGTAAAAAGGCGCCAAACACAGCATTAATTCTATATTACATGCTATTACATTTACATGCTAAATTTGGCTAGTTTTATTTATTTTATTTCGAAAATTCAATAATTATTACTTATCGTTTGCAAAAATTAATTTCCATTTCAAAGAAAATGGAAATTTCAAGAAATATGTAATATTCATCGCTTTTAAATAGAATGAAAATATTTCATATCAACATACAAAGAATCTCGTATGAAATATATTTGACGTCATTTCAAACTGATCGATGTCGCAAAAATAAATTTATTTTATTTTATTGTCTAAAAGAATTAAGTTTCTCGGGCGATTGTTCCGGTGATTTAATTCTAATAACAAACAGGGCCTTTAGCTATTTGTAATTCAAACTTTTAAACGCCAAAATTAACTATTTTCATTAATCTTCTTTCTCAGATTTAATAATTAGACTTTATCGTTTGCTAAATTTGTTTGAAGAATAATGATGTAATCTTTTTTAATAAATACTTCTGTGTCGCCAAAATTTCCCCTTTTACATTTCTTTCGAAAATTCACTTATTTATAGTTTGTTAAATTAATTTACAGTTAAAAAAATATATAATTAGTACAATTGATGATTTAAAAATAAAAACCAAACTTTCCTTTTTTTTAATGCCAAGTTAGAATTCTCGATGCATCTTTCTTCATACATATGTAATGAACCATCAAAAGAACTCTATTGTGATATTACAACAATCCAAACTGAATTATATCACATAAATAAATATTCTTTCAAAAGTTTTTATTTTTATTTTGAATAAAGTTTCTCGTACGTTTAACGAAATGGCAACAGTGAAAATATTGAATAAAAATGGAATTCGCATGTTATTTCAATGTAGATTAAAGTTTTAGTTATTTAAATTTTAAATAAACTTCTAATTAAAATTTTTTAATGAAATTTGGAATGTAGCCTAATCTGATTTTTTGCTTCAAAATGACGTATCCCACTTGTCTGTAGGACTTGTGGATGGCAACAGTGAAAATATTGAATAAAAATGGAATTTGCATGTTATTTCAATGCAGATTAAATTTTTAGTTATTTAAATTTTAAATAAACTTCTAATTTAAATTTTTTAATGAAATTTGGAATGTAGCCTAATCTGATTTTTTGCTTCAAAATGACGTATCCCGCTTGTCTTGTGGGACTTGTGGTTCTTTCTCTGAAAGTGGGTGACGGGCGGACGGACAGACAGACGGACTGAACGATTATAAAACCTTTTTACGTTATAAACGTAGTGTGGAAGCTAAAATTTTACATTTTCAGCAAAATTTACTCATACTATTTATTATTCATACTATTGTTGTTTAAATCCTATTGCATTTCATACATGTTTCTGTCCTGTTGACAATGCAAGAATAAGTTTTGTACATTTGTCACAACTAGTTGCTTTTCCCTTACTTATGTTTTTGTTTACATTTAAAAAGTAAGCTAATTAACATAATTTTTTTATAAGCTTTAATTTTGTGAGCCATTAAGTTATCCTCGCAAGAACTGTATCAAATCGAATAGGTACCTATGGAGCCTTATAACCAAATATTGGCCAAATAGTGCATAGTTTTGCATGTAAATTAGATTTAGAAATAAGATGTTATAAATGCATCATTTATTGAAGTAAAATTTTTAGAAAGAAATTACTTCTAATACAGACAAACCCTACTCCTTCAGTTGTTCAATAAAAGTAACAAGTTATTTTTCAATCTATTTATATTTATATAATCATGTAACTTATTGTGAAATAAAAAAAAAATTGCTTATGAATTCAATTTGTTTTCCTTCTTAAGTAATGTAAGTTATACCTAATGCACAAAACTTATTTATGTGTAAAATTCCTGCAATTTTTAAATATCTCTCTGCACATATTGGAGAGCTAAGTGCACTATTTTAAAGGACTGTGGAGTATTTATTAGATTTTATAAATTAAAATTTCAAAGATATAAAATTATTATGTGAACTGTGTTTTTTCATTAAATTGTCCTGATAAAAAAATGGTTCTATAAGTTAACCCTTTATCAACTGACAGTAATTATAAGTATCGCTTATAAAGTCCTTGTTTTACTTTTCTTTGCTCATTTGGAGAAAAGGTGGGCAAAATGTATATTTTTGATTGAATTGTATTAGTTTTAGCACATGAAAAACCGAAATAAATTCATCACGAAGTGCATTTTATGTTCCAACTACTTTTTAACCGTGATATATTATTAATTGCGCAGATAGCTTTAAAATAGGCAATGAAAAATAATTAAAATTAAATCTTAGTTCAGTGCATAAAGAGTTGATATTATTGAAAATGTTAAGTAAATGTGATATTTTCTAATGTATATTGAGACAGAATAGTTGAGAAATATTAAGTATTCAAGCCTCCTGCAATACGTTTAGTAATAAAGAGTGTTAAAGTAAAATTCATGATATTTGTATATAAAAAGATGGTATTATACAGTTATAAACCTTTCTTGTTATAGCATTGCATAGTGAAATTGAAATATGGGGTTTGGTTTGAGTTACTCTTTCACAGAGTTTTACATAACTATTAATACAATGTTTGGGTAAAGCAGAAACTTGTGACAATGGAAATATTATACCATTCCATGGAAAACTACTCCCTAAGAGGACCTGGCACTAGAGTGTGCTATCTTGATGGGAGTGATAAATGCAAAAAATAGAAATATTTTAATATACTTAATAATATATTAATATACTTAATTTCCAAAGTACTTATTTTCCAAAGTGGAAAATCTTAAAAAACTTGTGTATAACCTCTGGCCTCTTATTGTTGGTTGTAAAAGCTAAAAAGTATACCTTATCATTTTTTTAAAAAAAATTATCTACTGTACCTAAGCTATTTTTACGAATACAGCACTGTGTGTAAAAATCGAAAATAATTATATTCATAAAAATTCCTGATACTTTTATGCTCCAATGTCCTGGCGCCGCGTACGATGTCGCCCTTAAAATGTGAGTTCGGTTTCGGTGCCTACTCAGGTGTCGTCTCGTCACTTTGACTTTGGTTCTAAATTACGACGTTCTTCGTCAATAAACATTTGCGAAGATCTTTGCCAAATGCCTTTGAGTACCGTACTTAAAATATTTTATTGGAATAGATCCTTTTATAATAGTCTGAAAAAGTGAAATTAATCTAAGATGGCATAGTTGGTCTTATTTATAAGATAATAAAATATATATAATGTTACAGATTTATTTTAGAATTATTCTAAAATTACAAAAAAATATCGTAAAAATACCAGCTGCATTTTGGAATCTTTTTAGTGACTTTAAAAAACGTGACACGCTTCGCTAGTATTTTTATGGAATGTTTTTGTAATTTTTGAATTAAATGGTGTTTTTTCGTAGTTTTCTCCTAAAACTGGTGGCAATACTGTTGGAAGACATCAAAATAGACATGCAAACAAAACCGCATAGCTATTGCCAGATCCTCCGTGAAACAACCCCATTGTGATATTACAACAATCCAAACTGAATTATATCACATAAATAAATATTTATATTTTTATTTCAAATAAAGTTTTTCGTACGTTTAACGAAATGGCAACAGTGAAAATATTGAATAAAAATGGAATTTGCATGTTATTTCAATGTAGATTAAATTTTTAGTTATTTAAATTTTAAATAAACTTTTAATTTAAATTTTTTAATGAAATTTGGAATGTAGCCTAATCTGATTTTTTGCTTCAAAATGACGTATCGCACTTGTCTGTGGGACTTGTGGATTACAACAGTGAAAATATGAATAAAAATGAAATTTGCATGTTATTTCAATGTAGATAAAAAAATTTAGAGTTATTGAAATTTTAAATAAACTTCTAATTTAAATTTTTTAATGAAATTTGGAATGTAGCCTAATCTGATTTTTTGCTTCAAAATGACGTATCCCACTTGTCTGTGGGACTTGTGGTTCTTTCTCTGAAAGTGGGTGACGGACGGACAGACGGACGGACTGAACGATTATAATACCTTCCACTTTTTACGTTATAAACGTAGTGTGGAAGCTAAAATGGAATTTGCATGTTATTTCAATGTAGATAAAATTTTTAGTTATTTAAATTTTAAATAAACTTCTAATTTAAATTTTTTTTAATGAAATTTGGAATTTAGCCTAATCAGATTTTTTGCTTCAAAATGACTTATCCCACTTGTCTGTGGGACTTGTGGTTCTTTCTGTGAAAGTGAGTGACAGACAGACGGACGGACTGAACGATTATAATACCTTCCACTTTTTACGTTATAAACGTAGTGTGGAAGCTAAAATGTCTTGAACCATTGCTGCAAGCACGCAATAATTCTACACTCTTAAAACAAAAGAGTGAAATTCACTCCTATAGGAGAAGTGCATTTTCGGCACCGGAAAGGAGTGGAAATTAACTCAGACTGAGTTAAAACCGCTCGTTTTAAGAGTGTAGGACGCAGATTGTTTTCTTTTATTTCTTTTACCCCATCCGAAAAAGTGAAATTCACTCCTATAGGAGAAGTGCATTTTCGGCACGGAAAGGAGTGAAAATTAACTCAGACTGAGTTAAAACCGCTCGTTTGTTTTAAGAGTGTAAAGGATGAGAAAGTATACTGAAAGACTGATTATTTCAGATCAAAAAGGGTCCAATTAGTTGTTGTGGTTACTCCAGTTTACCTGCCTACCGCAGTTTAATGTTATAACAGGATTAAACTGTTAGGAAAACTGTTTCAACTGAGATCAATTTTTTTTAAATATCTAACTTTAGGAATTGTTATCTATAAATGTCTTATTACGTAGTCTTCAATACGGTTTTAACTTAATTCATAGTAAAGGCGATAACAATAGAAGATTATGTATTTATCACAAAATAATTTCTGCATTATCAAACTAATAATTATATTTGATTATTTATAAAAATAATCTCAATTTTCGTATTTTAAATTTTAAAAAAAATATTTATGTAAAAATTGAAATATATCACTTGTTCGTATTTTTTTATGCATTTTGATGGCTTTTTTGAAATTTAGCGTATTTAATTATATTGATCATAAATATTTGGAATATAAATTTATAAATTAAAATACTGTTTTCTAATTAAATCAGTATTTTGTATGCCTCATATCCCTCAAAACTAATGATTATAAATCAAGTATATATATAAAGTATTCCAATATACCAGAAACCATTATAAATTTGATATTTAATACTTGCTTGAAAGTAATAATGTAAGCGTAATTTAAAATAACTATATAAACAATAATATAATTTTAGAAATAGTTAGTTTAGTTTAAAAACCTATTTTTAGTTTTTCGCAAAGTTAACATGTAAAGCTGTGTTTTTTTTATGGATATATTAGGAATGTTAATATTTCATTGAATTTTCTATTATAAAAAGAAAGTTTATCTGTTTTTTTTAACGATAAAAAGAAATTTCATAAGTAATAAGCCAACAAATTAGTTAACCCCTTCCTTCTCATTCCCGTCAAAATGACGGGGTGAGATTTCGACCTCTATTTCTCGATCCCGTGTATTTCCTTGCTGGAGTGTCTACTAGTTTTTAAAATTCAAGCTAAAAAATTTACAAATTAAAAATGAATATAATTGCATTGTTTATACACATATTATTACATAATTTTTAGGGATAAAAAATAGGCACATTTATAACCGTTTCCTTACAAATTATATGATATTTAGGGCGTTAAACTATTTCCTCCTTATATTTATTTATAATATTTACTAGCATATTTATTTATACGTAAATTTTAAATGTACACATTATCTTTATCTTGAAAAATCTATAATATGGCTTTAGATATATATTATACCTCATTCGTTAATCCATAATTTTTTTTGTTCCGAAGTGATAAATTACGTACATTATAAAAAATTCGATAAGTATACTTTTAAGTGTACTTTTTAGAACTTATGTGAAACAGATAAAACAATTGGAATACTGTCGAATAAGTTTCCAAAATGGAATGAGTTGGAAAAAGAAAAACCCAAGAAAAACAATAGAATAGAACAAAAATTATTTAGTTCGAAAATTTATAGAAAATGATTATAATAAATGTCCATTCCAGTTTTAATTTGAACTTTAAAAAAAATCAAAGAGTATAGGTATCTGCAAAAGTGGAAAATTAAAAAAAAAATTCTTGAAAATGTTTCATAAAAGTTTTGCACGTTTATTTTAATTAAAAATCAGTGCCATGTTTCATTCAAAAAAATATTTTTAGCGCCTGAAAATTGCATTTCTACCCAAAATCGATGGAATTTTTAATGATTTTCTAAGTATTTCAAGTATTAAAAAAATTCTTGTTAGAAAAGTCAGATAAAAATTTTAAAATAAGTATTTTGCGCTTAACAAAACATTCTCTATTTCCCTTGGTGTAGTAATATTAGGTATGTTAATATTTCATTGAATTTTGTATTATAAAAAGAACTTTTATAAATATATAAGCAAGGAAACTTTTATAAATATATAAGCAAACATTTATAGTTGTTTTGAAATGTCCCCTCAGCCATTATACGAACATTCTCACGCATTCGAAAACACCTCTTGTTGTTTATCCGTGAATAGCTGCATTTGATAAAATCACGACATTCAAAATATTTTGAAGACCATTTTTACAAAAACATCACATATGTTTCTGCTAGAAAGGTTTTTATTTCCAATCCAAAGATTCTTTTATGCTTTCTTCTGTGTAAACTTATACCTTCTTTAGAAGGGGAAAAAGATTCTCGACGTCTTTCAGAAAAAAAAATAATAGTTATTTTATATAAGTGTTATTTCTCAGAAATATTTCTTCCTAAAGTTTTCAAAGATCGAAAAGGGATATCTCACATTAGAATTTTTCCCTTTTCCAAAGCTCTTAATGTTCGGATACTTTAAACTAAAGTTGTTTGGGAAGTATACTTATATTAGTACTTGGAAATATTGGTCAATGTTGTATTAAATTTAAGCATTCTCTTCTCTCTCAGTAAAATAAGGGAAAATATTATTTCTAAAACAAAAGTTTTCACATAGATCTGATTTTATTCTGATTATTTGCTTGTTCTTTGAATGCTATAAAGTATACATATATTAACACTACTTCACTTAAAAACATTTTTTAGAGGTTTAATAAGGATTGTTCCTTTAAAACTAACAACATAAAAGTAAGGTTCAGCTTATCCTGCTTAATTTGGGGTTACGAAGTAATTATAATTGCAGAGTGTACCTAAAAAATTGGCTATCATGAATTCATTTACCATTGCAGTTGACGTAAGGACAACCAAAATTAAATTTAAACGTACATGCATATAAGTAAAAAGTCATCTAATAGAGATAAATACTTTTGTATGTTATAAATTTTAATTTTGTACCATAATATTTGCGCCGCTACAACATTTTCAGACGATTAGAGTGGATCTTGCGATTTGATTGTTTTCTTTTGCATTAATTGCATTGACTGTTTCGGTGGGACGACCTTCCACGGCCGAGTTGGTAAGGTACCCGCCTCTTGTCGACAATACCTGTGCTCAAATCTCATCCATCGTGCAACAGGATTTGTTCTGGAGTTAATAAAATAAAATCCACTCAATCACGTGCTTTACCCGAGTACATTGGGACAGCCTTGTCGAATTAGTTTTTGGAGTCTTATACCTCACTGGACTTGAAGTTGTTTTACGCGTATTTTTATCCATACCTGTACTTAAAGGTTAGAACACCGTGTATCTTGATAGTTACGTTATTTAACCATATCGGTATTGAATGGTTTTAAAATTGTTAAGTAAATATTCCTGAACTATAAAAATTACGGTTAAGTAGACTGCAGCCGGTTATTTACGCAGTTTTTTAAAGGCATTTATAACAGATAAAACAAAAACACTACAAAAAGGAATCAATAGAAATAAACTTACATTTTCTTCGAATAAGTTCGCATAAAACGTTTTGATTGGGTTAATCTTCAATGTAAAGCAAGTAATATTTTTTGTTGTATTAATTATATAATGGAAACTAACACTTTCAAAACACTATAACATATTTATTTATACGTAAATTTTAAATGGACACATTCTATTTATCTTGAAAAATCTATAATATGGTTTTAGATATATATTATACTTCATTCGTTAACCCATAATTTTTTTTGTTCCGAAGTGATAAATTACGTACATTATAAAAAATTCGATAAGTATACTTTTAAGTGTACTTTTTAGAAGTTATGTGAAACAGATAAAACAATTGGAAAACTGTCGAATAAGTTTCTAAAATGGAATGAGTTGGAAAAAGAAAGACCCAGAAAAACAATAGAATAGAACAAAAATTATTTAGTTCGAAAATTTATAGAAAATGATTATAATAAAGGTCCATTCCAGTTTTAATTTTAACTTTTTAAAAAAATCAAGAGTATAGATATCTGCAAAAGTGGAAAATTTAAAAATTATTTTCTTGAAAAAGTTTCCTAAAAGTTTTTCACGTTTATTTTAATTAAAAATCAATGCCATGTTTCATTCAAAAAAATATTTTTAGCGTCTAAAAATTGCATTTCTAAGCAATGTCATTTCTACGCAAAATCGATGGAATTTTTAATGATTTTCTAAGTATTTCAAGTATTAAAAAAATTCTTGTTAGAAAAGTCAGATAAAAAATTTAAAATTCGTATTTTGCACTTACCACAACATAATCTATTTCCCTTGTTGTAGTAATAGTAAGAAAAATATTTCTTTTTTTGAATAGTATTATTTTTCTATAAATTTGTTTGCCTCAAACTTCATTTAGTCTTACCAAAATTTAACCTGGGGGCCAGAAACTTTTCTTCACGCATTACCAATTAGCTTTTGAAATAAGTTTGAAATTAATGTTGGCAAAGGAAATATTTGTACTACTTTTTTTATCTCTTATTTTCAATAAATTCCTTTATCCTTGTTTGTCTCTAATATTCCGTGCCATTGATTAGTTTTTAACAACGAAAAAATATTTTAGAATTCACTGACTACCGACCACAGAAGCAAATTATTTCTCGGAAATTTCGGCTTTTATATCGAATAATGGACACATGATTTTTGCTGTTCAGCATCATATAAAGTTTAGAAAAATGCTTTCATGGCAATTTCACGTGTTTCAACAAAAAAACCCCCACCTAATTTCGGGCATTAGCATAGCAAATGCATGAAAAAGTTAGTTAAAGCGACTATAAAAAGATGAAATGCTTAAAACAGCCTTTGGCTCTCTATGAGCTATCACGCCATTGATTATATTGGTTTATTTCCTGGACAGCAAATAATATTACAATTTTACAGTAAAATGTTGCTTATTTCACTTAGTTTATGATTAAAACATAATTGTAGTGTGTATCTAAAAATTCAGCCATTATAAATAGATTTTCCGTTGCAGTTGACGCGTTTTATTATAAACGTATTAAATTGTATATTGTTGTCAACATTTTATTAAAATACTAAATAATCTGTTAAACAAATCTAAAGAAAAATTGTTTTTTTATTGAATATAAAATTATTGAATACAGTTAAAAGTAACAATAAAAATAGTTTTACAATCTTAGCATTTGAAAACACGAATTGCACTATTATCAAATGCATGCATTGAAAAAAAATTAATTGCATGTTTTAGGTTAAAACTGCTTATAATAAAATAGAAAAGTAGTTAATATGTAAATAAAATTTCAATAAATTTTATATGAAGTTCCGTTATTGAAGAATAATCTCTTTCATTTTCATAAATATTTAGGACAGACAAGCATTAAAAAATCTTTTGAGCACTTTTGAGAATTTTCTGAAACTTTTTTCCGAGAACTGCATCAAGTGCTCAATTGTACTTGTCAACATTTAATCAGCTTAAAGTTGACCGATTCCGATAAAGTTGTTAAACTTATGAATATAATAAGTTATCACCTTGTTTATTCACTCATAATTTTGTTTAAGTAAAGATATCATGCGTTCAGTTTTTTCCCTTTTTTTCGAAAACATTTTTTATTTTTTGGTTAGAGTTTTAAGACGCGACAGAAGCAATTCTCTTTTTAATCGTTTTAAAAAGTTATCTGATAAGTATGTGGTTTTAAAAGGCCTAAACTGAGTGTAAAATAATAATTACTTGCATGAATAATTACTAACTAAAAAACTAACTCTGCGTAGGTTGTGGGAAAATCCTGGGGGGAAAAGAGATGATGTTTTTTTAGTACATGCTGTTTCTAATTAATTACAAATTTATGTTTTGGCTATCAACCAATACGTTAACTTTTCTTTTAATCTTTCATAATATTATGAAATTTGAATCTGATTAAGAATTAATTGAAATAAATTGCAATTTAAATTGACCCTATAATGGGCTAGTTAACGTTTATTGATTGACAAAGTTTGATAGTTATAATTACTCTATTTTACATTTATAAAAGAATTTTGTTCAAAAATCCATATAGTATCTATATTTATTCTTTTTACATGGTCAAACCTAAAAGGAAATTTCTAAGGTCGGAATGACAACAACATTATCAATTTGCCACCAAGTTAGGCTTTAAAAAAATCACAATAAGAATTTTTTAGGTCTTCAGTGGCAACAGGAATGCTAAGCTTTACACATAGAGGGTAGCCCCTCCCCCCTAATTTCTGTAATCTTAAACCGATAAATCTGTTAAAAGAAAATAAGTGGGGGATACTGGGGTTAGTTTTTCTGATTTTTCAAATTGTGTGTAAATATATATTTTTATCTATTTTGGGGAAAACTTGAAATCAGTGAAATTTATACTTTTTGAATTTGTGTGTATATATGCATTTTTTTTTATTTCTATCTATTTTGGGGAAAACTTGAAATCAGTGAAATTTATACTTTTTCAATTTGTGTGTATATATGCATATTTTTATTTTTATCTATTTTGGGGAAAACTTGAAATCAGTGAAATTTATACTTTTAAATTCGATATCTAAATCGACAATTCGATAGCCTTATAATCATATCGATTAAAGATCATATCGAGTATAATCATATCGATTATAATCATATTGATTATAATCATATCGATTATAATCATATCGATTATAATTATATCGATTATATTCATATCGGTGTAATATTACATCAGTATTTCACAAAATAAATTGATAATATGTTAGGTTAAAAATTACCTTATACTTATAAAAGTGAAACTGTATCTGTAACAAATCCCTCTCCGATTAAGTTTAAGAGAAGAAACTTGATTCGCTAAATAAATAAAGGTCCCCGTTGCTTCTACGGATTTAATAGAACTTTTGAGGCGTTTTAATTAGTTTCGGGGCTAAATAAATAGCTTGCACTTTGCCTTGTGATGAAACGAAATTACCTAACGTAGGTTGTTCGTATATTTTTGCACTCACGCAATTGCTACGGCTTAATTAGAATTTTTTGAAGAAAGACATAAGAAAAATCACAAAGGAATATGACGATAGTGATGAAATGTTGGTTTAGATATTAAAATTAATAAAATCAATTCAAATCAATCCCTTTACTTTTTGCTTATACTTTTCGGTAATAATTATTATTTTTAATTTGGCAGGTTTTATAATAATATTGCCTTATTTTTCCAAACTACATATACCAAAATAATGTCATATTGTAGCTCAGAACCTGGTAATAGTTTATTCCCGATTTCAATTGAATAATAAAAACTTTGTTGTTTTTATATTTAAGGTTTTTTTTATTGTTAATAAATTCAATAACTATTTTTAATTTTAAATATATTTTCGTAAATGATAACTACAAATTTAAAACTACGGATTAATTCGCAAATTTATTAATAACAATATATGTTGTTTTGACAGATATTTTAATCGAGTTGTAGAAATACAGTTGGTTAATTCTATGTAAATGCATACCTCAGGTGAATTAAAAAAATATTTTTTACTACAGTTGAAATTTTTATATGTGATTTAGAAAAGTTTTTGAATTGTAAAAATTTTGCATCAAAAACTATTAATGTTTTATCTGTGGCAGAACTTTAGCTTCAAAGTGGCTGCTTTTTTGGAAAGCATGGGTTATGGTTTTTCATAATTTTAAATTCTTAAATTTTAAGTAAAGTATTTTTTATCAGACTTTTTTGGTAAAATTATTTAAATAGACTATAATAACTACCTTAAAACACATAATTAATTCTTCATTTATAACTCAAAGATACTTAATTAGAAAAATAAAAAATCCTCTTTTTGGCTGTAGTGTAAGTCACGAAAAGATATAAAAGTTTCTATAACTTTTTTAAATAAAGAATTAAGAAATTAACAGAAACTAACTTTAGGGGACGTTGTGTAACTTTTTCTAACTATGATTTTACCATGTATGCAATTCTTAACTTACCATGTTCAAAATTATTTAAATATGTTATGTTATTATTGCTTAAATTTCCATATCTGTGATAAAATTCACATGATATAGTGTAGGTCGCAAATTGAATGTAGTATAAGTCACGCATAAAAATGTTAAAAAATTATTTCTTATGATATTATAACACTTTTTTGCAATTAAATTATTTAGCTTTAAACATTATATTTAGAATAAGCGCTGGAAGAATGTTGGTTTACTGCACTATGAAGAAGAAATTAGAGTCTATAATGATAACCAAAAATCGACTTCCTTTCATGTAGTGTAAGTCACGTCAGGACATTTTTATTATTTTTTAGTAAAAAATTAAACTAAATTTTTTTTACTGATTGTTAAAAGTACTATATGTTCAGGGGTAAACTGACATACAATTTTTTTTAATAAATAGAAAATAATTTAGAACTATGCAAACGATGTTTGTTAAATCGTCTAATGTAGTGTAAGTCACGCTCGGAATTGCCCAGTTATTAAAACTGAAACTGATGAAATGAACTTGTAGTATTTTATAAAACAAAGTAAATTACTTTAATTATCTTAATTATTGAATCATCATTTCCTCTGGTGTTGCTATTAAACTAAAAGAAAAAACGTATTATTAGACACTTTCCCATTTTGTAATAAAATGATAGATTTTCTAATAAAAGAGATAGCTACAGGTATCTACATATCATTTATGCTTTTGTCCGTTTGCCTGGCTATTATTATTTAAGTAACAGGAAAGTATAGGCTATTCTAGTTCCTTTAGAACTTCTTGTATTTCTATAAAATTAGTTAAGTTAATAGATATTTTATTGTAAAATATTTTCTTTTAAAGAATTTTTAAAGGTAATTAATAATATATTTTAAACCTTATAAGGGAAATTCATCTAACTTAATTTTCGCGTTTTGAAAAACTATATAAAGCTAAATAATCACTTTTTTTTCTTAATAAACTAAATGAAGCATGAAGGTCTTAAGCGATGGTAGAGGTAAATCGAGTGAATTAATCGAATTTGAATGCAAGTTTTTAAAGTTACAACACATGATTTAGTTATAGTTAAGATTATTGATGCGAACAGGGGAGGTTCTTTAAAGTTTCAAAGTTAAAACAAGGGAAAAAGAAATTAAATATTTTGTTGATAAAAAAAGATTCCTAAAAATCACAAGGTAGAAAATTTTCGAAAGCTTCAGGTCAATATACAATTTTTTAATTGTTTGTGCAGTCAAAAACGAAAGAAAAAACGAAACATTATATAAAAAAGAATTGTTGTGGAAACGAAACTAAAAAGTTCAACTTCTTCACCTTAATTCTATGAAAGGGTGGAAGGTTTTTGAAAACGTATTTTACGTGTATGTATAGTAGGTGAAAAAAAAACACTTTAAACGTTATAACCACAGCTGTCAAATAGCTGTTTAAAGCTGAAGATCATCAACAACATAAGTATTATACCCAATTTGTCTTTATAAAATCTAAAAAAAAAAAAAAAACTTTTGTGAATAATGTATAATTAACTTTGCTTTGAAAGAGTACAATTATTGTTCACCAATTCAACAAAGGTTGTATCTTAGGAACATTGGAAAATTTCAAATAAATATGATTTTTTTGTTATGCATCTAAGCTTCTGTCAATATCCTCCATGTTTTAGAAACAGCTGGTACTAGTAATTGCTAAAACAAAAATTTCTATGGGGGCGAACTCTTTGAATTAGTATTATTTGTAAAGAAACTTATTTATAATTAGACTAATATTTGCAGACGACGTACTTTTTAGCAAAAAACAAGTTTTTGCAGACCTATTACTTTGATGAAAATGTTATTTATTTAGTTGAATTGCGCACATGTGATTTACTGTTTTTCTTCTTCAAAGGATATAGTTAATTAAAATTTGAGACAAGATTATAGTGTTTTAATGTATTTTTATTGCATACTAAAGATACTCAATTGCAAAATTTGTATGTATTCGGCAAATGTGATTGATGTAATGTCATAAAGTTGCTTTTTTTTAAAATAAAAGTCTATCTTATTTCACTAACAAAACTTCTTTTTGGAAGCCTCAATCTATCTATCTATATATATAAAGGCAAAGTTTTGGCTGACTGACTGACTGACTCACTCACGTATCGACGCCCAGCCCAAACTATTGGAGGTATAGATACCACATATGAGGAAAATATTCTTTTTATATCGTAGGCGTCATTTAAGAAGCGAGTTTTCGAAATTCGAATCCAAACGGGTGTAGGAGTGCAGAACGTGAGCCGATTTTTCCTTAGGAATAGCATTGTAAGATTATAATTTATACTTTTAGCTTCCACACTATATTTATAACGTAAAAAGTGGAAGGTATTATAATCGTTCAGTACATCCGTCTGTCACCCACTTTCATCGAACGAACCGCAACTCTCACAAACTAGTGAGGTATGTCATTTTGAAGCAAAAACTCAGACTAGGCTACATCCCGAATTTCATTAAAAAAAATCGAATTAGAAGTTTATTTAAAATTTAAATTGCTAAAAATTTAATCTACATTAAAATAACATACAAATTCCATTTTTATCCAATATTTTCACTGTAGGAGGGTGTAGGAGGGCAAATAGAAACTAGCCATTATATCATAGCTATTCTGGAAATTTTAACACGGCCTATGAGAAAGCCCTCTAACTACTAGAAGGGCCTGGATACAATCGGAATTCTTTTAAAAAATTAATGCTGATATTAGAATGGGAGGAAATTATAATATACTTATGGAGTGCTGACCAGTCGAGAGGGAATCAATTGGTATAAAATAAAAGTTTACATAAAAAAAACAATCCCCCTTAGTAAGGGTAAGGGTACACCCTGCAACGCCGGGTTTATAAAGGTAGTTTAAATATATGCAATAATTTGAATATTAATCAAAAGATTGAGGCGTTGAGCGATGTTTTGAAAATGTCAGAAACATTAATTTACAAGTTAGGTGTTTGTTTTTAAACTACTTTGAAATAATTTATAGTTTTGATTTTAGTTTATTTCAAAGAACCTCTTTGACTAAAACTTAATCTAATGGAATTTTTAAATACATATAATGGGGTTTAATTCTTATTAATAAACAATTAATTATAATCTCATGATAGTTATGAAAAGGTTTCAATAAATAAAACAGCTCGTTTGCATGATCAAAGCACTTATTTATGCAATACAAATATATTAATGGGTTTTAATTCTTATTAAAATATAAAAATTAATCATAATATCATGATAATTCTGAATCTCATTCAATATATAAAACAGCTCGTTTGCATAATCAAAGCCTTTATTTTGCAATACAAATATATTAAAGTATTGATTCTTTATTTAAAAGTTGACAAAGAGTTTTTCATAAACCTTAATTTTAATGCGCACAATTTTACTTAAAAATTCATCACGATCAAAGCATTTAAAATTTTATGATACAAATCAGTATGGACAAATGTATTGACGCCTTCACTTTATCTACAATCAATGATTTTTAGAGGACACCAAACTAAGAGAAAAAGGTTATCTGCTATACTTAAATATCGAATTCTTCAATAATGTTTCTTTAAGTAATTTTCATAACTAAAAATTACGGTTAAATTACATTTTCCGAATATGATACTATAGATAAATGTTACCATGCGTATTTTTGAAATCAGATCCTTATCCTTAATGAATGAGTGGGGTCAAAAAAATAATTTTGATACAGATAATAGGAGCCCTAAGTCCTTGTTAACATTCATTCCTGTTTTGATATTTATGTTTTCAAGCAGAGGAGGAGTCTTCAATTTATCATTTTTCATGGACCTCATTAATCTGTCAAAGGGCTCGATTGAATTACTAATTAAGTAAATAGTTTTGATTTTTCTTGATCGATGATTACGTATAACATAAAGTTACTTCCGTTAATCAACTCATCAATCTACCTCAATTTATAAATGTAAGTTTAGAATGTTGGTCATCATTTTTCCGAGTTTAAGCCAGTTTTGTTTATGTTCTTAGCAAAGTTAACTATATATTGTGTGTTAATGTTTAAGTGCATAAGCAGCTTCAGTCAAAGTTGGAAATATTGGGTTTTGAATGTTTGCTCCCTCAAGTATGAGTTAACGAAGGAATAAATAATGGCTAAGCACATCCGACAAAAGTGTTCATTAGAAATTTATAGAATTTATCCCGCTAATTCAAAAATAGTAAGAAAAGTATAATGTATTGTTTCTTCTTGAGACTCACATGTAATGAATAATGAAGTTTGTCGAAAAATTACCATCGTCGACAAGCAGAGACAAAACTAAAACTTTGTGATTTATATTACTAATATTTTAGAAAGTTGTTCTCTGATGAAAGTTTTATGGTTCTATAAGTTTTACTTTAGTAATACGGTCATGGTTATAAATCGTGTACATCACACCAGGTCACATATTAAAGAACTAATTATTAAAAAAAAACTGTTCATTTCAACTCCTTCTTATACAAAACTTCTTATTCTTTTTAATTGGTATTAGATAAATCTGCCGTAGGAGGGTAAACTGCAATAACGACAACGATACACTAGACCAATTTTTCTCTGAAATAATTTGTCTTTTTACCGCTTGTTTTCTTATAGGTTATAGTAATTGCGTGCTTACAACAATGGTCTAAGTCTGGTCTAATGGTCTAAGTTTTTTTCAACAAGCATATCTAAGTTTTTTTATGTAAAAGAAACTGAGGTACATTTTTAGGGTCATGTTTTTACAGTAGGGCATGCGTTGTTGTTAAATATGAATATCCAAAATCTCGAAGGCACAAACTTACGATGTCGCTTGAAGCAGCGTTAGGACAAGGGCCCCAAGGTATTTAACTTGTACTGACCGGAGTTTGCGTGCAGTATTTTAAACGGCATTCTTTTTTTTAAAGATGACAATGGCGAAGTTAGTTTTCGAATACATAAGGCCTCCCAGGATCTTTGTGATTGCAGGCCGATACCTTAACTTACCAGTTGAGCTCTTCACCATATTGGATCTAACTCCGAGTTTTTATCAATGATATCTTGTAATACTTCATAATTTTTTTTCTTAAACTAGATAATAACAAGAAGTTCTTTAAGAACTAAAATAGCCTACTGTCCTGTTACTTAAATACTTACTGAAATTCTAATCGGGAAACAATTAGGTTCTTAACAGTAAATATCATCAACAACCGTTTCTACACTAGATTTATACACATTAGGAAAAATAAAATAGCCTACTGTCCTGTTACTTAAATACTTACTGAAATTCTAATCGGGAAACAATTAGGTTCTTAACAGTAAATATCATCAACAACCGTTTCTACACTAGATTTATACACATTAGGAAAAAAATCGCTAAACACAGCATCCAGCTATAACATTAACTTCGAAAAGCCAAAATCAACTATTTTCCTTAATATTCTTTCGCAAATTAACTTAATATTATTTATCGCCTGTTCGATTTATTTGTAGTTCGAAGAATAATTAAATATTTATTAATAACAAATGTAATGAAACTACTCCAAACTTGATTTTAAAAAATACGAAATGTAAATTAAAACTAAGCATAATTGTATGCAAAACATATGCCTTGCCGCTTTCTTCATAAACAATTAATGAACAATCAAAGAATCGCATTGTGCTACATTTTATGACGTCATTCCAAACTGATTCATGAAAAATTTTTTGCTTCAAATATTTTTAAATAAATAAAGTTTCTCATGCCATTGTTGATTTGGCAACAGTGATTTAAATGACTCAAAATTGAATTCCAATGCTAATTCAAAGGGAATTTCGCCGACAGATAGTAGATTTATGTCCGTCCGGACGTACAGACAGACGGACAAAAAGTATGAAAGTTGGGTATCTGAGGTCATAGCTTTCTAACAAAAAAAGAATTTTTAAGATCCGATGGATAGAACCGATTTTGGAAGGGTACGGACAGACAGACAGACGGACATCGACCGCATGTCAATACCTACTTTTTCATTTTTTTAATTCTTTCGAATTAAGTAGGCTAAAAAGAAACTAGATAGTACTTAATGAAAACCCTGAATTTGGTCCCTGATCAAACGTCATTCGATTCAGTTATTAGATCTTCTATTGATCCCGATAATATTACATTTATTCATTGGTTATTACACTTATTCATTTCATAATATCCAGTTCAAGTTACCCCTTTATTTACTGATGCATCGAGAAAAGTAAATTTTCCCCACACAGGAACATGAACTCTATGGCTATTAGGATGATATCTCCTTATTAACGCCTTCATCATCTTTATTCACGTTAAAATCACCATTCTTTCTGCGATATCAAACGAAATAAAATAATATCAGCAATTGTTCACGAAAATAGTTACGAGGGCAAGTGATCCAGGCTTTTTTTTTCAACTATAGCACCTCAATAAGAACTTAAATTAGGCAGTCAACTACTTGCCTCCCCAAAACTATTTCTTCTACTAACACCCGAAAAAAAAAATAATAATAATAATATTAATGAAACAAAAGAAGTTTTACGAAAACTACAATAGCCTACTTTCCTGTCACTTAAATACTTACTGAAATTGTTTTTGAAAAACAAGTAGGTTTGCAACAGTAATTTCCACTTAGAATTGCTTCTACACAATATTTATAAACCTTAATTTAAAAAAAAAATGAAAGTCGGCTAAAAATCTTCATAATATCCTGTAGTATTTACCCCTTTATTTGTTGACGCATAAAAAAAATTTGCTCCACATAGGACTTGGATGAATTTGACTCCTATTAGGAAGAGATCTGTTGGAAGGTAAACTGCAGTATCTGCAACAACGACCTAGACCAGTGCTGTAGGAATACAATAACTACATTTTATAAGGAAGTATACTAAAAGATTGATTGTCTCAAGACAAAAATGGTACAATTCATTATTGTAGATACTGCTTTTACGTGTTCAGAGCTCCTATAAAGATACTTTACAATATGATCCGCTTGTGTACTTGTAGAGACGTATGAAGCCTTGTCAATACAACTTTTACTGTCACAGAGAAAGGAATATACACCCAGGGCGAAGGCGGAATCGAACCCCACCCGTTACAGGCGCAGACTGCTAGCGTAATGGTCCAAACCACTCGGCCATCCGGGCTTCAGACATCCTTTTGTGTTGCACTTAAAGATACATCTTTAAAGAAAATAGTGCTTTTATTGGTTTCTTATTTGTGTGACGATGAAGAACTTGATCCTCAACTTTAAGGTTCTAGAGATAAGGATATTGTTTTCCGAGAAGCCGCTTGATAAGATGGCTTCCGTGATGACTGACTGTGATATTTAGTATTTTTGGTGGGATGTTGACTTCATTAGACTTGACGAAATTAATAAAACTCTTTTTTAGAATTTCGAATAAAATAAATCCGTAGAAATTGTGACTATCTATATATACTAATTAGTTGAGATTTAAATAAAGATTAAACACTTTTTTAGCATTTTATCCAAAGGGTTAAATATTCAAAAGGGCGAGAGTTAAACCTTATGAAAAACTTTTCCCTTAACTTTTTTCAGAATTTTTTTAATTTCCTTTTAAGACTATAGATATATAAATAAAATTAGACTGCTAGAAATCATAGTTTTTTAATTCATTAAAAAAAATTATTTTTAATGAATCGAAAAACGAGCTAGGCTTATCTGGGCTTTATTCAAAAAATAATTTGAATGAATATATTAATAAAACAATATATTCATTCAAATTGTTATATTTTTGTTTTTTTAACAAAGTCACTAAAATAAATAAAGGAAAATTTATTTTAGCATCAAAAACGGACTTATACAGTCGAACCCCTTTAACGCGAACTCGAAGGGACCACCGAAACATTTCGTGTTAACCGAATTTCATGTTAACCGTCAAGAATTTTTTTACATTGAATCCCTGAATACATTTTTAAAAATATCATCGAAAAATTATTATAATTTTAAAAAGTAATACACTAATAACACATGCATACAATTAGTAATTCAATTAATAAAGTTCATTTGGAGTAGTACATACTATAGAAAACGATTTAATTTTTTTTTTCGAATTATACTAAGAAAAAAAGTGAAACTCTGAATATTTTGTTCGGGTTAAGCGGGATTTCGGCCATAAACTCTGGTCTCCTCTCCTTTTCTTCAACACTTGGAAGAGTTTTCTAAGAAATTTTCGATCATCGAAATTCTACTTTACGATTCCATACATGATTGTGAGCAGCTGTTTTTATAAAAATTTGGTGAATCGCCTCAACACTCTTACCCGCAGCTGACTATTGAATAATGTTTACTTCTAAGAATCTGACAGTCAATAAAAATGTTCTTTGAGAACTAACTTCAAAACTATCAAACATAAAAATATGTTATTTCACATGCACTGCTTCGCAGAAACGGTTTTCAAGAAACTGGTTTTTTCTCTTCTAAAATCCAACAACTCTGGCATAAGAAGGAATATTCGTAATGGAATAGGGTGGATTTGAGTTTAAGAAAAACAGACATTTTTGGTGTTTTTGAAAGGAAGGCAAACTCTTCGTCTTACTAAAGTACACTACATAGCAATTCTTTGTCATTTCGTTGCATTTTGGTGGGAAAGACTGCATGTTTCAACAAAAAAATGGTGAAGTTAAGAGTTGAAAACTTCTTCAAGAGTTAAAAAGGCTATATAGATCTACTACTCGATATGAAATGGGACAAAATGTGTTACAAAAAGCTTGTAAATACAATGGAAAATCATGTGTTTGGTTATCATACCAAAAATAAATACTATGAAGTAAGGAAAATGCCAAATTAAGTCATCAAACGTAGATTAAGTTGATTATTTCTAAACGTTTAAGAAAGTTTTTTTTTTGTAATTTTCACTGTTTCTCCAAATAATTTGTTCATTGTTAAATTTTTGTCAATAATTATTGTTTCAATTATTGGTACGTGTCAGAATCCCATGATCATAATTTTTTCATTAACACCTTTTAAGTGAGAATTTGTGCCTTATTTGTGACTTGTTTTTTTTAATCTAAAGTTTAGCTACAGACTATAGAGTGGTTTCAGGCATTCAAAATAACATAAAAAGATACTGATAGGCTGAACAATGTTCAGAAAAAACTTTTTCGGAATCAACGCCTTCAAAAATGTGTAGAAAACATAAAATATCTATTTCGGATTTTCGACTCCAACGCAATACTTTTTATTTTCTTATATTTTTATATTAGGTAATAAGGAACTTGTATCGAACCCAAAATGACGCTTACTTAAAAACACATTAACCTTTTTCTGGTATAGTCTGCCTGTCACTTCTTAGCATCTCAAATATTTTGATTGTGGAACAGTTCACTTTGAAATCAGGTAGAGAACCTAAAGGGGCAGGGTTGCCAATCCCATGGTGTTTGGCAAGCTTAGGGGATTGTTGGGTTAGTTTGGTTAGCAGTAATGTGTCAGGCTAAAAACTACACATGGGTTATTGGTGAAAGGAAAGAGGTTTATAGTTAATTGCTGATGGCCTTTACCAATTGAAGTACATTTTTCTTTTGTAATCTTGACTTGATCGTTAATAAATTTGCATCTGTAGTATGTATTATCTACCATATTCAGTATCACCTCGGGGAACGCTATAATTTAAAATATAGCTATGCAATAATAGTGAACCCGATGCAAGTTCAAACTGCCCTTCAGTTGAGAAACTGCTTCTAAACCTTAAAGAAATATGCGCCTGCAAAAGCAACGGATCGTCAAACATAGTAAATCTGAATTAAACCAAAATCTTCCTTACCTCTTTTCGTTTGCTAGTTTACTTTAGATTTGCTAGTTTAGCTTGCTTCATAGATGCTAAGAAGTGATAGGAGGACTATACATTGGAAAATAATTCTGAATATCAGCTTAAAAATCTTCAAATATGATTAATTATACTCGAAATATTCACAATAAAATTTCATGAAACTCACGTTACTGAAAACGAGTCTGACGTAAAGGTTCATGCTCTTGGCGATTGTTTTTTTTTTTTTAAATGGAGCCACAGTTTGCATACATTTTATTAAAATAAACATAAAACCTTTTCAAAACTATACATTGAAAACAAACATATCAATTAAGTTAGGTTTGGTTCAAAATTTAATTTTCAATTTGAAAACATAAAAGCATTATTTTTTCTGGCATTAAGCTAGTTCTTCGATTGTATAATACAGACCTGCCAACTGTGGCTATGAAATAAAATCACATCATACAAATGTGGTTTTAATCAACAGGATTAATTTATCTACTCATATAATGAATATAATGAAATATAAGTATTTTATTTATTAATTATTCGAAAAAACAATTTTAACCCCCTCAATCTCAATTTTTATTTGTATTCAAAAAATCTGAAATTTGTGAAATAGATCTATCATCAAAGAAAGTGATAGCAGAGAGAAATCTTAATTTGACGAAAATTTAAAGAAAAAATTTAGAATCATGCTTTTGAAAAAATTAAAACGATTATTTTTTTGAAACTTTATTTGTTAAAAATAGTTAAAATTAAATTTTTTAAAAATAAAAAATGCAAGCATGAAGAATTTAGGGCCAATTATTTAATAAAGTTATTCCAGAGTGAATTTTATTTTTACCATGCTTTTCATATTTTCATTTAACTACGACAAACATTGTTTAATTCTTCAAAAGACATGATTCTTCCATCTAACTATACAAAAATAAAATATATTTTTGTAGAAAAATGTATGCAGAATTTAATAAAATTTATTTAAAATAAGTGCGAGTTTAACTTGGCGAGATAAAAAAAACGTAAGTTTCATGATCCCAAATGGAATTATTGGGAATGAAAGAATGCAAGCATTCAATAAAAGCTGCGTATATTTTGAATCTAAAAAAATAATAAAATACCCCGTTAATTTAAACAATGCGCAAATGATTCCACTCCATCTCTCGCAACAAGACAGAGAAGCTGGAAAGAAGTGTGTAGGTCCAAATCGCATCTACTTCCAGTCATCCTATAAATCGAATATGTACTATAGAAAATAGTAGAATTTTGTAATTTTCTCTTTCTATTATTTTTTAATTAATTACAGAAAGAGGTTTCCGAAGTACTTGGAAACGTTTCGAAAATAACATACACCGCCGTAGTTGCTCCATGTATTCAAAAACGCTTCCGAATATTTTTTACTTTTCAATTCAATAAGACATTGCAAACATGGAACACATTCATTTAGGGACAATTCAATGTTTAATCTCATTGGCACTAAATGTTTTTTTCGTATTTTATACAAAGGCATTTTATACATAGTTTTTCATAAACTTATTTGTAAAAAGTTAGGTATGGTACATATTTTTATATTGCCTTTCAATTACCAGAAAAAAGAGAAAACTTTGAACGAGAGAACTTAGAAAAAGAAATTTGTATGTGTCGTAACTCTTTACGTGTTTCTGTTTTAGATGAGCGAAAGCACATCGGGCAGAAGCCAAGGGCTCTTTAAAAAAAATGGGATGACGGATATGATTAAAATCTAAAACATTTTAGAGGGAATATGAGATGACATGAGGGACATAAGACCATACGAAAAACCAGGTATATTATACGATTATAAAAAGGATACAATGTTTATATTTCAGTATTTCAGTGAGTTTTTATAAATTGAATTGTAGTGAATTATTATGGGATGTTTCCACACAACCTCCATTTTTCAAAAATCGGAAAAAATTGATGAATTTGAGACCTTTTTATTTATTAAATACTTGTGACTTATAATCTCTTACTTCTAACTTTTTAAGGATTGTTTTTTTTATTTCAAGTTAAAATACCGATTCACTGTTTCTTACACAGTAAAAACAAACTGGATTTCCACATTTGCGCACTCCTCTCCTGTCTTTTGAAATTCTTCAATAAATTATTTTTTTATTTAATATACACTATTTAAGTTTTTGTACAAAAATTTGCAGACTTAAATATTTAACTAAAAATTCCAAAGGAATACATAAAAAAACCCTCTTATTTATTTCAAAACTATGATGAAAAATGTATGCTAATGGAAAAACAGGAACCATACCGTTACATAATAACACTACAACCCTTTTTTATCATAATAGCATAGCTCTCTATAATGGAAATTCAATTAACACAATTGTGTTTCGGACGCAGCAATTTAAAATCTAATCATTGTTTTGACAAGGAATTAACCACAAAATGCTAAGGAAAATATTTATTTTGTACCTTTACTAAGTCCCTTTAGATCGAATTATTATTTGTGATTCAATGTATAAACAGAAATTCTTGAAACAATGTTCATTGTAGTCATTGCAATAGTAACGGTCTTTCTCTTAGTTGAGATTAGTCAGAGAATTTCCAATAAGTCCTATATTCAAATAGCAATCATTTTCAGAGTTATATGTACTTTGCACTAAACGGAAGTTTTCATTTGGCGCCTTATCTAGGCAGAAATTTCATATAAGTGCGATTAGGTCGTGACATAAATTCGTTCTCATAGAACAAATCCCTATTTCTCGCCAAATTTCGAGTTTGGTGACACATATGGTGTTTATATCGTTTAATATATTTCTGGTCAAATATGTTGGGAAAATTAAAGAAAAAAATGGAAAATGTTGCGTTTCTTTTATTGAAAATATGTTAGAGTAGAATTTCACAACTCAATGTTAATTCAAATGAATGTTAAAGAAAATGTTAAAGAATGTTAATGATGTTAAAGAATGTTAATGAATGTTAAAGAATGTTAAAGTTAAAGAATGTTAATGAATGTTAAAGAAAAAAAAACTTCAAAAATACTTTTATCATGCCACTTTCAATAGTTTTCTGTTATAAAATTGTCTAGTTTCAAGTAAAATATATTGAATGTTGTACAAATGATTTAGAAAGGGATTTTTCTTTATTATCCTTCTTGAATACATATGAATACACCCCTTAAATATAGTAAACACGATTTAAAAAAATGCCTATAGGCATAGAAAATAACTAAGTTCCTGTTTTCAAAAAAGTTCAAATCATGAACAGCATTTTTTGCTTCGGGCTGATCAAAAATGTTCCTTTTTTCCCTAAAAAAGATAACCTCTAAAAATTGTGCTAAATAAACTTTCAGCAAAAAGCGTTTTTTAAACACACGCATGGTAAAAATATCTATAATGTATAAAAAGCCTTTATTTGATATTTCTGGTCTACATTTTTTTAAATTAAAAATAATTTTTAAAAAAAAGGAAAGTAGGTATCCTGAAGATTTCCGTCCGAACCCCGTCCTCTCCACACACAAATTCCGTTCTATATCCATCAAATTTTATAAATTATTTTTTCTTAGAAATGCATAACACTGGATACCCACCTCATATGCTTTTTATCCGTCTGTCTGTATGCTTTTCCGTCCGTACATTTGTCTTTTCTAAGCCAGTCTGTCATATTTACCGTTCTAACCGCCAATTTTTAAAAAAAAATCTTATAAGGGTATAAAATCAGAGATCTATAGTTCATACTTTTTTTCTGTTATTACGCTTTTCTGTATGTCAGTCAATCTGTCCTTTATAAGACGGTCTGTCACATATTTTCAGTTCTAACCGTCAGATATTAAAAATAATTTTTTTGTTAAAAAGATATATTCAAATTCTTTCTTTTCTACTTTTTATTCGTCAGTCTGTACGCAACATTTAGAAGATATCGTCAGCTTTACACATGATATATGAGAAAATTCACGAAGACAGCAACGTAGATTATTGGCGCAAATAGTTTATTAGTACAAAATGTACTAATAAATTACAGATTATTAGTACTATACTATTGTACTAATAATCTTCTCATTCATATCAAATACATTCTGATTTTAAAAAAAGTGTTAAAAAGATACATCAGATACCTATCTTTTATACTTTTTATACTTTGTGTTTTTTTCTGTTTTTCTCTTTACCGTACTTTAAGAACTTCAATGATTATTAAAGTAATGGATAAGTAGGCCATTCTTTCAGAACTTCCTATTTTACGTAACATTTAAAAAAATTTCAAACCAATTATAATATTTTTTACACTTATGTACCACATTTTCCAAACGATTAAAAAAATCAATTTGCAATTCTTATAAGATAGTTGTAATTTTGGTTAAAGATTTATTAAATTAATAGAAACTGTAAAGCGAATTATTTTTATTTCACCTAAATCTGAAACAGTGTTTTAATTTAGTTCAGTCCGAACACAATAGGATAGTTTTTGTTTTTCATTAAAAAGAATTAAAAAAACTTGTTTGACTGCCATTTTTAAATAAAAATTACACCAAATTAGTAATTTCGAAGGATTTATAGCTTAATCTCGAGGCTCACGGTGGCTTTCATTAGTTTTACCCTCCACTGCTGATGTGACGTGCCCTTGGGCATCTCCAGATTTCACTTTTATTGTTAATGAATGTGACATTTTTTATGTTCTCTAAGCAGAATAAAATGGCTAATTCCTTATTCCCCTTAGGGTATAACTGGAAATGAAGAATTTCGCTGCGCGGTATAAATTGAATATAAAACTTTGTTCTAATCTAAAAGGATATGAAACTTTCTCTTTAACTAGAAAAACACATTACAATTTTAAACTTTCCCTACAAAGTATTATAAACATGCACTACCCTATTGTTCTTTTAATCTGAACATTAAATTTTTCTCTAGTTAACTTTACTTTAAGTTTAAATAATTTTTGAATTTTTTTTTAAACTAGTTATCAAATAATTATTTATTTAAAGAATTTGAATCTCTGTGTGATACTTTTAATTCAAGAATTTCTTCATTTTTATGTGAAGAAGAAAAAAGTGTTTTAAAGTAGGATGACACGGGGTAATTATTGGACAAAAATCTAACTTTTACTATAGCTCCTACATTTATGTAATTTTCTAACCAGTAATTTTTTCCATAATGACTAATAGATATATCTTATGGGTACCACTGTTGAAATTTACTATTTCCTCTATAGAAGTTTTAATAAAAATAAACATGTGTCCAAAAATTACCCCGCCAATTGGGGTAATTATTGGAAAGTAGTTTTTAATATGTTAAGCACAGTAATTAGACTCGCTTTAAGGGGTAAATTGTGTGATATGGTGTGTACTATAGTACTGTGTATTTGATGTTATTTAACACCACATGGCTTCTGTAAAAAAATGTATAACAGTGAAATCTAGTAAAAATTACCAAACATTTAAATTTCTTCTTTTTCCTAGTTCAAACATTACGTAGATGGTATTTCTTAATTACACAAACTATACCAAGTAAATTTAAGCACATTGCGATAATGTCTGTCTTAATCCATAGCATGTCTAGCAATTTCTCTGCTTTGTCCAATAATTACCCCGTAACTAAACATACTTGTCATAACGTTACTATTCATCCTACAATTATGTTATTCAGCATAAACCACCTTCATAAACATATCTAAGACTGGGCATTACAAAATTCAAGATCATGTAAAAGAAAACAAAATTATGGACAATTTGACATCGTTGAACTAAACCATTTTTCAAACGCTTAATAAATTTTCTGAGAAAAAATACTTATCTCATCCCAATAATTAATCAGAGCAGTGCTAGATATGCAATTAACAAATTGTGGTTTGTTAGACACAATAAATTATGATTCATTATGGTGGTTGGGCCCTGTCCAATAATTACCCCGATTTCCTTGTCCAATAATTACCCGGGTCACCCTATTTATACAAATTTGGTACAAATTTTAGTAAAGTTTATTTTGTAAAGTTTATTTTGTTAATAAATATTAATGATAATTCCTAATTTTCTGCGCATGCGTACCATATTTGAAACTTTTTTGCAAGATTTTATGATAAACAATTTTGTGCAACTTACATATAAGCGAAATCTCATATCTATAAATTAGTAGAAAATGTCCAGAAAAAATAATCGTATTTGAGGAAATTCAATTGGAGCATTTAAATTTAAGCATATCGCGATGATGTATGTCTTACCCCATAGCATGGCCAACAATTTCCTCGCTTTGTCCAATAATTATTACTAAACATGAATGTCATAATGTTACTATCAATCTTACAATGGTGTTTTTCAGCCAAATCACCTTCATAAACATATCTAAGACTAGGCATTACAAAATTCAAGATCATGTAAAAGAAAGCAAAATTATACACAATTTGGCATCGATTGAACTAAAGTGTAAACCAATTTTTTCAAGCGCTTTGGATTATTAATATATTTTTGAGAAAAAGTACTTATCTAATCCCAATAATTGATCAGAGCATTGCTGGATAAGCAATTAACAAATTGTGGTTTGTTAGACGCAATAAATTATGTTGCATTAGGGTTTTTAGCCCCGTCCAATAATTACCCCGATTATCTGTGTCCAATAATTACGCCGGGTCACCCTCTACAACTTTGAATGGACTTAAAATTTTTGTAATAATATGTATTCTACTTGCTACCGCCTTTTTTCACTTTAAAATTTAAGAAAACATAGTCTAAATATCTTTCTATTTCTATTTGAAATGAAAGAATTGATGTTTAAATTTAAATTTTAAACACACAATGCCATGAACAATATATTTTCATCAATAAAAACTGTTATATATGTATAAAATGAACTATATAACCAGTCAAAATACAAGAGATAATGGTAATAATACAAATACTAAACGAAAAGTTTGTTTAATTGGAGTTTTGTATGCTTGCTCTTCTCAACCAAAATGACTATTTCAACACCACAAATAAAGCAATAAAATTTTCAATTTAAATACAAAACTGGGAAACAAAAATTGGTAAACAAATATTTCTTACGGTCTTGTAGTTAAATTAACATTTTCCAGACAAAACATCAAATAAACAAATCAGAGCTAAGTAATCGAACTCTTTCCAGACAGCCTCCTAAGAAAATCGCTAGGCGTCGCTGCAGTAGAAGTACTATTTTAGAATAGGAAGAATTTCAAATCAAGTCTATCGTCTGATCGCTGCCGGCGTGGTATTGCGAAGATTTCGGAAGTTGCCAACTGTCACCTATAAAATAGTAATTTCGTGGTATTGTTGTGAAATTTTCAAGTAGAGACTGCAAACAGTTGTTTGTGATGAAGTCTTTTGGATAGTGTACGATACAGTCGCTGTAAGTAGCAATCAGTGGTAGATTATCTGGAAGCACGTGTTTTTTTAACCAAACGTAAACATTGGCAATTAATTTATTATATGAAATTGTCCGGTTATTTATCAGTGAATTGAAGTGCAATGATACTTTTAATAGAGAATTGTTTGAATATTTAAATCAAACTGATTGAACACATTGTTTGTTGGTACTTAATAAATAAGATGAATATTTTAAGTAGTTAATAAAACTCTAAAATTGACGTTGAATACCAAAAGTGACAAAATTTATTTTAAAACATTATGCATGCATTTACATAAGTGTTAAATGCTGCGGGATTTTTTTTAAGCGTGTGAATTAATTTTTTTTAAATCCTTCTCTTAAGTTTCGGGCATTGTTACATTTTAAAAGAGGCTCTTTAAAAAAAAACTTTAAAAAATTTAAATTTTTTAAAATTTGATTTGAATTTTTTAAGAAAACTGCTTAAAAAAGGAGACTTTTTAACATTTATATTATCATAAAAGAAAGTAAGAAATTAGTTCCGAAATTCATTTACTACTTCGGTGCAAATGATTGACAGTAATTTTTTCCTATCCTCCGAACAATAATGACATTCAACAGAAAATTCCATCATGACAATATGTACGTATTTTATGGCTTCATCACCTCTTATATGGGACATGTTTATGACCATAGTTACTTAATAAAAATACCTTTCAAGTAAATTATCAAGAAGAATGTCAAGAAGCAATATTCAAACATTTCAGTTGATTTCTTACTTTATTGTTTGTTTTTCACGTGTGATTACTTCTACGCTGAATATTTACAATGAAAGCACCTTTACTGAATATCACTTTAACACTCGCAATTTAAATTATTCTTTCGATCCACTTTTAAAAGAAAGCAATGAAGTTACTTTAAGTCCTTTTGACTTAGTATACAAGTCGGAAAACATGGAACACGATTTACAGATTTTGGACAATGTCTCTCATAATAATAAAGAAGATAACTTAAATAAAATTTCTTTTTATGATGCACGATTTTCGGAAGAAAATTTCACGGCATCACTGAATGATGACATAAGCATTTCTAACTCCTCAACTCATTACATTTTACACGAAAATACTGAGGACAATCTTGTTTTTCCTCGCTACCAATCATTATCGCTGGAAAACCGAACGATTCGTTCGAATAAAATCGAGCCACCATCCAGCACAATCAGCGCCAACCTCATCGGCTCGAAAGTCATCGGCGATCTAGTCATTCCATTCGGACACCCCATCGAACCCGAGACCACGACCAATCCAGACAACAACACCCCAGACTACTTCGAATCACTTTCCAATGACTCGACATGCTGGAACGACACCCTTTGTACAAACTGCAGCCACGGCCTTCAGCACGCCCCAACCTTCAACGCCCAAACTCTCATCAAGTGTGTCGTTCTTCTGTGCCTGGGCAGCACGGCCGTAATCGGCAACGTCGCCACATTGACGTCCATCTTCAGACGTGGTCGTCAAAACACGTCAACCGTGTATCTACTCTTGGTGCATCTGTCCGTGGCTGATCTCATGGTGACTTGGTTCTGCATCATAGGGGAAGGCGTGTGGATGCTGGCTGTGCAGTGGTACGCCGGCAACGTCCTCTGCAAGATCTTCAAGTTCTTGCAGATGCTGTCGCTGTACCAGTCCACGTTCATACTGGTGGTGATCGGGTTCGACAGACTGTGCGCTGTCAAGTTCCCGATGAGACGTGTCAAGGCAAGAACGCAGGTGCAGAAGTTCGTCCTGCTGGCTTGGCTCTTGAGCTGTGCACTCTCAGCTCCTCAGGTGAGTGGCTTTATTCGTTTTTGTTATTGAGCTTGTAGAAGACGCAATAGTTATTTTTTTACGGCAATCCGTAAGAAATTCACTCATACATATGAAGATTCCAGGGGGGGGGGGGGGGGATCAGGCGTCTTTTGCGACGAAGTCATCGCCTAAACGGGTGTAAGAAAACTTTTTTCTTACTGGTTCTTCTCTCGCGCCAGCCTGATTCACGCGACACAAGAGTCCCACGTGTGCTCCGCGAAAGAAGAACCAAGGGAGAAATCGGCTTTCAATGCAATGTCCGCCAAACAAACCTGAATACGGGAAGATTCCTAGTTAATCAAGAGGTTCTTCCCCTCGACTCTTCACGCGGTATGTCATTCAAATATGTTATATGAAATGTCATATGTATATATATGGAATATGTTTGCTTTTTCGCAACTGGAAGCTGACGCACGCAGTCTTATAATATCTCTGTACATTAGATTCAAACTCGTATAAAGTTTCTCAGTTTTACAGGAAGTCATAAAAACTTTATCCTATCTTAATGCTATGTCAACGTATTAACGGAATTCTTTTTAAATTAGTACATAAGTGAACTCATATTGCTTCATCGATATTATTGCTTGGGAGTACGGACGGACGTACATATCCTGAATGCCACTACCAACTAAATCATTTTTTAATTCTTTCGAATTAAAAAAAAGGAAAGTAGACTAACGATTGTAACTAAAATACCCTTTTTATACAATATTTAACCTTTTCTTTATTTCTTATCGAATAAGGTTACATCTCAATTGAAAAATATTAAACTGGGAATGTCACGAAATAAAATTTATAAAAATAATTTTATGAAAATTTAATAAGCTGGAAGTGTAGAAGTTTTTTAATTGTTTGAAAACTTCTCTTCTGGGTTGTACCCCAGCTAAGAAAAGCAGCAAAAAACCTTGAAAAAAAATTGAAGGAAAGCTGCAGGAAAACTGTAGGTATTTGGAACCAAAAACCTTCATCAAAAAACCTTTATTTTCCCTTCATTCGAAAACCTGCAGGATAAGTGAAGGTTTTAGGTTCCAAATACCTCCATTTTTCCTTCACCAAAAAAACTTTATATTTCCTTCATTAAAAAACCTTTACAAAAACTGCAGGATAAGTGAAGTTTTAGGTACCAAGTTCCTTCGCTTTTCCTTCATCAAAAGCCTCCATTTTCCCTTCATCTAAAAACCTTAATATTTCCTTCATTGGAAAAACATTTAAAAAACTGCAGGATAAGTGAAGATTTTGAAGTTGAGTTGTATTTATACCCAAGTAGGAAGGAAGGAGCACGGGATTTGATCTGGGGGTATTTGTGTAGCTGTTCAGCGCGCTACCAACTGCGCTATTGGAGCTTGCAAATTGGAGCGCGTTTTAAAATTAGGAATGGTATATCTTATAATTAGAACATACAAAATTACACACTCCATGGATTCGATTATAGTCAATAAATTTGATTCATGATTTTACGTACAATTTGTGTATGATTTTTATTTAAAAATATTTAAATTAGATTTAATTAATTGTTCTAAGGTGATAATAAATAAATTGGATGCAAATTTTGTGAGTTAGAAATAAAATATATCTTAAGAATTCCTTTAAGATTAATTTATTTTTAAATTTTCTATAAAAAGGTGAGAGCAAAAGGTTCCGCGAAAAATTCCAACAATTTTTAGCTGGGATACAATTACTACAAGTGTAAAATATCAAAACTAATTTCAAAACTGCAAACTGAAATATTAAGCAAATAATTTTTAAATCTGCTTTTTTTTGTTTAAATTTTACTGTCTCTTTATATAGGTGGCATTATTTTCTTCTTTTTTGCAAAATCAAATCAAAAACGTCCATGGAAATTGGAAAAAAGAATTTCAATCGCCAATTATAGCTTTGATATCGTTTCTGAATTTTTAGAAGTTACAGATTAGCAAAATCTAGATATGCGATTTGAACATATAAAGGCTAATTTGCTGCAAAATTTGCTAATAAACTGCAAATGTTTACATTAAAAATTAAATGTTTTTCCGCGAAAAATTCCAACAATTTTTAGCTGGGATGCAATTACTACAAGTGTAAAATATCAAAACTAATTTCAAAAATAAAGAGCAATTTTAAGATAAAGATTCACTAAAAAAAAAATTACAGTATTTTTGGGGTTAACGCACACGTTATTTTTTAAAAATAACTTCAAATAAACTCACAACTGGTCAACCCATTTGATACTTATTTTCAATGACGCTTCATTAGAGTCGTCAAAAAAAAGTTTACACTGGTATGATAATGCAGCACCATGGAAGTTATTGGTTTGTAATTTCCCTTGAGCAGCAACCCACTTGTCGACATTGTTGCAGAAAACGATTTTGGCCCCTGCAGGCTTTATGTGGAACTCTATGCTATAAAGAATTATGCACATGTTGTATTAATTCTCTGAAGAAAGTTTTTTAGACAAAATACTTTGCTTGAAATATTGTCCTTATTTTCTCAGAAAGTTTAGATAATTTTTTGCATAAAATTGCACATTAAGTGCTATTGAAATGTGAGTTTAAAGATAAAACAGTATTTTAAATGTACTTTAAAATATAGGTTAAAAAATAAACTCTAAAGAAAGGTAATAAAAAGTATAAGGTTAAATAAAGGTATTTTTCAGCATAAAATTTTAAGAGAAATTGCTGTTTTCATGTAGAACTAAAACGGCTAATTCTTTGTTCTTTTAGGATGAATCCTTCAGAAAAATAACAGTTTTCTTTAAGAATAAAAAAAATCACCTTAAAAAAGTTTTACAAACATGCAGTTCTTCAGCTGAAACTCAGTTGCTGAATTTCTCAGTACAATACCTTTAAAAAACATTTTCATTGCATAAAACCTTCATCTCTCTTCAAAAGCATTGTTTTTTGCTGAAATTTAGTTGCTGAATTTTTCATCACAATACCCTTAAAAGTACTGCAAGTTTAATGCTGAAAACATTTCCCTGCATTAAATCTTTATATCTCGTCCGAAAGAAGCAGTTTTTGTGTTGAAATTTAGTTGCTGAATTTTTCATCATAATACCTGTAAAAGTACTGCAGGTTTTATGCTGAAAACATTTCCTGCATAAAAGCTTTATCTCTCATCCAAAACATGCAGTTTTCCTGCTGAAATTTATTTGCTGAATTTTTCAGCACCGTATCCATTTAAATACTGCAGGTTAAATGCTGAAAACATTTTCCTTCATAAAACCTTCATTTCTCTTTAAAAAACTTGCATTTCTGCATTTTCCATGCAGGTTTTTTGCTGATTTTTTTTTAGCTGGGACTACACTAAAATTGAAATGAACGCAATTTTCTATATTAGTTTAAGTTTTTCATATAGTACTTTTTAATGGTTAGTTGGAAATGAAGAAGTAGGCAGCATGCATATAGATAGATGATTCGATTATAATACCTTTAATTTTTTACACTATAAATGTAACGAGAAAGTTAAGAAAATATAAAGTGTGCGCATTTTAAAGCGTTTTTCTTGAAAGCGAAATTTCTCTTGTGGTGGATAAATTAAATTTTACATCAGTTCTCCAGATTTACTTTCAATTTACAACGAGAAATACATCAGCTTCTAAATTGCTTAACTTTACATTTTCTTGACTAGAAAGGAAATTTACAATTTTAACAAATAGTTCCGATAATAGTTCGACAGAAATATTTCTTATTTCAACCTTTTGGCTAAAGATATAAAATTGAATCCCCATAATACATTTTTATATAAGTGTGAATTGTTAAAATTTAAATAAAAGGAAATAAAAGTTTTTGTTTACATTTGACACATACTGATATATTTATTCACAAGTAAATTTAAGTTATAGTTTTATCATTCATGGAAAGTCTGGTTTATAAACTTTCACATTAAGTGAAAATATTTTAAATTATTACTCAAGTTTTTCAGAAAATGTTTCTCTTCAAGAGCTACTGAACGAAGCAATATCACACAGGAAATATTCAAATCTGAGTATTTCGCAAAGACAAAATGGTTTCGAGACAATGTTACTAAAGCTTGAAACTTGCATATACTCATGAATGAAATGTCTGGTGCTCATTTTTTAGCATTTCCTTGTTTTAAAAAGGAATTGAATTTGACTTTCTTTGTGCCCATTTTTGAGTATGCCCTGTTTCAAAATTGAGTATAAATTGTAATAATTGAGTATAATATATGCTTATGCTTGATAAATTGTTGTATAATTGAGTATAATATATGCTTATGGTTGATAAATTGTTGTATAATTGAGTGTAATATATGCTTATGCTTGATAAATTGTTGTATAATTGAGTATAATATATGCTTATGCTTGATAAATTGTTGTATAATTGAGTATAATATATGCTTATGCTTGATAAATTGTTGTATAATTGAGTATAATATATGCTTATGCTTGATAAATTGTTGTATAATTGAGTATAATATATGCTTATTTTTTAGTTTGTGCATGTTTCAAAAATGAGTTAAATTTGACTTAATTGTGTTAATTTTGAGCATGCCTTGCTTAAAAATTGAGTATAAATTAACTAATACATGAAACTAATACTATTGAGTACATGAGTACTAATTGGCTAATTGTCAACAACGGAACTTTGGAACTTTGAGCAACATCGTTCGCTAACATCGTCAGAACTATGGACTCGTATTTAACGAACACGTCTGTCTCAGTGAACTAGGGTACTTAGCTTGATTAATTGTGTATTTTTCCACTTTTATCAGTATATATCCATTTTATAGGATAACTGGGTTGTAAGCGAGATTATAACCTCCGCCTTCCAAAGAAGACTCTATTTCGAGTCCAATACGATATTCACTCGACCTAGTGGGCGTTTAGTTCAAAAAAGTAACGAATAAAATAATATGAAAATTTTCTCTTTGATAAAATTCACTACATTTAACAAAGAAAAATTATTTTATTGGAAACTTACTTTACAGATTTAAAAGCTTTGGGTCATCACAATTGACACAAAATGTTTCAATTTAAAATGAAAACGTAGATTTACACAGATTGAATTTTATTGTATTAATGAATCAAAAGATGTCGAAGAAATATTTTAACAGGTAATATGTAATAGTTAATACAAATCAATGTCTTAACTTTCCCAAACTTCAAGTCATCATTTTTAATATATATCCTAAAAATAACCTAAGATGAAACCAAACATTATTTCCATTTTATTAATATACAAATACAGGACGACCATCATTAAATTGAACTCAGGGCTTTCTGTAGAGCAAACTAATAAAGGGAATCTAAATTATTATTCATTTTGCAGAGAGGGCATTGACGTCATGAAAGGGAGATCTCCGTATAAAAGAAATTTTAAAACAAATTCGTTAGGAGAAATTTGGCACCACTGCTATGCTCCAAAGTTTAAAATATAATAAACATTATATATCCATTTTAATTTTAGTTTTCAGGAATAGATAATAAAAATGCAAATTTTGAACTTTGGTTTTTTGAAATTTTAAATTCGGTTTTGTATATTGCGGTTGAAAAAATAGTTGTGGAGCCTAATTATTGCCTATCAGAAAACATAATAAATTCTTTCTTTTTACTGGATTCTCTTTCTCATGACATCAATACCCTGTCTATCAATTCAATAGCATTTTCTCCAGTTTAACAGAAAGCCCTTAGTACAGTCAGTTTAATTACGAACACTCGGTACGTATGAGAATTTCAATATTGTTGAAAAATGTACTTTTAGACGCGTGTAAAAAGTAAATCATGGTGCATTTATTTAAAAGTTCATATATATATTTGCTTCAAACAATATTTATTTAAAATGTCAAAAATTTCAATAAAATACAAAAATAATAAGTATTACACGATTTTTCTTGATATGGACATAGAAAAAATTAAGTGGTTTATGAATTGCCTGTAAAAATAGAAATTTATTTTATTCTCAATTTCCTTTCGTTACAAAACCACAAAAAAAGTTGGCCACACTTCATTTCTCATTACAATGTTTCCTAGAGCGTTTCAGAGTTTCAAAAGAGTATTAAAAAGTCTAGTAAAGTAACCGAATGTCAATAATAATAATACCAGTAATATTTCAAAAACATCCCAAACAACAATGCATCAAGTTTTTGAATGTATCTCACAAACAATCTCTAAACTAATAAAAGTCACATTCTGTCTTATTAAAATTGATGCTTTTTTATGATTACAGTATTGTCACAACAATAACTACTTTCATGTATTTTTATTTTACAAAAAAAAACGATGGTTAAAACCCAGTTTTTGCTACCCATTTGGAACATTTTTTAAGGATTTAAGAACTTGAAATGAACTGTTACAAATAAAGATGTCCTAAGCTAATCAGATTTCCACTAAATATATATTAAAAATATTTATTTTGTTAACGCTTTTGCAAAAGTTTTCAAGTTTTACCGTAATGATTGAAAATACCTATTAAACTCCATTTATTATTATTTTTTTTCTTAAATAAGGATTGATTAAATTTTAACTTCAGTTGAATATCAGCATATCAGTTTCCACTGACTTTCCTGTAACTTGTTGATCATATTAATTTTTCATACACTTATACATATACATATATATTCCGGCTTGTGTGCTTCATCAGAGACCCGCTTATAAAGCCTTCGTCAAGTAAGACAGACACAGAAAGAATTTTTTACTGTCACAGAAAAAGGAATATACACCCAGGGCGAAGGCGGGAATCGAACCCGCACCCGTTACAGCGCGCAGACTGTAACGTACAGCTACCCGTTACAGCGCGCAGGCGTAATGGTCCAAACCACTCGGCCATCCGAGCCCCTATTAAATTTTATCGCGCGAGTTTAGACCTTTGAAATAAAAAAAACTTTGCTTTATTATTACAAGATTTAAAACAAAAAATTACCATTATTACCATAATACTTATGGCAAATAAATACTAATACTCTTCGTTTAATGAATTAGTTTTATACCTAATCCCCACATGTTGATTTTTTATTAAATTATCACAGTTTTTATTCAATTATTTTACAGTTTGATTGATTCTTTTGATCTTTGTTTTGAATTAAATATAATGAGATGGTTTCAAAGTTCAAAATGGGATACGATATTAAGAAAAGCCACCGCTTGCAAAAACATTAGAAACTTCTTCTGGTAAAACTGTCAAGGGTGCAATAGTTCATGACTCGTATCCAGTAGACTTAATAACCTTCTAATGCCTTATAAACCTTCATGCGATAAGGTTTTACTTATTAACGGCGATTGTAAAGAAAATTTTCTCGACAAAAACAAGCTTTCTGCTTTAGTTTATCTAATAAACAAAATAATACAACACGTGAAGGCGATAGTTCTGAACTATTTATGTAGAACCAATAAAAATACACAAAAATTAATTTTAAAAACTTAAAGTTTTCATTTGTACGGAAAGATGTTATTGGCATTCACTAATAGGTCGCTATGGTTTTAAATTTGATCATATTCATCTTAAATCGTAATATAAAACAATTATTGATTCAAGCGCTACCTTCTTCAATTACCACTTAAAAACAGTTTACGACAATCGAAATGCTGTTGATTAAAGTGTAACCCAATACCAATAGCTAACGAATTCACTTTTAATTTCCAAAATTCCAACCGAAAATAGTATTGAATTACCTATTTCGGGAAATGTACAATTCGAACACAATCAGGATTTATTGTGAACTCAACGAGGGAATATGATACGCTTCCCAAATATTTCGTTATTTACTAAACTGGAGAGTTCTAGAGTTTCACGGAACATATTTTAGAACAAGGTGGTACTACTAACACTGTGGTAAGTTTTTTACTTGTTCAAAGAAAAGCAATTTCTAATCCTAATTCTTCGAAAGAATGTGTGGAATGTTATGCTTAAAATATGCTTTCTCATTTATTTCCAAAAACTGAAAATTGTATATATATGTTTCCTTTTTTTGTTTTGAGTAAACATTGATTATTTGGGGATAATTGCACCGAAAAAGAATAATACATATTTTGGTTATACTAAAGATAATAACCTATTTATTTAACTATTTGTATTATTTTTTCTCAAGTACAAATGTATACCTTTTAAATTCTTAATCTGATGTGTTTTGTGTTTTAGTTATAAAATAAGGTAAGCTATACCATTGGCCGCGTAAAACATCGAAGAAAACACAAAGCATTTAGTTAAATCGTGTGCAGATTATATATTTTAAGGATTTATTTAAATTTTACTTTAAAATAGTTTTTTTAGTCTTTATGAGTCTGTCATACCAATTAAGAATTCTCTATATTTAAAACCCAGCCTTAACGATCATTAAAAACTAAAAATTAAACATTAGATCAAATTGCCGACCTCCAGAATATCAGCTATATTATTTATAAATATTGATATCAAAAACTTTGCACAATGTGCAAAAGTAAACTAATGGAGAGAGCTACCTAATGATGTGTAGAAAATTTCTGAAGAAATTATTTAAAAACATTATAAATAAGAATTCAAAAAGGGATCCAATGAGCCACTCTCTCACCTATTTAATTTTTAAATAAAATATAATTAACCATCACAAAAAAAATAAATTTGAATTTTTTGGATGTGAAAAAATGAAAAATTCAAGATGGTTTCTATTTACTAATATACTTAAGATCAATCAACAGGTGAACACCCATTCTAATTTTTTTTTCATGTAGAAATTGTAGGTATTTCCATAAATTTACCTTCTACAAAATACAACTGGAGTTTTATGAATTAACGTTACACGAAAATTTCACAGTGTATTTTTGGTTTTAAAACTTTTTTCGATATTTTCAATTACTCGCAAGAATAAATATATGATCATCTTTGTTAAAAAAAAATAATATCTTTTAAAATGTGGTTTTATGTGTTTGATATGAATATAGATTTATCCTATTCAAAATTTATCAAAATACCTTCCCATCTTTTGCAAGTTGCATCTTTTACTTTTTTCATCAGCTTTGCAAGAAAATTATTTATTGAATGGTATTTATTGACTTTGAAATAAAAGCAAAATGTTAAGGAGTACTTGACTTAGAAGAAAAGTTTCGTACCAGAGGTTTCCAAATATTTCAGACTTTCATACCAACACTAGACTTGAGACTGGCCTTACAAAATACTTTTTAAGTTTTTTTTTTTCATTTCATGTTATAATCTATCCAAGTCCTGCCGGGTATCTAAAATATTACCGCAAAGAGTTTAATTTAGTTTAGGTGGAATTACCGTCGCACTAGAGCTACACGAGGGCTATTGGCGACGGGCGTCATAATTTAGAACCACAGTTATGTGACGAGCCGACACCTGAGTAGGCACTCAACGCTACCGTTAAGGGCGACATCGTACGCAGCGTCGGGACTTTGAAACATATTTAACGTGCACTCCATCTACACGGTTATTATTCGTCGGACATTTTTGGCTGCACGGGCCGTTTATAGGTCGGCAGTTATTTTGGCGATGCCCGAACCTGGGACCTTCCGCATGCAAGGCGAATGCCTAACCGACAGCCCCATTACCGCAAAGAGATTCTTATGGCTGATAAAATCTGGATGTTTCAAAAAGTCCGAAATAAAACATATTTCATGCTAATTTGTATTAGGAATATTTATTGTTTTATTTATAAGGAATGCGATGGATTTAGTTTTAGATTTAGTCGTGCGAATAATAGATTATAAACTTGATAACTTTCAACAAATATAACATGAATGCTTTCGAGTTTGCAAAATTGTCATTAATATGTGTGATTTATTGTTAGAAATAATAAGTTTTACTTGGAATTTGAAATTAGTTTTTTTTACTTAACTGAAACGTTAATGAAAATAATGAAAAAATAATGATACTTTTATAATTATAACAATTCTTGCCAAGAAAAGTACTTTAATCCATGATTGTATAATTAACTGTATTAGTGGTTTAATCACGGCCGACTCAACTACTAAGGCCAGAGAAGCTCTCTGTGACGTCACACTATCCATCTGGTTCGGGCTGTCGGCTATTCTGTAAGAGAGAAAAGAAACCTGTTAAAAACTTAAAATGTATAATCCACCATTCGCGTTTAGGTTCTTCTTCGGAAAAGCTGTCAATCCGAACCAGACGGATAGCGTGACGTCACGAATAACTTCTATGGCTTTTGAGTTGAGTAAGTCATGGTTTAACAGTGAATGTTACTTAATTGTAATAAGCCCACTTAAATAATAGATTGTTTTTAGCAAGTTATGCTTTTAGTAGACAAATTTGATTGTCGAAAGAGTAGGGTTTAGACATAATAAGTTAATATTTTTTACGTTAAATTTTCTTTTGAATTTGATATTAATGTATTTATTACAAGAATTCTATTTTAAAATATAATTTTTGGAATTAAGTAGTTTAGTTAAGTAAATTTTTAGATTTAAGTTAATTCATCCCGGTAAGAGACCGGGGCTATTTTTTTCAATGGGGAAGGTTTTCCACTCACCTTTCTTTTAAAATTGAACTACTAAATGCTATCAGTAGTTAAACTTTGCATTTTAATCCGATAAGATTTTACTTATTAACGGATATTGTGTATGAATATAACCTCAACATATGTACATCATCTGACGAAAGAATGAATTTAGTAGAACTTACAGTTCTGTTGTGGAGAGAAAGACCTGCTTTTTTAAAAAAAATATTTGTCCATAAGTAACTTTCTCTTCTTTATTTGAAACTAAGATTTAGTTACTTACATTTAGTACTTACTACCATTTAGTTTTGCGGTTTCAAAATTGTGTGCAAGAAAGGTAGTGTTCTTCCATATTGTAACTATTTACTTATTGTAAATCTGGCAGAAGGAAAACAAGGCTAATCCTTATGTGCAGTATAAAATATCCAATATGGTGACAAGGGCACATACTTCTATACCTTACATGCAAATGACCTGGGCGAATTTTCAAAAATGCATTTAGAGCGCTAATTTTAATATTGTTTTATTTCAAACATTTGTCGTGCCTTAAATAAGCTTGTCTTATATTATAAAAAATATAGTTTATGTAGGAAAATACAGCCAATTAACTATACAATAAATTAGAAATTCCAAAATGCGATGTTGCTGGTTTGAAAACAATTATAAAAGGAAGACGGAGAGTGACTAGGTACACGCCTGGAGTAACGAATGCCGCGTTATAGTTTGTTATTAGCCAGGTAGTGTTGTTCTGTCAAAAAACCCTTTTTGTTTGAATATCTTGCCCTTGAATACGGGGAACGTTTTCCACCTCAGTGGCTTAGATTTAAGTACTAGTAAAAACTCTATTTACCTTTTTAATAAAACATGGGGTTATTTTGTATATCAAAGTATAGGAAGTTATTATTATTCTTAGTTTTCTCTCAAAATAGATAAAAATATAAACTATATACGCAAGATGAAAAAAAGCTATAAAACTAGTCCTGGTCTCCCCGACACTTTTAGTACATTTCAGTAAGACATTTTCAAAACACTGAGGCTTTTTTTACAACTGGTTTTTCCTCCCCTTCCTAAAAAAATCATTTAAACTAAAACGAAAACTTTTAAGGTGTGTTTTGGACCTTTTTAAGATACTTTTTTTTCAATTTCTTGTATTGGCTTGCATGATATATATATAAGTTTTTATATTTGAGCTCTTAGGTCAAAAATTTTAGAGACCCTTGTAAGAAATAATCTGCATTTTCCTAACTTATTTCATCATTCTAAGAAGCATGTCTGATAAAATTTTAATAGGATTGTAAATGATATGTGTACAATCTCAAAATTGTTTTGTAACTTGTCTTTAAAGTTGTTGCTATTTTATTACTTTTATACTAGAAAGTTTTCATTTCGCATAAAGTAAACTACAAGAGTGTGTTTGTCATGTGTTAAAAAGTCTTATTGGATACAAATGTCTGATATTGAATTTGCAATAATCCCCAGAAGAAAAGATTTTTCTTAAAGAAATATTACGAAAATACTTACAATTTGTGTTTTTAATTTATTTATTTGAATGCAAATGGGAATTATGATACAGTAGCCAAAATAAAAATTGTCATATTTAAGTATTTTTGTCTATTTACTAAACTAGTCTTAATCATTGCTTCCCATGGTAAGATTCGTGTCCTTTCTAACTCGTAATTCAATATTAATTAAACAATGCTCAAGAATATTAAACATCCTTTATTTAGTAAAATTTTCAAAATACATGAGGGAAATTAATAAGTTCTTTTGAAATGTTTGATAATGAAATGAATGAAAATATTGTTTAGTAGATAATTTAGTATGCTTTAAACATCTAAACACTGTTCGCATGTTAAAATAAAGACTTAAATTATTTTTAAATATCATATCTTATGCTTGAAAGTTAAAATATACTATTTGAGAAAGAAAATACATTTTTTAAGTATATACAAAAGCAATAAAACTGTTTGAAAACTCCAGTTAAAAGTTTATTAGTAAATTATTATAAACAAAATTAAACTTAAAAACAAATCGGTAATGTTTAAAATTTCAATGTGAATAGTTCGGAAAAAATCTGCATAAAAATATTTCAATCACTGTAAAAATGTTTTAAAATACGCATTTGTCAATACTAAACCACCAAAATGTCATCCTGTTTCAAGAATATGTGGGTCCGTTGCATCATCAGTCTATTTCCCTGTCCGCTGAAATGCACCCCATATTTCCGGTCTGCTGTAATTCCATTTCGGAATTGGTAGTTTCATTAAAGTTTATCCTCAACTTTTAATCGGATCATAACAATTTCGTGGCACAACGTTACTGAAAGTTACAAGGTATATATTTCTGAATTAAGATTACGTTCATTTCCTGATTTCATTAAATTAAAGTATTCCTTAGAGGAATTGCGCTTAATCATATTCATACATATGATGGCTCATATTTTTCACATTGTAATTAAAGATAAAATTTGCTAGTGAAAATTTTCGATAAGTTGGGAAACGTTTTATGTTGGTTGGTTGGTAGACATATATATTCAGGTTTGTGTGCTTGGTCAGCGACCCGCTTATAAACCTTCGTCAAGTAAGACAGACACAACAGACAACACACACACATAAGTGGATCCATCTAATTTTTAGAGACAGAGGCCAACTAGAGGATCCCCAGAATTGGCTTGTCACCCCCAGAGGTATTGATTTGGTATGGGAACTTAGAGGACTTTCGGACCCAACAGATTTAACGAGCACGTACTCCGCATATACTCGGTAGGTCTTCAATGGTACCGGGACTCGATCGCAGGACCACGTTTTATGTTATTTGTAAAGTTGTGGAGTAAAGGGTTATGACGCAAACGCAAATTATTCCATCCCTTCTCTGTCAACAAGATGGGCAAGCTGGAAAGAAGATTTATAATATGGTCATTTCGTTGCCTAGTGGTTAACACTTCACTACACCGTGTATCATATGTGTCACAGACATATTTAGACCTATAAAGAAATGTTTTACTTCTAATAAAATTTGTCAAACTATTTAGGAATGTCAATCTGTGAGAATTACATTCCTACAAGTGATGAATTAATTTGAAATAAAAATGATCTTCAAGTTAGTTACTTTTCAGATAAATTAGCAATTTGGGCGGAAAAGAATGAACAAATACATTTTTCTAATAATTTTCCAAGTACCAACAGGACCAACTGTAAATATTAAATCCTAGTTAAACGGTTGACCTGCAGTTGAAGGTTAATGCATCTGCATCGAGGTTGAACCTTCTAAGGAATAATGAGGTTCGACTCTCATCTATTTCCAGTATAGTAGGAAAAAAACTTTGAAAAGAAATTTTAAAATGCTCAAAAATATTCCTGAATAGTACAGAGAGAGGTTTCCGAAATTCTCAGAAATTGCTTCTGCAAATTTCATGCGCCGTAACTGCCCCATATATTCAGAAACGTTTCTGATTTTCTTTTTACAGTGAACCATTTAACCGTATATCAAAGGAACAAGAGGCACATGCATGCATACATACATACATGCACATGTACATACACATGCATAAAATTGAGTTGCAACATATATTTTTACTTATGAAAAGCCTCAAAAAATAAAAATTTAAATGCATTAAAAAATATCGCCAAAAATAGTATATATTTATACTATAGTACATTTATTACTTGATACAAAATATAATCTAATTTTATAAATATTTACATAATAGGATATACCTTGTTTCATGTTTACATAAGATGATTTCACATTTCAACATGAATTACCTTATATGCAAGATAAACTTCTTTTGTTATTCATTAATCTAGGTTTATTTATTCTCAAATTTTTATAGGTCCCAATCTCCAAAGTTTTATTTTTATTGCGAATTATTTAAATTAAAAAAAATAAAACTCCCAGCATATTTATATTTGAAAAAAAAATTTACATTTATTCATGCAATAAAGTGTTTAACGATTTTCATAGCTATTCCTTTTGAATATTAAAAGAACTTTTTCCAAAATATACTAATTCAGTTAAAAAAAAGTCTACACATTTAAACTTGTGTCTTAAAACTATTAACTATATAACTATTCTTAAAAGTTTAGAAATCTCTTGACATTCTAAAATCCAAAAATATAGTAATTCAATTGACAAACACCAAAATCCACAAATCTTATAAAATCATATTGGAAATGGTGGAAAAAAAACCTATGAAAACCAAAACCTAATGCATAAAGTCTCTTTTCATTATGCAAATTTCTTTGTGCAGAAAGTACTTCTAGCCTCCAAGTACTCAAATAAAACTATAAGATCTATTTTATTTCACATAAACGCTAAATCATTTAAAATCGCTATTTCGTAAAATGGGAGGTAAAAAAGTTTTAAAAAATTTGAACCTTCCTTTTATATTTTCTCGACCATGGTTACCAGATGGAATTTTCAAGAAATAGCAAAGTTACTGCTTAAATAGCCAAAATTAGCCAAGAGTAACTTCTACTGCGTCACTTCCAGTGTGGAGATATTTTTGGAATGTTACTTCCGGCATGGTTATCCAAACATACGTGAATTATATTTTTAAAATACAAATAAACACACATTCAAAAACAAAAAAATGATCAAACGCTAAAAAATATTTGAGATTGTTAGAAAATGTGTTTGGCCAATCGACATTGGCAAATAATTTCAATTGTTACTAACCAAGAGGGTCCAAAGTTAGTCAAAATGGCTAATACTAGCCAAGTTTAGCAACTTTGTATCACCAAGTGGAATATTGGTGTAAGGTTCATTAGGCAAATACCCGCTAAAAAGTACAGAACTACAAGGGTTATTTGTCACGTACACTTTCGTGAGAAATTCCTGCTCTTTGACAAGCGAAGGGCTAAAAGTGTTAGAGCGTTAAGAAGGATTGTCAGTCCCATAGAGCTAATGCATTAGTTTTGTAATCATAACTTCCGCAGAAGTATTGCTTTGCCATGTTAGCCCTTTTTACCCAGGTATGGGAATCAACATAACATCAAAATGAAACAAATTTGAAACGAAAATGTTGGCTAGCTATTTAATTATATATTTTTAAAGTTTTAAAATGCCAAAAATTACAGCAGATGGCGACACTATTTAAAAATTTTATTAATTAATAATTAAATAACCGGATGTTATTTTCTTTTCAATTTTGTTTTAAATGAATGTTATGATGATTCCCATACCTGGTGAGAATGGGATATTATGGCAAAGAAATTCTTTTGCCAAAGTTGTGATTTCAAAACTAATGCATTAGCTCTATGGGACTGACAGTCCCTCTTAAGAAACCCTTTGATAATTTGTTTATGAACAAGGCTTTAGAAGTAATTGGCTTTTGTGGAATGAAAAGGCTTGCTCTTCTTATAAATTGCTATTTTTACGAACAGCTTCATACTGCTAGTGCACTACAAAGTTTATATTTTATGAATCCTTTATGTTTCTTTTGCATTATTGATTTTAATTTTGAAAATTTTTTTAAGAATAGACACATTTCTATGAATATGGTCTAGAGTGGGCCTTTCAATAAATTAAAATAAATTAATTTATATTCCATTAGATACCGTATCAGTATCATACCGAAACAGTATCTCTTTAAGCAAACATTTCCAAGCATTTTGTATTGCCATTCTTCTATGTGTATTTTTTTGTTATGTGTATTGTAACGCATACATATAACGTACTTTTATGACACAAGAATAAGTTTCTAATTGTCATATAAAATGGCATCATTATTTAAAAAAAAAGTTTGTTAAGAGATTATATTATAATGACGTTTATTTCGCAAAATGTGAAACGAAAGGAATTTGAAAAAAAGGATTTTAATGTCAAGGAAAAGCAACAATGTTTTCCCTCTTAAACTTTTACGTTGCCAGTAATTTCCACATTGAATGCTCCCAACATGTAGAATCTAATTTAAGTTAAATTTAAAACATTCTTTTCTTAGCGCCCACTCTTGAATATTTATTCATTAAACAGCTTTTCAAATGTTTCGATGCCCATAAGTGGTTCAATGTTCTATATGGTCAAATATATTTAACCAATTTTTAAAAAGATTGGTAGACTTTTTTAAATGTTGACTGTTGAATTATGTTTTCAAGTTCATTATCATCTAATTAGGGTTTTTTATGAGTCCTTTAGAGGAATTTTCTACTATTTATATATTTTTAATTTTATTAAAAATCCATGATATGATATTGTAATTGAAATTTAGGATGTAGGACTGTTCAAAAAGCAAATTTTTCTAAACCAAACCTGAACTAATTATAAAATATTTTAATGAATAAATGCACAATAAAGTTTTTGTACATAAAAAACATCTCAAGAACTGTCTCGATCGCAAATTTTGCAAAACTTCTAATCCACTTCTGAAGTACGTTTCTACATGAAAAAATTATTTTCACATGTATCTAATTATACGATTGTTACACGAATTACTGCTTTAAAACTAAATATTTATCTTCATTTTTCCTTTTCAAATTTGTATTATAATGATTTTGATGACATTTAGAATACTTTTACTTACACAAAAAAAAAACATATAAAATGGTATTTAGCTATTGAATCATGAATCTAGTTAAGTCATGAATCTAATTTAACTAGTACAAGACAGTTCAGTTTTCTTTCTTTCAACCTCTTAATTTTTAAATCTTCATTTAAGTTCATTTTTTTATATGAACTACAAAGATGGGTATCAGAAATGAATAAAAATATATAAATAAAAAATCAATAAGAAACTCCTTTAAGAAAATTGGTACTAAACTATAAATTTATAATTTAAAATACGAGAACTTTCTCAAAATTAATTTCAGTTGCCAAAAATTTTAAGATGTATAACGTGTAATAGGAAACCATCTAATCTGAAAGTGTTAATTTTAAATAATGCTAAAAACCGAATTATAAAATCAGTTTTTAACTTAAGTCGTATCTCCCTAGGTGCACATGTCTTTGAATATTTGAATCCATGTTTTTTACCATAAAAAAATCTGCTTACAAATATCTTAATTTTAAAAAGACTATAGTATTTTTTATCGTTTGTTTAATTAAAATATAGTTTGAAAGTAAGGAAGGTTTTTTTTTAATTAAAATTTCCGTTTTAACAAAATGATATAATTTTTTCATTGTGAAACAATAGTTTATCCTTAGATATGAAACAAAATCTAAATAAATAATCAATAATTTATTTCTTAGTAAAGAACGCGTACTTGTCGCGTAATTAACGAACTATTAGCTATAATTATCACAAAATTCACTGACGTGAAAACAAGTTACCAGTTAAAAAAACATTGCAGCCAATTAATCAAAATATTTAGTAATTTTTGGCGTTTAAAAGTTTGAATTAGAAGTCCCTGATAGGCGAATTTCTTTCTGAGGTGTATAAATAGTGTGTTTCCTGTTGAGCATAAATATTGTGTGGAAGCTATTTAAGTGACAGATTCTGTAACGAACCTACTTATTTATATTTAGAGATATCACTTTTAAATATGAAAAAAATCATAACAGTTATTAAGATTTTTCCACCTTCTGTTACGAATTTATTTCTTTTGTGTATTTATTTTTTAATTATCCCGTAGTTTCTATTCAAATTTTGTTCGTGCTTAGTAAAATAAAATGACAAAAAAATCAGTGCCTAATTGTTTCAAAGAATGCTTTATGAATTAATTGACAATTAACAAGGCTTTATAATTAAGCTCTATCACTTCTTTTAAACTTGTTCATGCTAAATTATTATAGTAATGCAATTGGAAAATGATATTTGTTGTTTTGATATAAGTCGTTTTTTTTAGCCTGAAGCTAGTAAATGAGCTATAAATTTTTAGAATAACTCATAAATACTACATTTTAAAACGTGACCCACAGTTGAATAAATTTGAATGTGGCTTATGTCAATAAAATCTATGACACAAAACAAAACTGATTTTTTCTTTTTAGAAATGCCTATTTGGCTTCGTCTTTTTGTATAACTTAATAAAAGCTAGGAACTGAATATATTTTTAATGAAATAACTATCTCTAAAGGTACTTCAAATTGTTTTGTATTCTTTTAAGATAACAATTTGTTTTAACTTTCTATATTTGTATTCTGTAAATATTGTGTTCGAGAATTGAAACCTCATTTTCAGGCAAAGTAAGAATGTGTACTTCTGAAAATACGTTTCTGCAAGCAGTTGATTTTAGGCTCACAGGGTACAGGTTTTTGCTGTCTCCAGCCTTATGGAGTAACACTAAACTTCAAATCCGGGTGAGCTTATACCAAATAAGATCAATCTTGAAGGTTACTCCTATTTTCAAGGCGTAACGTTACTCGATAAAGCTGGAGGGAGCAATATCCTGGATTCTTCTACAAGTTTCTATGCAGAAATGTTAGAGCGAATTTATGCAGTGATTTCATGTATTAGTTGGAAGAAGTAACATTATACTTCTTGATTTTACCTTATTCAGTCGTGTGAAGTTTGGCGAATAAGATTTCCCTTTATAACATAAACTACTATGGTCAAAAGGATCTCAGAAATAAAAATATACAATTGTAAAAAAATTAATAAATATTTTAATTTGAAATTCTTGATTAATATTTCCTTAAGTTTTAAGTAGATTTAGTTCCATGAAATATTACATGAAAATTGAATATTTCATTTTGAAATGTTTGAAATTTTTGACTTGGTTGATTGCATAGTTGAAAACTTAAATAACCGATTTTACTTTCTTTATAACAAAAGTCATATCTTCCAATGTTATTTACTATGAACAAGTAGGTTTGTAACAGAAACTGTCACTTAGAACTGTATCCACACAAAATACACGCCAAACACACCATTTATTTCGATATTGAACTTTTAACCGTCAAAATTAAACCAACTTGTTTTCATCGAAAGTTCAATTTTTATTACTTTTTCGTTCGCTAACTTTATTTGTGTTATTTGTGTTTCAAAGAATAAATATATAATATTGTTCGCACCTAAAAAGAAGAAAATATTCCATATCAAGATGCAGTATTGAATCTATCCATCACCTTCAAAACATAACTTAACGAATTGATATTTAACTACCATTTGAAAAACAGAACATAATGATAAAACTCTCCATAAGGAATAATTAGTATTGAACCCTTCATTATTCATTAATGATGCTCAATGTCGTCATTGTTCTAAAAGTAAATGAAAAATTGCTTCTTCATTTTAAAATAAAAAAATAGAGCTCCTTATGGCTGGTTCCAAAGAAAATGCGAATAATAATAAAAATCTCATTGTGACGTATATGAGAACGTCATTCCAAACTAATTTATGTCACAAAAATAAAGTTTCTTTAAATTTTTATTGTATATAATTAAACTTTCTCTTGCTATTGTTGTGAGTGACAATGGTGGTTCCATTGTAAATGGCCTTCTACATCGATATTTAAATCGATTAATTAACATCGAAGCACATCGATAATTGAATTTTTTAGATTTTCAAAATCTTCTAGTTTTGATATGTTGGATTTTTTTTAACATAAGACGCTTTTCTGTAACATTTGTAGTTTGGACTATGGAAGTGGGTTCGGACAGACAGGCGGGTGGATATAGCCTTTATAAAACCTTTCTTTTCTTACGCTACAAACGTAGTGTGAAAGCTAAAACCTAAATAATTATTAAGATGACACATGATGTCTTCTGCTACCTAAAACAGCCTTAGTTGCCTCTAATTATATGGACTAATGTTACACCAAATTTATGGCGTCACGTACAAGCTTACTCCAATTTTGTTGTGTGACATTGTTCCAAATATTTACAATGCATGTAAAAACCTTCTGATGACATGATATTTTATGTATTTAATATTGTTATGTGGGCATTTGTGAATTACATCAATGAAAGGCTTTTCAAATTTATTCTCTACTCCTACAAAAATAAAATTTTCCGCTACTATTTCCATAAAACTGGAGGCAACTTTGATTCCATCATTTTATAGAGCAATGTTACACGAAAAGATTTCAGTGTCGGACTAAAACCATGATACCTTCTTTTATATTTTCTACGCTCTTCAATTATTTAATATATACTCTTTAAAATAAATTGACATAATACAAATTAATCTTTATATAGCGATCTAATGAAACAAATTATAGTAAAAACGATTTGTTACATATGGTGTTTCATGCATTTAAGTTTTTAGGAATCTTCTTCTGATTAATTTTTTTTGTGTTTGCCACACGTGGATTGGTTTCAAGCTAAATGACTTCTAATTTTTTCTAAGTTAAAAAAATGAACACTATCAACTAATTAAGAAACCCTGAACATAAAGTAGATTCGTTGGAAAACCAGTTAAAGAGAGTGGCCTTTAATTATTTATTTTACTAGTCCATAACAAAAGGCACTTAATTCTACGAAGAGATTGATTTTGAAATTAATTTTTATAGCGATTTTATGCTTTTTTTTTGGGGGGGGGGGGGTATTTGTTGACTTTTATTTCAGAAATAGGAGAATTAAATTATATACCAAGATTAGATTCTTTTTATTTTCTAATCTTAAACATTAAAAATTTTTAAACCCTACATTTACCCTGATGTTCTATTTGTGTATGAACTATTTATGTTATAAAAATTAAAATGTTCCGTATTTGACTTAGAAATCAGGGTTTTTCGTTTTGTTACATGCGTTAAAAACTAAAAAATATGTATTATTACTGCTTTACACAGAGTGGGGCAAATAAAAGTGGACCCGGTCTAGAGATAGGAATACGTTGAAATGCTTGGCGAGAAAAATTCTCGAAGCCGCTTGAAAGCTTTCAAGTGGAAATAAAAGATCTTTCAAGCGTGCAATGGTTTCACTTGACAAACCTGATTTTGCATTGGTTGGATTGGATTAGCATCACATTAGAGCTACTCATGGACTATTGGCCAGTTCAGATCGTAGCGCGTCAGTGTGAGTTGTAACTGTGTGAGTGTAAGTTGATAAATTCACAGGTGAAGATGAAACTCATAGTACAGCAGAGAGAGATCATTGTAGAAAATTTTATTAAAACGAATTCGTGGAAAAAATGTGGCCAGTTGTTTGTTTAAGAATTTAAAGGTGTAAAAGTGTCAAAAAAGAGTACGATGCAACGATCAGTTACGAAATGGCGTCAGCCAGGATCTGCTGTCAACAAGTCCAAAAACATTCTGAAACGGGTCTAAACACCAGATTTTGGATCTTCCAATCAATTTAGAATGTTTTGTATTAACAAAACCAAAAAGGTCCCATTCTTTAGGATAAATAACGACCGAAATAATCACTAGTAGGAACTTTTTTTAATCAGCTCTACAAACCTTGTTTATATTTCATTTCAACTAGCTTCTCAAACCATAGCGTAGTTGCCGGCAAATAAGTCGCCAAACGTTGGTTTGGGCTTAATATTGAAGCGATCAATAGCTTCAGTTAGCAAACCTTTTTTGTATTGGTTTTTGACTTGTCAACATTTCTGTCGTATTCTTATCTTCACGTTGTGGGGCCACTTTTATTTGCACCACCCTGTATATTAAATATAATTTAATTGAAATCCCTTTTATCTCTCAATGCATGTACATTAGTTTTATAAACTATCAACAAAAAGTTCAATTTTCATTTTTTTTAAAATTTAAGCTAGAAACCCCCCTTTCAGATTATAGCTACTCTACGCTGCCAACAACCAAAAAATGATGGCTCATCAACATTAGTAAAAACCTCAATTACCAAACCAACAACTACCAAAACCCCAAAATACTTATCTACAATTTTTACTATGACCTAAACGTTTTTTTTATTATAATCTACTTCAATTTAGGAATATATTTACCACAACTTTTTATTATATTTTTTAAACAAATTACTAAGATTTCTGTTCATTTTAGTTAAATTGAGGATTGGTACACCTCCGGAACGTACATAAATTCAAACTTCTTATTAAAAAGTTCTGTAAAAAAGTTTCATCTTTAAGTCTCCATGCTTTCTTAAAGGAGAAATAAATCATAAATTTCAATTGGACTCATTTACATTTACTTTTTCTGAACTCCCTTACGAAAGTTAAAGTATTATTCATATTTTATTAACCCATTATGCCCAATTGTTAAAATATGGAATGTTTGTTTTTCTAAGTTTAAGTTTGTCTAAATAAACAAGATATAGGACAAGTGAAGACTACAGTCATGAATAACTTATATAAGGCGATTTAAGTTGCACGATTTTATTTTAAGTGAAGGTTTTTATTCGGCAATGAAAGTGTTAATGGTATTCCCCAATGGGACACAAAAGGGTTAAATAGTTAAATTCCTTATACTCTAGATGGGGGTAGGTTAGGGTACATATATATTCCGGCTTGTGTACTTGATCAGAGACCCGCTTATAAGCCTTCGTCAAGTAAGACCGACACAGAAAGAATTTTTACTGTCACAGAGAAAGGAAGTACACCCAGGGCTAGCTTAATGGTCCAAACCACTCGGCCATCCGGGCCCCTACTCTAAGATGGTTTTTCTTCTTTAATAAGGTAGCCCTCTTGCAGCTCTAGTGCGACAAGAACTCTTCTCAACTCTTCTTCAATAGACTTTTGCTTTTCAGTTTTCAATTTCACTTTTTAGTTTCTACCTTTACTAATTTAAGTTATTTCACATAATTTGGACATTCTTGCATGTTATTTTAAATTATCTTATGAATTTCATGTTTTAATTTTAAAGAATTTCATTATCTTCTAATTATTTCCTTTGATGTGTAATTTGAGATGCACGCTTCCTATTGTTTCACGAAAGAGTAACAAAATAATTTTACTTAGATATTCATTTAATTTTCTGTAGCAATTAAAATCTCAAATTAAACTAAGAGATTCATTTAATTCTGTGTAGCAATTAAAATCGCGAACTATACAAATTAAGAACCAGTCGCGAATTAAGAACCAATCGCGAATTGTGTGCCATTTTGTAAAAAAATTAATATAATATTTATTAACGTTAATAATATGCTCGTTATGTGAAATATATTAAAATATTTTAGTTTTAGTGGCGTTTAACAAAGAAATTTAATGAGTATTTTTTATAATATTTTTTTAAAATGCTATTGTACAATATTAAGAAGGGGGGGGGGGGAGAAATCTTATTTTATTTAAAAAAATCCATACACATTACCCAAATATTATATATGATTATAAGATTTGTGTTATTTTTTAACGCTATTGTTTCTAAATGATATTTTACTTTCGACGTATTGCAAAGACGTTAAACTTTGAACTATTTTTTGACATTTATATATTAGTTCATTTCCGATCCCATGTTTTATTTGAACATCTAACACACTCGTCTGGGGATTTTTGAATCTTTCTTTTATTTATTTTCTGTTATCATGTCCGTTCTTTGGTTTGATAAAGCTGAAAAGAACATATTTCTAGAAATAAATCAGATATTCGGATTTAGTTTTTTTTTTTTTACGATTGCGCTGACAATTTTAGCCTCTTTCACTCCTCTACATTTATATGCCTCTCTTAGCTAGAACCTAGATCAAGTGACGAATTAGGCACCTGAAAACGTACATCTCCTGAATAAACAAATGTATTTTGGACAAACATCCTATTTTATGTACACCAACCCTATGTACACAACACGTTTATTATCTGCGTTTTCATAGGATTCACATTCACACGTACGGCAAATATTTTCTTATTCAGTCTTTGTTCAGTTTTAATAAACTATTTTACTTTTTTAAAACCAATTACTCTAATATTTGTGACAAGATTACAAAACTTGTAAACGTTTGTTTGGTGTAAATTTAATAAACCATTTAAATACTTATTTCAAATACATTTTTCACAAACACAGTCAAATATTGTTTAAGAATATAACTTAATTAAACACTGTTCAATTAAATATTATTTAGTTAAATATCATGAAATTCCAATTATGTCAAAGCTAGGTCTCACATTTCAATCGTAATAGAGACAGTTTTTCAAAACTGCTAAATGCATTAGGTCATAAAAGGAGCTGTCAAGTAATTCTTTATTATTTCAGAAATCCTTCTATGGCCATTCTAAATCAATGCGCAGTACCATGTTTCTGAAACAGATGAACTTTCACTTGAAACCTTCATTTTTCAATGCCGTCGTGTCAAGTGAAATTTGAGCGCCAGCCGGTTTTCATTTCCGGAAGCATTCTCATTTTACCCGTCTCTCAAGAAATATAGACCTTTCTCGCTGTAGAGGTATTTCATAGTTTTATTTTTTAAACCAAAAAAGTTCCTAAGCTAACTTTATACAATCATTAAAACTCTGGAAGCTTTTTATGATAAATGATTATGAAATATATTTGAATTTTGAAACATTTTAAAATATTTTTTTTAAACTTACATTTGATTTTAACTCGCCCAAGAAGATTTTTTCTTCCCATTGAGGAATAAAAAATAGATTTGATATTTTTTGCTACAATTATTTTTCAAATGTTTTCATTTGCAGTTGCAATATATTTTAAAAAGCGGACTTAAAATTAGTATAAAATTTGAACACACACTGTCAAACGAAGCGTAATATTCTAGTGTCAAGGGTATTAAAAAAACTAGACTATTTGGCACGCATCTGAACGGGATCCAAGGCCTGCTGTGCCAATTTCATCTCTCCTGACCACAGGCTCTGGACTGAGAAGCGTATGTCCCGGTCAGGTAGTCAACCTTACGTGGAGCCCCCTGTGTTTACTGCCCAACTTAGTTGCTTCTTATTTTAGCTTGGTTCTTATTTTACGGACACACATAAACCTTTGAGAGATACTCATTTTCATTTAAGTGTAATCTTGTTTTTACTGTATGAGATTGAAATGTAAAAAAAAAATTAGCAAAAAAATTAGTTTTGTGGCTCGAACGCAACTTGCCAAGTGGAGTGCCGAGATGTAGTGTAGTGTTAACCCAAGTTCACAAGTTTACTACCAAAGAAATTGTAAATAAGAAACTGAAGACATGTAACTTTCTAAGATATGTAAATTTCTTGATCAATATAAGACGAGTGCTGCCCTTGTCTGAGGGCAGACCTCGGTACTGTTTTTCAGCGCACTAAGCATGGTCATATATATATTACTGCGTTTAAGTTTGTTTTGTTCTGTAAATAAAAGTTTTTGTTAGCATAAATAGTTTTATTTACTTAACAAGTTGGTATACCTCCTCAATTTCTTTAAAAATTGTAAGTATTAATTCTGTAGCAGATGATTATAAATGACTGATCCTGTAACTGATCTTTCAAATTTAGTAAATTTATAAAATTTCTAAATTTAAAAAAAATTATGTACAACCAGAAAACCTGACAAACAGGTGATGGGTTTTACGTCTGTATCCCTCTGAGGGTTAAAGGGATGAAAGGCAGAACTTTGCCCAATATGAAGAGCTGTCACTTATGCCACTGGGCCTCAAATGTATTAAGCAATAAATATATCGTAATCCGGCAATAAGCCTCCAAAAACCGTCACTAAAGGTGACATCTTCCGGGCATTTCACTACAAGTTTATTTTTTGATGGATAATGCTATGAAATATGCAGTTTGCTTGAGGATACGTGTTTCACTGAAGTTGACTTTCGAATGTCACTTTCAATATTTTACAAGTAGGGATTTCCATGTCAAATTTGAAAAAAGTATTGCCATTTGCAGCTAATCAGTATTCGCACTTGGATATACATAAAAATGAAAGAAATGAATTCGCTATCGACTTAATAAACTTAGACGACTTAGTAAATCATTTAAAATATAGTTTAATAAATAATTTTTTTAAAAAAATAGATGTTATAGAAGAAGGGGTGAGAATATGGAAACATGCAAGTAATATGTAAACCTAAGGCCCTTCGACTGCCTTTGTACATAGGACGAGTACAGGGCCAGGGGTAAAAACCCTTTATTACATAAGAATCCATCTGCATCAGGCATCGATGATAGCGAGTCATCGCCTAAACTGGTGTAAGGAAACCGGTTTTTTACTTGGTTCTTCTTTCGCAACAACTCTGATTCACTTCTGACACGAGTACCATGCTTTACCGTGAGAAAAGAAGCAACGGAAAAACCGTTTTCATGTCATCAATGTCCGCCAAGCAGATCTGATTACGGGAACATTCCTGTGCAATCAAGGGGTTCCTCCCCTGGACTCTTCATATATGTTTACATACCATACCAACTCTGAGTGTTTCTGTTTAGGACGCCACATAGGATAGAATCCTTATTAGGGTCTTTTAAAACAGTGGGATGCCGTATAAGATTAAAACTATAAAATCTATAAGAAATATAAGTTAATATAAAAGTTAGAAGACGGTAAGAGATACCAGGAAACAACTTACAATACTATCAGCTCAATATTTAAAAAACATAGGGTGTTTAAACATTGATATTAATTGACATTTTAGGTTGTTTCCACATCACAGTCACTTTTTTTAAAAATTGAAAAAAGTAGTAAACTCACTAATTCTTTTTAAATTGACCATACAAAAAGTGAATTCCGTAATAAAAATAATTTTAGCCGATTTACAAAGGAAATAATAGCTTGGTTTTTTTAATGAAATTCTGGAGTTATAAAAATACTAATAGGGAAAAGATACAACAGAAAGTGCAGAAAAAATTGCAAAATATTTTACACCGGAGTTTCAGCTTCCACAGGCATAACTGAAAACGTGGATTTCTTTAATTTTAGGGTTTATGTTTTGAATTTTTTATCATAGCACAAATAAACTTCATTTGGATCGCTTCTAGTTTCTCCGGGTATGCATAGAAGTCGGCAGTTTCAGTTTTCATATCACGACTGCAAAAGAAACGTATATATCCAAAGTTGACTGATACAAAACCTCTTTGTAAAAGGGAATTCTTAAGGATTATTTATTCTCACGTTCAAATATAGAGTTTACTATCAATCTGATAGCGGCTCAGTGGCTGATAGATATTACTTGTTCGCCTCATAAGCCCAAGTTTGCCGGTTCGAGCCCCGGCTTAGCCGTCAGATTTTCTGGATGGGAAAATCGTTGACACTTTTGTCATATGATTATGTGGCATGTTAAAGATCCCTTGAGTACCCATTTGCCGTGGTTTTTTTCTTTAAAAAATCTAAATCTCGGCATACTTAAACAAGAGAGCTCAGATTCATCTTAATATGAGCGTCAAAATATGTAGCGAAAGTCGCCTAGATGTTGCAACAAAGAAATGGCTGACTGTTCTGGGGAATATCCCGAGTCTGCAAAGGCTAATCCACCAATAAAGCAGCGCCGTTGAAAAAAAATCAATCAGATGGTCATATTTACTTTTGTCGTTACACATGTGGGCAAAAGTAACTTTCCAACGAGATTTCTTTAAAAGTATTCGTTTTTAATCAGTGATGATCACTGATTTTAAAGAGTTAGATTTTTATGATATTGTAAAAAATTGTATTTTTATGCTATCTTGCAAATAAACTACCTTCTTCAAATCAATAATCGTACTAAAGTGATTGCGAACAAAGTAAATATTGTTTTCGTTTTTTCCTTCAAAATGGAATTTTCCTGGTCAATTTCCAAAGCCAATCTAAAAAAATTGCTTTTTTACAGGTGATTATAAAAAAATATTGAATAACATGACGTGAAAATAGTCTTTTTTTAGTTATTTATCCACAAGTGTGAAAAGTAACACTTTTTAAAACTAGTGGATTTTATTTCACGAGCGAGGTACGAGCGAGTGAAATAATGACACGTGTTTTAAAAAGTTTACTTTTCACACGTGTTTCATACACTATTTTTTATAATTACGTGAAAAAAATCAAATCTCATTGGTTCAAAAATAATTCACGTGCTAATTTTTTTACGTAAAGAAGATCGGCATCGATAAATCTCTGGAACTACAAAAGGCAAACTTATTTTTTAGTTTAAAGTCAAACATTTGAACATGGATACTGATTCAAAAAGAAAAAAAATAACATTCACGCGCATAATATTTATAAATAAAGCAGATCAATAAATTTCTGGTTTTTATGAATATTATGAAATAGAAATTTTACTTGAAATGTTGGCATCTTATGAAAAGAGTGAAAAAAAGTAATTTTTTTCACTGGTTTTGGGTGAAAAAAAGTAATTTTTTATCACTGTTTCTAAAAAGTACAACTTTTCGCACGCGTCTGATATTAAAATTATAGTGTAAAAATCGGATTTTTTTTACGCAATTATAAAAAAAAATATTAATTTATCTTAGTCGCTTGGAAAAGCTTTACTTTCTGTAATAGTTGCATGAATAACTATTTTTTTAAATTAAAAAATGGAATTTTAACGAATAATGCTTGAATAGTTATGTTTAAATTTATTTATAACCAGACTTGCTCTCAATGAATAAACAAATTTACGTGCGTGCGTTAATGCCAGTTTTAACTTATTTCTTTTGTTTTTATTAACTTTTTTAAGAAAAATAATGGCTGCAAAACATTAGAAACTTTTAAATATTCTACAGTTTTAAAAAATTGCTTCGAATTCAATTATCTAGGGTAATTTAATGACCCAATGACTTTTGAAAAGAATAGTTTTTACTTTATAAAACCATAATTGGCCAGATATAGGAGCTTTTTTTGCCAATTAAGCTATCGGCGGCGGCCTGGCGTTTAAAACCAACCCACCAGTTTTTCAAAAATTTCATGCTTGGTCTACTTCAAGTCAGTAGAGGCACGATACGGTATTCAGAATAAAAATGTACAAGTATTGAAACGAAAACAATTATAATATTTAAATGCTGGTTTAGTTCAATATAGTTAGACAAGTGTATTCTGTATAAAAGTTTTTCATATTATTCTTAATGTTTCTTTATATTCTGCACACTTCATCGCATATTCAACGATTCTATTTGGCATACTGCTACTAATATTAGGCCATCAGCCTTTATCCTCCAGGTAGTTGGATTTGAAAGTATGCAATGTTTTGATTTTGATCTTCTAATTTTCACTTATTTTACCCTGCGCCTTTCCAGTAAACATTACAAAATTCTTGTATTCCTCGGTAACCCACCTATTTTAAATCGTACCCCTAATTATAATATGATTTATAAAGTCACATCATTGTGAGTATTCATGATATTCTGAACAAAGCGGCTTCATATTGCATTTTAAATAAATAAAATAATAAATTGAGTCTTCAAAAATCATAATACAAAAAGTTTGTAATATGATTGATATGATAAGTTTGTGATATGATAATACATTAACCTGAAACAAAATATTTTTTCGCTGAAACTACTTTTCGCCATTATTGTTGTTAGTCTTCGTAACATGTTTTTGTAAAAATTGTTTACGTCCTTCCGGAATAAACTTTGATTTTTTTTTCAAACATATCCGGTTTTTGTTCTGCATAATTGGTATTTTCTTTGTATAAGGCTTTTCAATAGAAGAAATTTGATATTCTTGTACTACTCTTTTGAAAAATGGACGACTCTTTGTCATCAATGTGTGTAGGTGGTTAAAAGTACTACTACTGGTAGAAAATATTCAAATTGCTTCGATTTTAAAATCAAATTTGTAGTTTGGTTTCGAGCCTCCATTGTTTTTTTTTAATAATATTACTCCTACTTAGACTTTTAAAGTCAAGGATATTCTTAATAACTAGGGGGCACGCCCCCTTCTCGCTATCGCTCGCCAACCCCCGGGAACTGCTTGCGCAGTTCCCTTTGGGTCGCTTCGCGATCCAGGCTCGCTTCGCTCGCTCACCGTTCATTGAAATATTTTAGTCTAGCCTTAAGGGTTAACCTTGAGGAACATGTCCGGCAATTTTTTCGCCAAATATGGTAACCCCGCCAAATTGGTATTATTGCAGCTATTGGCTACGAAAATCGCAACGGATCGTATTTTAAGCGAATAATTATCAAATAGTTCAGATTTTTTCTATGTATTCTGTTTTCATTAGTAGATAATTTATTTTGCTACTTTCTTTATAAGTTGATCCTGTCCATTTCTTTCGTCATTAAGAATTCTTAAATAGTATTAATATAATTAAAATAATAAATACTATTAATCATTAAATATTAAAAGAACTCATTTCTAAAATTATTTTTTGTGTACATTGTTTTGAACTTGCAGAAAACTATTTACAAATACAAATACAAATACAAATACAAAAATTGTCGACCAACAACAGGCCAGAGGCCCAGCAAGGTTGGTCCAAAATAAATCTAATACATTACCAGTTTCCAATGTCCGTCAAGTTTCTTCTTAAAATCTTCTACTCTCTTCGAATGCACAACATAATCTGGTAAAGCATTCCACTCATTAACAACTCTATTGTAAAAATAATGTTTTCTTACCTCCCTTCTAAAGCTCGATTTATACAATTTCTGATCATGACCTCTGGTCCGGCTATTTAAAGTAAAATCTAAGCCCTCCATGTCTCCCTGTTTTATGAACTTGAATAACTGTATTAAATCACCCCTAGCTCTCCTGTTTTCCAGGGAATACATGTTTAAAGATCTTAATCTGTTATCATAATCAATACCAGATAGACCCTTAATCATTTTTGTAGCCTTATGCTGAACGTTTTCAAGCAACTCTATATCTTTTCTGAGGAAGGGAGACCAAAACTGAACAGCATATTCCAGATGTGGCCTTACCAATCCCCTATACAATGGCAAAATAATCTCCTTAGATTTAGAAGTGATACTTTTTCTAATATATCCCAACATTCGATTGGCTTTCTTACTTGCCTCAACACACTGCTTACTAATTTTGAAATCATTGCTCACCAAAACTCCTAAATCTCTAACGAACTCACTATCTTGGATACTTTCTCCCTGTAAAACATAAGAATGATTACCATTGTTCTTACCCAAATGCAAGGTTTGACATTTGTTAACACTGAACGACATGCCCCAGCGTGAAGCCCATTCAGTAATTTTCGTAAGATCATTTTGTAACTGCTCAATATGCTCAACAGAATTTACTGTACTCGTCACTTTTAAGTCATCTGCAAAATAATTAACTTGCTATTCAACCCCCAGCTGATATCATCAATAAACATAATAAATAAAATTGGTCCTAGTACAGAGCCCTGAGGCACTCCACTTACAACCTCATTCCAATCAGAGTACTTACCATTAATGTGAACCCGTTGTTTTCTATTGGTCAACCAATTCTGAGTTCTGAGTTTAGTTCTGATTTTCTTATTTTAAAATATCGCTATGATCTACGATCGCAAATGCCACGATAAATTTTTTAATAAGGAAATCTTTCATATTTTCTCAGCAGACATTTTCAGGTTTTTTAGCAGCATATTAAGTAAGTATTTGTTGTCAATTCACAGACTTGGCAAACGCTCGGTTTGCAGTCATTTTGACTTGGCGACATTTTTCGACTGGCGCCAAATCCGGCCATGGTCCTTTAGGTTAACCGCCTTTAGTATCCTTTTAAAATAAAATAATTATAAATTGATGCTTATAAATTAATGGTTATTATTTCGGAAATATTTCGCTGCTCGACTAAGATCCATTTGTAAATAAATTGGAAACTGTGGTAGCCATCAACGCTTAGAAACTATATTAAAAAACAATTTGAATTTTTCCTATTTTACTAAGCATAGTGTTTGGTAGTTCAGTCGATCGGAATTATAATTTAAATTTTCAAACATTAAACGTCCCTAATATTATGCATGTTAAAATTTAAACTTACTGATTCTATCCTAAAGTTGTTGGATTTTTTAAAACTAATAACGAATCTTATATAACACTTAGAGTAAATCAACTTATCTTTACCTTAGGTGAAAGTGTAAACAAACTCGATTTTTACCATTGCAGAGATAGAAATATAAGGAAATTTGGGAGCCGTGTATAAGAGAAATATATAAATAGCTGTTTTTCTGCCGTATCGAACTATGTTTTGTGCATACTATTTATAGTTATTTTTTCCTTTTTCAAGCCATTCCTGAAGAAACACTTTTTTGTTGTTTTCAGTCGGCCATTTTGAAATTAGTAGTATTTTTGTTCATTTCGATTGTTGCTATTCCAGAGATAGAAATATAAGGAAATTTGGGCGCCGTATAAGAGTATTATATATATAGATAATGTTGTATTCTTATTATATAATATATTTTTCTTATAATTTGGCAACGTTAAACCATGATTTCTTTGATGTTTCAATGCAGTTAATGTACTGTTTAGATACACAAATTCTTTCTGTTTTGCTTATGATTTGTTTAGGTCTTTTTAAATTCCGTTCACATTGCAAATATGAACTGCACATCACAGAAAAACACTGATAAATCTAGCTTTTCTAGCTAGGTGTACACGTGATACGTTTATTTTTTGATTGAGTTCAACTTTTACTAAGCAGGTGTTGCTTAAATACGACTTAACAGCATCGGTGCTTGAAAATATACAACAGAAAGTGCAGCTTCCACATGCATAAGTAAAAACGTGGATTTCTTTAATTTTAGGGTTTATGTTTTGAATTTTTAATCATAGCACAAATAAACTTCATTTCTAAGTCTAGTCTTCTTAACTTCTTCTTGTTTCTCCGGGTATGCATAGAAGTCGGCAGTTTCAGTTTTCATATCACGACTGCAAAAGAAACGTATATATCCAAAGTTTACTGATACAAAACCTCTTTGTAAAATAATTTTCGATACCAATTATAAAAAAACAAAATTTTCAATAAAGTATAAAAGTAGGAGAGACCGGGGCTAGTTTTCCATGTTTTCTTCTTTTGGATTGTATGTTTTTTACTTTTATTTATTTTGACAAAAATAAGATATCTTTCCCTTCCTCACATGGTTATCTAACACATAGCATTACAATTTTTCTAAAAAGCAAATACACTTTTTGGCAGCGAGTGGTTAAATGCAAGCACGTTGGGCTGGAAAACGTGCCCCGTATACGGGGTACTACATTTTCCCTATTCCTCCTTCCCTACATTTCCCGGGATACTATGTTTCCTATTCCCTCTTCTGGTTATCGACTTTCTTCGGGTCAACGATCTTTTGGATTTGGTCTGACTTCATCAAAACGAGGAGGATTAGTCGCAACAACATTTTCCCAGACTTCCAAAAATGAAAGGGGCAAATTTTTCAACTGTTCTTGAAAAGATTTAACGCATTTAAAAAAACATATTGTTGTTTTTATGTGCATTTTATTGTAAACTAATATAGCCCAAAAGGTTATACCCAGAATATAGGTAAAATTGTAAAAAAAAAGCCAGTTTACTATACCAAATTGTTATATAAAGGTCATTATCACCTGGATCACTTTGAAATCAAGCAAATTGTGTTACTTCCTCTTTTGTGTAACTCTAGTTTGGTGCTCTTTCTAGGGGTTGTCTGTATTGCTAAAGATCACAAAAAAATTATATCGCATGCACTGAAGTTTGTTGAGATTGCTTCTATTTTTCTTGGCCTGCCAATTTACTCCAAAGTTTTGGGTGGAACATGTCAAATTAATATTTTAAAGTGCAATTATTCACGATTTATTGGGACTATTTAAGTTCTTGGATGCTTTTTTTAAGCTGCTAAATCCATTCTTGACATATATTAGAGCAATGTATATGGCTTCAGATTGGTACGATTTCTGTCAGCTTTCTTTTTATTATATTATAGACACTTTTTAATCGGAAACAAAACATTTTACCTTCAGAACATATGTATGATTATATTACTTGGTCATATATTAAAAAATACTTGCATTTTTGGAATATTTTTAAAGTTGTAGAACGTTTATATACAAGGAATTGTTGGAAATCTTGCCCCGTGAAATTTTGGAAAACCTGCCCCGTCGCCATATTTTGACTATAATATTGTCTTTACGATTAGAGGCTTAAGTTATTTTGAAAAAAAATACATAATTAAGTAGAGAGAGAAAATATCTTTAATTATCCGCAAGGATAAAACTGCAAGTTAAATGTAAGTAAACAAATAGGAATTTAAATGAAAGAAATTTAAATGAATTTAAATGTAAGTACTTTTAATTTAGGCTTGAATTAAAGCATAAAAAATTACCCAACGTTAGCGCCGCCAATTCCCGCAACTGACAGCTTCAACTTAGCACTGTTCTGACTCCCGAATCTCTCCAGGTACCTTTACTTATCCCTGTTGTCACTGTGCAGCGTTCTCTGCCTTCTTGGGTCGCCTTCGCAGATGTATTGTTTGGCATATCATTTAATTCCATGAATAAATCATTAATCTAAGTTTAAACACTGGAATTTGTTTATTTACAAACACGAACTTTTGCACTAACCACTAGACGATCTAACCTTAAAACCTTTGGCTATAACAGTAAACCTTGGCAAACTGGACCAAAGTTCTTGTGAGGGGCATAGGCCGTGTTTCTTCATAAAACAAGCAGATAGTTGGCTCCCAACAACATCTCATTTCCAATATAAGGCCTGGTGGAAAACTTACACCATGGGAAAACTAGCCCCAGTCCCCTCCTATTTATTATAATATTTATTTTACTCAGAAAATTGTATTCAAAGAAATATTGCATCCCTAAAACATCACAAACGTGAATCAGGGAAAAGATTTGAATTGCAATTTAATTCGAAGATAACTCGGCAATCTGGATGGATGTTACTTTGAATAAATAATTAACTCCACAGGAGTTTTTTCCTTATACTAAATAACGAAATTTCTGAACGTTAATTTAACCTTTAATCTGCCCGTTTTGCCAATTTTTTACCTGACAACATGTGTATACATGTAAAGACAATTTTAAGGCAAAAAAAATGAACTTCGAACTGTTTAGAGTTAATACCTTATTCAAACAACCGATTAAATTACTTTACCACCTACACAAAATTTATTTCATGTGTCAATTTCCATACTAATTTATTTTGTCATTTAATTACGTATCAGAAAATTTACTTTATATTGAAAAAATCACTATATTGGGTATCGAAGGAGCTTTGCTTGAAGAATAAAATCAAGGTTATGTTTATTAAATGATCATTTTCGAAACTAATTACTAAATAAATACTTTTATCTTTGTATTTTTTTTCTCAGCTAAATAATCATCACATAACTTCGAAATTGTGCGCCAAAAAATATGATGGTTGTTTTTAAACTTTTCCTATATTCTTAGTATTTTTTATCTACTATTCGTACTGTACAATACGAATTCTTGAAAAAATCTATGCATTTTAACCTATTGAAAATGCATTCTTATCGTTCACTTTATTTTTCTGATTTTATTGTTTTACACTTGATTTTACTAATATTAGAGGACCAGTGGCTTAATGGTAATCCATTGCATTGTCACGCCACAGATCCGGGGTTCGAGTCCCGGATTGGGCGAGGTTGACTCATCCTTTCATCCCTTCAGTGGGTCGATAAAATAAGGACCAAGCATGCTTGGGAAATAAACACTGGGAGTGTTTAGTTCCCAAGCATGCTTGGCAGTTCCCAAGCAGTCCACGTGAGGCTGACCACCTAACCGGACATATGCCTAGCACCCCAGAGCCCTTGGTCAAGTAAGATGAAATGGACACGGAAGCCTTGGCTCACTAACTGGCTTTTACACCGAGGAGTTGTAGTAGTTTAGTAGTTTACTGATATTATTGTTCTATACTTGATGTTCACTTTTAAGAATTTTAATTAAAAGATTTGTGTCATTAGCCAAAACGGCTTGAGTCTGGTAGCCCAAATCCATATCATCTCAATAACACTTATTGCTAATATTCAGAATTATAATTGTGTATTTCTTAAAAACATTTCAACAGATAAATAAAAGAAATTTTAAATAGATTGCATTAAATTTAAAAAAAAATAATTTTATGAAGTCTTAAAGGTTTTTAAGTTCGATTAATACCTCGTGTCGGCATGTACACTGCTCACAATAATTAGGGGAGCACTTTGCGTACTTTTGTTAACCCTTTCAGTTCTAACTTTTTATCTTTCATTCTAAAAATCTAATTTGTGAAATAGATTCTTTATTCCAGAATGAAATGGAAAAAAACAGGGGGGGGGTCTTAATTTTTTAATTAAAATTTAAAAGAATAAAATTGGAATCATAACTTTTAAATAAATTATAACAATTTTTTTCAAAACTTTATTTGTAAAAAAAAGGTAACATTAATTTTTAAACATTTAAGAATGCAAGCGTGAAGAATTTAGGGTCAATTTATTTCATAACATTTTTTGGGAGTGAATTTTATTTTACCATGTTTTTCATATTTTCATTTAATTAAAACAAACATTATTTAATTCTTCAAAAGACATGATTCTTCTATCTAACGATACATAAGTGCGAGCTCAACTTAGTGAGAAAAGAAATAGCAGGCTGATGAAATCATTGGGAGTGAAAGGGTTTAAACTATGCGCTCCCCTAATTGTTGTGAGCAGTGTGCAATTAACTCATTAACGACCATTGTCAAAAAAATTTGCCAGGCAAAATAAGTTTTTGTTTAAGTTTGTCAGAAAAATTTAGAAAATGAAGACGCTAGCACTGATATCTAGACAACTGAAGACCATAGAACTTAAAAAAATGTATGTAAGACGTTTCAAATTACATTAAAAACGAATTTTCAAACTTAAAGTTAACGTAATTATTAGGTAAAGTAAATTTTAATGGTATTCACAAATGGGTAGTTAATGGTTTAAAAGCCCTCGATTAAAATGCAAAAAATACACAAATCAGCAACAGATTCGAAATATATCTCCAGTTTAAGGTTAATGTATTGTTGATACACCAGCAACCATATTTATTGCCAATGGACTACCTTTAAAATTGCTTCGCTGCTGTTTTATTAAGCGAAATTTGATAGTTTAAAAATAAATCAAGAATATGCATTTTAGAGAGGGGGGGGGGGAGAGAAATGCGTAGGATTTCAAAACAATGATGCAACAATCAAATATGCTCATTTTAAACACTAAATATATTTTATAATGAGTACTATCCTCAAGTTACGAAATTTCTATTAAACTGAGTAGAAACTGTTCGTAAAGATGTGTCGTCGTATTTGGTAGATAAAGAATCAAATATTCTTTCATCTTCTTGGGAAAGAAAGTTGTTTCAACAAAACTTTTCCGAATTCTTATTATGTTTTTAATATCAGAATTTTTCTATTTATTTTATTACTTCAAAAAACCTAGATGAAATATTTGTTATTAATATTTTAAACAAACTTCTTTTAAAACTTATCATGATGAGTTTTTGTATTTCACGCTTTGAATGTAAAGAAATTTAAATATGTATTAAAATGTATTTCTTTTCCCTGAATGTATTATTACCAAACGCTACCAAAAACAAAAAAAATCCAAACAAAATGAATTGTAATATAAAATTCTTTAGTTTCTACAATTCTTCATGCAAATTACTTAATTGATAATAATTCATAATACAATCGAAACCAAAAAAGGACTATATCGTTGGTTAAGTTTCGATAATGCTAACGAACTCTGAAAGGTTGAAAAATCGTATTATATAAGTATGAATCATTTGTGCCGAGTTACGATACAAACGTACACACAATATACATTGTTTCATTATTATTGTTAATTTTGTTGTTGTTTTTATAATTGATACGGTACAAAGCGTCTTCTGACAACGAGCAACAGCGAAGGAACGTAAGAGGCAATTCAAGAATTACTGATAACAGTATGACACGCATCTTCTCTTTCCTGTCAATTGAACAAATGAAATGCCGCAACTCAAAGTCTTGGCAACGTTTCACTATACTAAACTATGAATAAATTATGCCTATATTTGGATTCTCATAAGTATTTTTTGTCAGATATGTTTTATTACTTTTTTTTAATGTTTTTTCTTTTATTTTCCTATTGAATGTTTAATTTTGTTATTTAACTAAGACATTACATGGATGTTTACTAAAATTCCAATATTTATTCTACTTGCATCATTTTGAAGATTCAATGTTATTTTTAAAACCACAGCGAAATTATTTCTCATCGTTACGAAAATAATAAAATAGGAGTAACTTTGAAATTACAGCAATAGTTTTTCTTTTTACGGTTTCGTTGTTGGGTATATTATTACCGAAATCAAAAAAGTAGAAATTAAAAAAATGAAACTGTTGAGTTATTAAAACTTTTTCTTTGGGTCAAAACTTTTTGATCTCAAAATTATGTATACCATCAAAACTCTAATTTTGTTTAGAAATGAATGAAAACATTTAGAACTTTTATTTATTCGAAATTGAGATTTCCAAATTTTTGTATTTTACAACTTTTAATAAGTCCCTTCCAAAATGGAATCTACTTTCAATTAAGGATTTCTCCATTTTCAAGCAGTTTCACATTCATATAAAAGTTATAGCAAAAAAAAACGAATTTAGTATTTATTAACTCACCTGGGCTTTGTTTTATACATTAACAATTATAGGACTTCTGTTATTTACATAGCAGTATTTAAAACAATATATATTTTCTAAAATTTGTTTTACGGATAACTGGGTTTGAACTGAGAGTAGTTTTTATTAAAGATAAATTCTGCTGCTGTTATATTCCCGCTTAAGGTTTTTTTCTCTTCACATTTTAATTTGTTGCTTTTTTCAAAATCTCACTCTTTTTATTTGTTTAAACGTAACACATAATTTTTTTTAAAAAAAACTTTTAAAAAACATAAAATTCTATATCGTAAAACAAGTAGTTCTCTACTACGAAATATACGTTATTGTACAATCTGAAAAGATACGACAGGCATACAAAATAACTTATGTTTTAAAATTAACGAATTTTACAAAAAGAATGAGTGACATAAATTTTCTTGTACATCTACAAGAGTGTAAAATAGCCTTGTAAATCTACAAGATGTATATGTACCGCAAAAAAATGTGTACATATTTTTACAGCACTATTTTTAAAAATATTTTATAGTTGAAGTTTTCTAGAAAAAGTGTTTTACCGAAAAAAAATTCTACAATGTTTCTAGTTTTTTTAAGAGTATGTTGTACTTTTTCTGTGATAGAAGTCCATGAAAAAAGATTCTAAAAACATTACTCTTTAGTACATGCCAAAGGTAAAGGCTTTTAAGAGTCATTGTCTGGTAAAATGCGGAGGAAAATGCATTTTTAGAAACGCGACCCTCCCTGATTTTGATGAAACTTTCAAGGAATGTTCACCCTGTTGGAAAATAAAAATTTACATTGGAAAAAATAGATGGGATTTTTTAAAGCGACAGTGCGATCCCAAAGGTAAAAAAAATGTTTTGTGCTCTAAATTAAATGTATTTAATATTTTTTTATGTATTAATATTAAGTTTATGTATTTAATATATTTTTTTAAAAATTGAAGTTGTTTTTTAAATGTTGAAGTTGTAGTTGCCATAGCATTATTATCTGGCTTACACATACTGTTTACGTTATTTTTTGCCTACATTTCCTTTTTTTAATTGAAAGTATTAAAAAGTTAAGTTTAAAATAAATATTTTAAACAATTTATTTTTGTCATATAAATGTGTTTGGAATGACGTCATAAAACATAGCATAATGTGATTCTTTGATAGTTCATTATTTGTTTGATAAGAAAGCAGCAAACTTTTCCATTTTTTGCATAAAAAGCTGGCAAGTTTTAAATTGCATTTATTAAAGCAATTTGTAGTTGTTTTGTAGTTTGCTATTACTAAATATTTCGAAAATATCGGATTTTTATAGATTTTTATACTGATACTTGTTTAAGAATAAAAAATTTGCAACATTTCCAAGCACCACATTTTCCAAAGCACCACATTTTCCAAAGCACCAAATGTCAACGGAATGGTTGCTAAGATTTAATCAAGCAATTTTACATAATTATTCTTCAAAGAGCAAATAACCTTAGCAAATGATAAAGAATATGAATTTTATTTGGAAAATAAAATTAATGAAAATAGCCTATTGAGGCTTTCAAAAATTCAAATTAGAACTGAATGCTTTATTTTTCGATATTTTTTCTATGTTCTATAAATCTTATGTGGGAATGCTTCTAGGTGACAGTTACTGTTAAAACGTTAGTAAGAAATTTAGTGAGCATTTTGGTAACAGGAAAGTGGGATACTTTAATTCTTTTACGACTTATTGTTACAGTATGAAATTTATGGGTACATAACAGTGGTTCCCCCTATAATTGGCATCTAATTTATGTTCTCCCTCCCCCATTATTCTCATTTTTTTTCAAAATTAAAAGCCAGCAACAAGCTGCCAAAAATGTCTTAGCACATTATTATTCTCGGGGTCTATAGTAAGCAATAAATGTTTAACAACATTTTGGCAGGTTGTTGGCTCTCTTCTTTACGTGCTCCTCAATTACTATAAATTGAGGATAATGGCTTACTTTGTCATGGTGCTACTGTCAGAGCCAGACATAATTGTTGAGTAAATGTTTTGGTTAATTATTGCTATACAAAAAACATTTGAAATTTCGTTGGCAGATATCGCCATATTTTATTTATAGATACATGGGTTCTGTAAATAACACGATTTCGAAACTGCCACTACCTGCAAATGGTGAACTTTTGAAGCATCAAAGGCGTGTCAGCATTATTTTTTCAAAATATTCTTACATTTTATAATATCAATTAGTTTCTTAAAACAGTTTCTTGACAGTTTTTTGACTCCATATATTTTTTAACGGAGTATTGATAAGTTCATAGATCAGACTGAAAAAGGAGTGTTCGGTATCAGTGTTAAGAACTAGATATCATTTGTATTTTGGAAAACTTATGACCTGTGATTACAGCAAAAGTTGCATTGGTGTTTAAAAAGTTAGATTTCGATGAATTAATGGGGTTAAAAACTCAACGACTTCATTCAAATTTTACCGTAAATTTATCAAATTCACGTTTACAGCGCAATCCAAAACCAAATAATTAACATAAAACTCTGTAGAAATTGACATATTTTGTATTTTTCTGCTACAAATTGAAAAATGATGGTTTTTTTTTCTTCATTTACACATTTTTTTTACGAAACATAATTTTTGTTTTTATTACCTTTTTGCGTTTTGAGCGAAAACTATCAACAAGTTCGCAAACGAAATAATCTATATACAATTTCGCCCCAATTAACACCAAAAGTAACTTTCTAAAATAATTAGAAAAAAAGTACCAGTATATTTGTTAGGAAAAACTTATAAAGAAAATTTATATTAAACAAACTTTATTGTTTATCTGTTTAACAATAACTTAATCTACATGAAATTTGGCATCAAAAACTATAAGCATTGTTATTTGTAAGAATTAAAAAAAACCTGGTGTGTACAACAACATATTCTCAACAATATTTTAAACCTCTGGCTCTGTTTGTAGTAGCATGCCGTATGCCATTTTATTAAATTTATAGTAATTGCGAAGAGACACCAACATGCAAACATGTTTTCAACGTTAATTGGTTACTATGGTCCCAAAAAAGAATTTGTCAAGTCATTTTTGTTATCTTGCTGTTTTATAAGCTAGCCAAAAATAACAGAAATGTTAGGAAATATCGTGAATTGGCATACCTATTGAAGGTAGAGCTACTGTGCTGGTATAATTTTCATACTATAAAAATTATTTATGCAGTATGTGTAACCCCCAGATAATAATAAATAATGGTGCAGTTTTGCTCCAATTTTTAAAATATACTACAATACATTTAATTTTAAACAAAAAAAATCGTCCTTTCGGCTCGCAATGTATCTGCAAAAAATCATTTCTACGTATATTTCCACTTAACTGGGGACTGCTTGGGAAACTTCTCTGCAAGTTTTATGAAAATAAGAGAGGTCATGTTTCAAGACTGCCACCTTTACCCACACAATGACTTAAACTACTTTATAATTTATAACAAGTTTATTCAATAGTACTATTTTTAAAAGAAATGTTATGTAATAGAGAAATTTTATGTTTTCTGACTTTAAAACTTTGTTCTAACTACACTGTTAAAAATTGTGTGCTTGATTTCACCATGATATTGGTTCCTTTCACCATGATATTGGTTCCTAGTAGCTGCAACGGCTGTGTGGTGAAATGTTTCACCTTTTTTTCGGTGTTTGGTTGAACCATTTTTCTGGATTTGGAAACAAAAACCTGAGAAATGGTTCAACCGAATACCAAAAATATGGTTTAACGTTTCACCACACAGCCGTTGCAGCTACACTCTTAAACAACGTGGTTTACTCATCGGAGTTAATTTCCATCTCCGGCGAAAGCACTCATTAGGAGTGGATTCCCTTTTGCGGATGTAAAAATAAAAAACAATCTACGTCCTACATCTAAACGAGCGTTAATCAGTTGAGTTAATTTCCACTCCTTTCCGGTGCCGAAAATGCACTTCCCCTATAGGAGTGGATTTCACTCTTTTGTTTTAAGAGTGTACTAGGAACCATATTTTTGGTGAAATAAAGTGCCTAATTTTTAACAGTGTATTAAAAAAACGTAGAAAATTATGTAATTTCATTATGAAAGAAGTATGTTCTTTTCGAATTTTTTTCATCAAAAAAAGAAACGAATTTTCTTTACATCAAACGGTAAATATGTAAATCATATATTTAATTATATACTAGCTTTATAGTTTTCAAATAATTTGTAAACTTCGATTCAAAGAGTTAAGAATTTTTGTTTTTAAATTAACTTTCAGTGTCGTGTTGCCAATATTTTTATGAATTATTTTGTTACATTTAATTATATTTTTTGCATTTAATTATATATTCCATATTTAATTACACTTTTTATATTCAATTATACTTTCTATATTTAATTTATTATTTTATATATTTTAATTCTAATTTATCGTAAATTTTAGCTTTTTAACTTTATTTTGACATTCTTTCGAAAACATTTGTTTTATTCTAGGGGCCTAAAAACAAAAATAATAATTAAAGCAAAAACAGCCTGAAAGAAACTTTTAATTAAGAGAAGAATAAAAAATAGCGTTACATTTTTATTAATTTTATTTCCACAATATACTACATACTTTAATTTCACAGCGTAAGAAATTGTATTATTATTTGAGAAAAAGGAAAATTGTGACTCTTTGATACATTTTAAGGTGATGAATTCTTTATTTAATAATATTTTAATAAACCTAACGTATTCAAGTAATAATAATAATAAACATAGACTTAGAAACACAATTATACAATTTTTTTTATTGTTTCTTGTGGCAAAATCTTATTCAATTTTTTAATTCGATAAAAAAATATCAGGATAATGAATGTTATAAGACATGACTTGTTTGTACCCTTGAGTTTCACTATCAAAAATGTATTTTTTGACAAAAATATTCAAGCATATATTTTTGTTATTTGAAAAATATCAGTTTCTCTTTCCTTCTATCCATACAGGGAAATATCTATCAATTGAAGAATTATATTTATTCATTTATCTTTTATAAGAGAAAGGGGAAAATAAATAGTAAAAGTTTAACCCTTTCACTCCCATTGATTCCATTTTTAATCATCAGCTTGCTATTTTTTCAAGTAACTTTTATTCAATTATCTATAAAAAAAATTTATAAAGTCATTTTTTTTATCGTAAGATGGAAAAGTCGCATCTTTTGAAGAATTAAATATTTGTTTTAGTAAAGTAAAAAAATAAAATTCATTCTGAAACAATTTTATTAAATAAATTCGAAAAAGTTTCGAAAATATTATTGTTATAATTTATTCAAAAGTTATGATTACAAAAAATATTTCCTTAAATTTTAGTAAAAAAAATTAACATTTTTTCCCCTGTATTTTACCTTTTCATTGTTGATACATAATGAGTCTATTTCACAAATTTTAAGTTTTTAGAACAAAAAAAAAGTTGGAACTAAAAGGGTTAAAGAAATCTTGAAATTAACCCGAATCAAACCAGATACCATTCATGCCTGAACAACTAATGATTCACTTACCATTCCTAGTTAGCCATTGTATTCGAAATGAACTTGTTGATACTACGGCCAAAAGCAAATACATTATCGAAAACGGAGGTAAACAGTAAAAAAAACTACAAATATATACATAAAAAAATTTCACTTACCAATAACATTTAGAAGATTAAGGTACATGAAAAACTTATACAATAGACCAAATGTAACTATGATAAAACATAACTTTATGTCGTTGTAAAAACTAACAAATTACTTCTCTTAAGCTATTATTTATTAAATATACATATATATTAATAAAAATATACATTTTTAAACTAGTGATCTCTTAGCACCATGACAAAAAAATAATATATAGTATTATTATGGTTTTCGTGATATACATTTTAGGAGTTGGGAACGCCTTCATTAATTGATTGGTAGTAAAATTTTACGTTTCCTAGTTTCATGAACTTATTTCCATTTTTAGCCTAATTTCTTTTGTATTACTAAAGAATTGAAAAAAAAAGAAAACTGCGTATTTACGTGGTAGAGATGTTCGTCTGTACGTTCGCCCCCACACCCTTTTCAGTTCGATTCTTTCAAACCGATCGTTTTTTGTTAGAAAAGTATGACATCAGAAACCAATCTTTAATACTTTGACTTTTAGGCATAACTTTAGATTAATCTGATTAAACTCCAGTTGTCTGAGGAACCTTCCACAAAACGCTGTAAAATCCGGTGTAACCTTACACATATTCCAAGCGCATTCGCTATCAAAAATGGCAGTTCTGTACAGACGGTATTAAGTGGTCGGTTAGGCGAAGCTCTTGTAATATGAGGATTACAAGGTCAAATCTCGCCTTAGTACTAAACTTGATTTTGGCATAAAACTATAAAAAAATAACCACCACAAATTATTCTATGGTACGTATAATTTTATACTATATAGTTGAAGTAATTTAATTCTGCTGAAAATTTTTGGGTTTTTTACTCTGTTTTGTGGTGTAAACTTGCTTTATTTTGATGAAGGTATAAAGATTTACTACAGCTTTATGGTATAACGTTACTCCATAAAACTTAAGACAGCTCCAATGAAACTTTGTCCCAGTTGAGTTTTCCTCTTAAAAGGCTTAAAACAGTAATTATCACAAATGACTCCTAATTTACCGGCCTACTAAATAATGACCTTTGATTCGAATAGTGTTGCATCAGGGAAATCTATTATCGTACAACGGAAATTACATGAGTCTGATTATCTCACAAACCTCCCACTGATAAGGTATGAATCCGCGTTGTGACAATTTCGGTAGGCTTGCTTCCTCCCCTCTGTTTTAGTTTAGAAACCATGTAACTTAAATTTTTTTCATTAATTTTTTTAAATTTGAATTGCTAAGTATAAAAAAGGTTACGCCAAAAGCTTTCGTCATAGCCAAGAGGGGTACTACATCATTTTAAAGCATGCATAGTTTCGGCTAACTTTGATGAGCTGATAAAAATAAAATAAAATTCCTTTTATTTTTACAAATAAATAAAATATAAACATGCACCAAACATGAGGATGAAGTTCTATTTATAACTGCCCGAAAATCGAATATGCGAGCAACCGTTCATTCGACGCTGGCAACCCTACGTCCAATTTCGTGCAGTCGAAATTGAGATAAAAGTTGAAGATCGAGTTCCGTTGAAGTTTGGGGTAATGAATGAGCGTCCATGTGATATGCTCTTAAAACGTTAAAAGGAAAGACCATCTGGTGCGAAATTTTACTATGAGCTTGATCACTTTGTATAGTGTTAGCGAATCAGTATTGTTGGCCAGCTTATGAGGGACTGTCAGTCCCATAGAGCTAATGCATTACTGTTGAAATCACAACTTTGACAAAAGAATTGCTTTGCCATGTTATCCAATTTTCACCAGGTAAGGGAATCATCATAACATCCATTTAAAACAAAATTGAAAAGAAAGTAACATCCGGTTATTTAATAATTAATTGATAAAGTTTTAAAATAGTGTCGCCATCTGCTGTATATTTTTGGCATTTCAAAACTTCAAAAATATATAATTAAATAACTAGATAAGATTTTCGTTTCAAATGTCTTTCATTTTGATGTTATGTTGATTCCAATATCTAGGGGGAAAAAGAGCTAACATGGCAAAACAATACTTCTGCGGAAGTTGTGATTCCAAAACTAATGTATTAGCTCTATTGGACTGACAATCCCTCTTATGTTCCTTTTATTTTTACAAATATAAGAAAAGTGTTGAACTCATTTTATTTAACTAAATGTAAGAACTTATCGTTGAAACTTTTTTCAATAGTGTTTTTTAAATTAATGCTTCTCACATGCAGAAAATGTTTCATGTGAAGCAAAAAAATATATTTTACTGCTTAACAGTCATTTTTTTTAAAGGGGACAACTTGTGATAGTTGATACTTTCGATTTTCTTGAAACTTTCAGGATATGTTAGTAGTACTATGATAAGAAAAAGTGCATGTCAGTTTTTCTTAAATCCGAGTTGTTTGACCTTGAGAGGAGGTCAAAGTTCGAGGTAATGGACCAATGGTGTACATTATATAATCCTTCTACTTCTAAAGCCATGAGTGTTTTATGATTTTTATTTAAATATGGATACTACCTGATACTAGGTACATGTCAGCATAATTAGTTTGGTGGGTCACTCATGGCTTTGAAGGTCAGGGTCCTTTGAAAAAGGTCATTTTCGTCGGTTTTTGTCATTTTTCTGCCTAATTATCTGCTTAAGCCATCAGTGACCCACAAAAATAATTATTGAATTAGTTGCACACACTAGGGTAGTACTTAGAAAACTATAAAACACCATGGGTGACCCTTTACTTTGGTAGTTACAGGGCCTCAAAGATGACCATTTCCAAAAAAAGGTCATAATCAAAGGTTGACACGGTTGTAAATACACTTCAATTATTGTAGTTTTAGACCCAGGTTACAAACCTATGGCAACTCACTTATTTTTTTATTACAGTCCATATTTTGCAGCCCATTTTGAATATTTCCAACAATTTTCAAATTCAAAAGCCAATTACTCTAGAAGCAAAGGGTCAATAACTTGGAGACACAGTTGTAAATACACTTCATATGTTGTAGTTTTAGACGCAGGTTACAAATTCTTGGCACCTATTTTTTTTATTACAGTCTATTTTATATATCCAATTCATATCTGCATGCACTCAATTTAGTGAACTACTTCCCTTTATTTTTTCAGTTTTATATTATTTAAAACCTTCACATTTTATATCATAGAGGACAGCAATAAACTAGATTTTGAAAAATCATTTTGCCAAGGCAGCTATATTTTGAATGTGCAGAGAGGCTTGAAAATAAAACCTTCAACATCAAGTTATTTTTTTAATTTCTGTTAAAGATAAGTAAGCAGGTAGAACTGGGCAGACATTGTGGACAGGTAAGATGCTGTTATTTTTATAAAACAAAACATTTTTGATTTATAAAACTTATATACAGTGTGGCGCAAATAAAAGTGGCCCCGTCATGGAGATAGGAATAAGATAGAATTCTTGCCGTGTCAAAAACCAAGCAAAAACAGGTTTGCTAACTGAAGCTATTTATATCTTCAATATTAAGCCCAAACAAACTCTTGGTGAATTATTTGGTGGCAACTTTGCTATGGTTTAACAGGCTAGTTGGAATGCAATTCAAACTGAAGGTTTGTACCGCTGTGCAGTTCCCACTGGTGATTATTTCAGCCATTTTTTATCCTAGAGAATTGGACCATTTTGTTTGTGGAAATACAAAACATTTTATATTGATTTCAAGACACAGAATTTGCATAAGAGGCCGTCATCATATAATACGCACTACGATCTGAAATCGCTAAAAGTCAATGAGTAGCTCTAAAGTGATGCTAATCCAATCCAATCAATGAAAAAACAGGTTTCCTAAGTGAAGCGATTGCACGCTTGAATAATCTTTTATTTTGACTTGAATGCTTTCAGACGACTTCAATAGTTTTTCTCACCAAACATCTCAATGCATTCTTATCTCTACGCCCAGGTGTTTTTGTAAATAACTTAATTATAAAGTGTTTTAATTCCAAAGAAGATTACTGGAATTAGCAATTACCATTCAGTACAATTTGCTGAAACTGAAATGATTTTCTGGCTTTATTATGACATAGGGTCAGGTAAAAAGCTTCCGTATACACTTTGTAAATTTACAAAAAACATAGTGATGATAGACAATTTTAGCTCCACTAAGCAAATTCAAATGCAATCAAATACAAATGTGTCGTCAAGTTCTCGAAAAGATCGTCATTATCAGTGCCTTCATTTCTGTTCGGAAGTAGAATGTAGTGCTACATATTTTGATAACAATGAATTAGAAAAGCACATAGCTTCAGGAGAACATAAACCTTCTGGCACTAAAACCTCACTAGACAAGGTAAGAAAAATGTATACTGAGAAGATGAAGGCTTCTTGCGATTCTGCAATAGGTAAAACTGAAATTTCACTAACATCTAGTCGCAGAATAATAAATGAAAAGTTGTCTGAAAAAAATCTATTCAATGAGACCGGATGGGCCTTGCCCATTAGAAAATATGTCAAATTTACTGAGAAGAAATGTGATTTCTGTCAGATTTGTAATGCGAAAAAGGAGAGAAGACTTTTGAAAGGAGAGAAGACTGGCATCAAAACAACCCCTGAAAAAGCTTTAAAAGAAATGAGGGAAAAAAGAAATAAAGATGGAACTAAGGCATTTCTAACTATTGAATACATGACGACCCAACAAATAAGGAGCATGCTCAGTCGCATGGCAAAAAAAGGAAAACTTGTGAACATAGATGACATCCTTGAAGATGACGATCCTCAAGAAGAAAACATTGAACAAGTAAGTTACCATTCAATGCATTTTTATTACTATTGATTAGATAGTTCATAAATTTACTAGTAAATAAATACTTATCAATGTACTTAAAAATATTTTAACTTATTTTCTTCAGGAAGAAGATCGAAATGAAGTGCGAGTAATACTCCAAGAAATTATTGCATTAGATTTAGAGGAAAGATTTTAAAATATATCATTAATATATTATTATAAATAAAAAAAAATAAGCAAAAATAAATTATATATTATTATAAAATAAGAAATTACACACAAAATGCATAATGCTACATTATAAAAAACACGTATAAAGAGACAAAATCAATATATTTCAGAAAATTTATAGGTCCCATGGATTTGTAACCTTTTTTTAAAACTACAATATTTGAAGTGTATTTACAACTGTGTCTCCAAGCTATTGACCCTTTGCTTCTAGAGTAATTGGCTTTTGAATTTGAATATTTTTTGGAAAAGTTCAAAATGGACTGCATAAAATGGACTGTAATAAAAAAAAGTAAGTGAGTTGCCATAGGTTTGTAACCTGGGTCTAAAACTACAATATTTGAAGTGTATTTACAACCGTGTCTCCAAGTTATTGACTCTTGGCCTCTCGAGTAATTGACCTTTGAATATGACCTTTTTTTAGAAATGGTCATCTTTGAGACCCTGTAACTACCAAAGTAAAGGGTCACCCATGGTGTTTTATAGTTTTCTAAGTACTACCCTAGTGTGTGCAACTAATTCAATAATTATTTTTGTGGGTCACTTATGGCTTAAGCAGATAATTAGGCAGAAAAATGACAAAAATCGACGAAAATGACCTTTTTCAAACGACCCTGACCTTCAAAGCCATGAGTGACCCACCAAACTAATTATGCTGACATGTACCTAGTATCAGATAGTATCCATATTTCAAAAAAAAAATCAAAGAACACTCACGGCTTTAGAAGTAGAAGGATGATATAATGTACACCATTGGCCCATTACCTCGAACTTTGACCTCCTCTCAAGGTCAAACAAGTCGGATTTAAGAAAAACTGAAATTCATATTTCCTTATCATAGTACTACTAACATATCCTGAAAGTTTCAAGAAAATCGAAGACATCAACTATCACGCCCGTATTCAATTTGGCCCAGTTTTAAAAAAATGGCTCTTAACTTCTAATTTAATTTTTTTGTGATTTTTCTTAATGATAAAGTTTAACATGACTTGCAAATCTAAAAACTCTTATAGTAATTTCTATTTAAAACCCTATTTCAATTAAATTTATTCGAGTGTTAAGGTCTTTTCAAACATACACAATGAATTGTGCTTCAACGTCGAGTAATTGCTGAATGCCTTGTATGAATGGGAAGGGGAGGAAACCTTATTTATCAGAACTACCAGAAATTGCATGCGCCCTAATACCAAAGTGAAGGATTCCGCATTTGTGAACATAGCACCTTTAATCTTCTCAGCGAAGTTGGAATATATTCTAAACTAAGGGACATCCTCCCTCACTCCTATCTACACATCCAAATCCATACAAATTGATTTCCTACGTTGGCACTGGCCCATGATGATTTCTAAAACGCTATTCATACTCACTGAAACTATCTTATCAATACATATTTCAAATTCTGTACATAATCATGTTGCTTCCAATTAGAAAAAAATAATTTTTTAGCTTTTGCATTTAAGAAATTTTTAGTACATTGCTTCGGCAAAAATAACTTTTGAAAAGCCATAGTCGGCTTGATTGAAGGTTCTTTAAAAGTCTATTTATAAATATAAATAAATTTTTAAATAATATATTTACCATAATACCCATAATGAAAATTTAGATATTATACAAACGGTGTCCCAAAATTGTTAAAAGCGCCATTTTATATTACAATAAAGTGCTTATAAATCCATCTTTAAGTACCAAATAAATAGTGTCTCTAAATAATGTAAAGGCGTTAAATCTTTAAGAAATATAAAAATATAGCTCATTGCTATATTATGTTGCTTACGATTACCAATAAAATTTCATATGAGAAATCGATTTTATATTCTATAATAAGAAACCTCCCCCCAACACATCCAAATCACTATTTATATATCGTCACTTAAGTTCCCACATGTGCTATCTCATTTTCGCATCTTGGTTAAAGTATACATCAGCGCCCGGGTTTGGCGACAAGTCAAAAATTGTCGCCAATCCCAATGCCGAAAAACTGAGTTTGGCGGGGTTGCCAGATTGGCGACTTTACTGCCGGGCGTCATTGTATACTTCAGCCAAGTTGAGAAAATGAGATAGCACATGTGGGAACTTAAGTGACGATATATTTATTTCCTATGTTGGCACATGCTTATGATGATTTCTAAAACGCAATTCAAACTTATTGAAATTATCTTATCAATACATATTTCAAATTCCGTAAATTTTATCAACTTTGTTCAAAGTCCAAATTTGTCCAAAGTCCATTGTCCAGATAAAAAAAAAGGGATGCTTCCGAGAACGTCCTTGCTTGATCAGAACTTTTAGTTTAAACATGAAACCTATTTGCAAAAGTATGGAAAATGTAATATTTGTTCCTCTAACATTTTCCTGGAAACTTTGCAATTATATTTCCCAATACTGTAGTTTAAGTAGAAATTTGATAGCTTGTTAAATAAACGCAGCAAATAACGATCTTCGCCAAAATATTTTTAATTATTTTTCTGACAGTTAAATTTATTAGAAATGTAATTTAAATGCATTAAATCAATACGGTTCTCCCAGCAAACCCTCTTATTTATGATATTTGTGTTTACTTTATCTAAAATGTTTAATAAGTAACAAAATAACATACAATATTTTTTTTATTAAACATAATGCGCTGTTCTACAATGTTGTTACTCGTAATTCCATCGATTTTAAATAATGCTTGTCAGCTTATGTTTTCTAATAAATATTATATATTTTCAAAAGAGAACAACGATCTAATTTTGTACAGCCTAAGGATTGGAATATTTAAAAATATTTAACTGAAATATATCTTAACTTCGATTTTTAAACTATCATATTAGTAATTAAAAATATATATAAATATTTTAAACATAGGGTCAAGTGGGGTAAGTGTGATCGGGGGTAAGTGTGATAAACAGCTCTTGTAACTTTGGGAATCATTCTAAAAATCTGAAAGTTTGCAATATATAACATTAGACCACTTATACTTAAACTAAAAAGAAATATTGACTTTAAATAATAGTTTAAAGATAGTTTTGAGCTTTTGAATTTAAGTGCAACTGTCTGGTTTTTTTTTCAAATTCGAAAGGTTTTCTTCCAAATTCCATAAGTGTCATATTTTCATAAAAATCCTGTTGTTTTTTCTTTCTCTGTTAGTAAAAAGAATAAAGGTAAAGATATAAAACTGTTTTGGTTTATTATTTCACATGTTGTGAAGTATGGAAGTACAATCACAGTTACCCCTCAAAATATCAGTTGTGGGTAACTGTGATAAGTGAAATGGGGTAAGTGTGACAATCCAAAACACCCCGTTTACCTTGTGCAAAACATACATAAATATAAAAAAAATTATTATATTATTATTAAATTATAAATTATTATTTAAAAAAATGAATAAAAGGAAATGACATTTCATTTCATAATATGTCAGAGGATTTTGAATTAGAAATACCAAAAACTGACCTTTCTGCTGGATGCTACATTCTTGTTGCCTTTAAAAAAACGCACGGTAAAACACTTTTTGAGACAAGTTCAGTCTGAAAATGAGGTGAATCGAGAAGGGATTACTGTAAAATTTGTTAAATATGATAGCTATAACAAAGACATTTTCATGGCCAAATATGACGTGTGTATAATTGATGAGGACGATATTGTTTTGAACCTCCCATGTCCAAATATGGACCGAAGAGAACGTCTGTATTTTTCGAAAGATTTTGAAAATTACCTGTAAAAAAAGCAGTCTAACTTATAATAAAAATTGAAAGCACCATAGGTATTTTGACTTTAAAATTGTTTGTTTCTTTTACATCCTGACTTAAGTTTATTATATCACAACATGAACCAAAAACGAAAATTCTCAATATTTTTTATTTTTCTTATCCGTATATTTCTAATAAGATGTAAAATGCTAATAAATTTATGTTTACATTAAATTGTTAAGAAAAATGTATGCTAGATAATTTATATGGCTTGAAAACACTTATTGCAACTGAAATCACACTTACCCACATCAAAATCACACTTACCCCTATGTGGGGTAAGTGTGATAAAACAGCAATGGATTTTGAAATGCAAATTTTATTCACTTAAATTAGGTATTCAAACATATAAATTTTTTCCTACATAGGTATGTTTCTTATAATAATTCACTACCAGTTTTAGGATTTGGAATTTACTTGAAGCAGAGAACTAATTTTTTAAAGGAAAAATGCAGAAACCCTATCACACTTACCCCACTTGACCCTAATTTAAATTATATGCAATTTTTAAAAATTTTAATGTCTTTAAAAATAGGCTTCAAAGAAAGTTCATCCATGATAAACATTAGTTCAAGCATTCTGACATTATTTATATAGAACTTGTTTCCAATATGGACACCTTAAGAATTTTTTTTTCACCCCCTTGTACACATCACAGGACTTTAAAAATTTGTGACCACAATCTCAGGACTGTTAACTATCATCATTATAATTAGTGATCTTGTAATTATATTCTGGTTTAATTTAAATAATAAACACACAAAAATTACAAGTGACCATACCTCACACATACCATACGTTGGTGAATACTCTGAAAACGAACCATTCTTGTCCCTGCCAGTTTTAAAAGTAAGATAGGCTTTGAAAGGCAGAAAAATGATTATACAGTTTATAGAGTATAGGACAGAAAGAATTATACAAGATTTCCTATTTTATTATAGTTTTTTTTTATGTCCGTGGTGTGTCCCAGCGTCATGTCCGTGGAGTTTGGCAGTTTGTATCTAACTTATAAGATATGAATTCACGTTTTAAATTAGAGAATTGAAGAAAATAATATTTTGGGAATATATTAATGCAATTTTTATGTTTATTTTTTAATTTGTATTTATTTTACTGAGTATTAAATGCTTGTCGCCAATGACTGCAGATGTATTGCGGAGGTGGGGGACAGAGTAAATATCTTCAAAACGTGCACATTGGGTCATTTTTGCTAGTTGCTCTCCGAAGACCTTCAAAGTGCAGTAGTGTCAAATATAAAGAACATTAATTTATTGTTAATTATCTAGGTAAAATCCCCTTAATCAGATCTGTTAAAAAAATTTGAATCGTAAATATCATTTGTTGTACTTTCAACGGGGACATAAGGTGACCATATTGGGAATCAGGCATAGTTTTACTAAATCTTATAATAAATACACAAATAAACATTATCAAGCAACACATGCAATTTAATTTAAAAATATGTTTTATCAGCTTTCTAAAACACTCCACTTTATCAATATTTAAAGTAATTTTCCAATATATTATTAAGAATATAAACTTTCCTATAATTAAGATCATCACACTACAAAAATACAAATTACCTTCGAAAAGGCGAACAGTGCATTTTTTTGCATTTTCGGGGCTAAAATATTTTTTTAACTGCTTTTCTTCTCGGATATGTAGCACTATCTCTCGATTAAAAATTTAACTTTTAAAGATATTAGGGCTGCCTACATTGAAAGCACTGTCCATATTGGGTACAAGTACTATAGTTAAAAATTATAGGTTCGAATTTTTAAATTTATTTACAATTTTCAAGCTTTTCCACCTTCAGGCTATACTTAAACTTTGATAGCAAAAAACTTAAGTTTTCTCATAAAGGTTTTCTTGGAAATAAACTTTTCAGAAATAGTTAAAGTAATGTTCATAAGTTATGCTTTTTGCCCTCATTAAGGGCTCACCATCTGTTATTAATCGCAAAGTATTCTTTTTTGCCAAAAACTTCTACTAGCTGACGCAGAGAAACTGCTGAGTTAGTTTAATAAAACTGTAACTGCAAAGTGGATAATTTTGGTTTAGTTGGATAAAGACGTCGCTCTATAACTACCCAAAAGGCTTTTGGGGACTAACCAATATTTTTGAAACGCAGTCAAATGACGAAGCCAATATTTATAGTAATCCGACCCATCCTACCTAACGTTGGCTTGGCGTTCGGGAAAGTAATCCGATTATAAGATACTGTTTAGAAAAACATAGTTAATCTCAAGACTCCAGAGATCGCTTTGGTGTGAAGAGCAACGCCTTACCGACTCTAGGCTATTCGGGCTCCTTGGCTGATTTTATGTTAATAAAAAAATGAAGCTTAAATATAGAAAAGCTATCTTTTTAAGTACAAATTTGTTTTCATGTCATCTTCATTTTCAACTATCATCTTTTTGAACTATCAGGTAAAACTACGTTTCAACTACCTTTGGCCCAAGCTTATTTCCATAATAACTCCTAACAAAATAAATTTAGTATTTAAATTCTTTTCCTTTTGCAATTAGTGAATGAGAGCTCTAACTTTAAAACTCACATTCTCCAACCCAGCTAAGAAAAGCAGCAAAAAACCTTGAAAAAAAATTGAAGGGAAGCTGCAGGAAAACTGCAGGTATTTGGAACCAAAAACCTTCATCAAAAAACCTTTATTTTCCCTTTATTCGAAAACCTGCAGGATAAGTGAAGGTTTTAGGTTCCAAATACCTCCATTTTTCCTTCACCAAAAAACCTTTATTTCCTTCATTAAAAAACCTTTATAAAAAAACTGCAGGAAAAGTGAAGTTTTAGGTACCAAGTTTCTTCACTTTTCCTTCATCAAAAGCCTCCATTTTCCCTTCATCAAAAAACCTTAATATTTCCTTCATTGGAAAAACATTTAAAAAACTGCAGGATAAGTGAAGATTTTGAAGTCTTTTACCCAAGTGGTATTTATACCCAAGTAGGAAGGAAGGAGCACGGGATTTGATCTGGGGGTATTTGTGTAGCTGTTCAGCGCGCTACCAACTGCGCTATTGGAGCTTGCAAATTGGAGCGCGTTTTAAAATTAGGAATGGTACATCTTATAATTAGAACATACAAAATTACACACTCCATGGATTCTATTATAGTCAATAAATTTGATTCATGATTTTGCGTACAAATTGTCTATGATTTTTATTTAAAAATATTTAAATTTGATTTAATTAATTGTTCTTAGGTGGTAATAAATAAATTGGTTGCAAATTTTGTGAGTTAGAAAAAAAATATATCTTAAGAATTCCTTTAAGATTAATTTATTTTTAAATTTTCTATAAAAAGGTGAGAGCAAAGCTATTGAGCAAACTGAAATATTAAGCAAATAATTTTTAAATCTGCTTTTTTTCGTTTAAATTTTACTGTATCTTTATATAGGTGGCATTATTTTCTTCTTTTTTGCAAAATCAAATCAAAAACGTCCATGAAAATTGGAAAAAAAGAATTTGAATCGCCAATAATAGCTTTGATATCGTTTCTGAATTTTTAGAAGTTACAGATTAACACAATCTAGATCTGCGATTTGAACATATTAAGCTAATTTTCTGCAAAATTTGCTAATAAACTGCAAATGTTTACATTAAAAATTAAATGTTTTTCCGCGAAAAATTCCAACAATTTTTAGCTGGGATACAATTACTACAAGTGTAAAATATCAAAACTAATTTCAAAATAAAGAGCAATTTTAAGATAAAGATTCACTACAAAAAAATTTACAGTATTTTTGGGGTTAACGCACACCTTATTTTTTAAAAATAACTTCAAATAAACTCACAACTGGTCAACCCATTTGATACTTATTTTCAATGACGCTTCATTAGAGTCGTCAAAAAAAAGTATACACTGGTATGATAATGCAGCACCATAGAAGTTATTGGTTTGTAATTTCCCTTGAGCAGCAACCCACTTGTCGACATTGTTGCAGAAAACGATTTTGGCCCCTGCAGGCTTTATGTGTAACTCTATGTTATAAAGAATTATGCACATGTTGTATTAATTCTCTGCAGAAAGTTTTTTAGACAAAATACTTTGGTTGAAATATTGTCCTTATTTTCTCAGAAAGTTTAGATAATTTTTTGCATAAAATTGCACATTAAGTGCTATTGAAATGTGAGTTTAAAGATAAAACAGTATTTTAAGTGTACTTTAAAATATAGGTTAAAAAATAAACTCTAAAGAAAGGTAATAAAAAGTATAAGGTTAAAAAAAGGTATTTTTCAGCATTAAATTTTAAGAGAAATTGCTGTTGTCATGTAGAACTGAAACGGCTAATTCTTTGTTCTTTTAGGATGAATCCTTCAGAAAATGGCAGTTTTCTTTAAGAATAAAAAAAAATCACCTTAAAAAGTTTTACAAACATGCAGTTCTCCAGCTGAAACTCAGTTGCTGAATTTCTCAGTACAATACCTTTAAAAAAACATTTTCCCTGCATAAAACCTTCATCTCTCTTCAAAAGCATTGTTTTTTTTTGCTGAAATTTGTTGCTGAATTTTTCATCACAATACCCTTAAAAGTACTGCAAGTTTAATGCTGAAAACATTTCCCTGCATTAAATCTTTATCTCTCGTCCGAAAGAAGCAGTTTTTGTGTTGAAATTTAGTTGCTGAATTTTTCATCATAATACCTGTAAAAGTACTGCAGGTTTTATGCTGAAAACATTTTCCTGCATAAAAGCTTTATCTCTCATCCAAAACATGCAGTTTTCCTGCTGAAATTTATTTGCTGAATTTTTCAGCACCGTACCTATATAAATACTGCAGGTTAAATGCTGAAAACATTTCCCTTCATAAAACCTTCATTTCTCTTCAAAAAACCTGCATTTCTGCATTTTCCATGCAGGTTTTTTGCTGAATTTTTTAGCTGGGTTAAGATATCGCTATGATATAGGGACAGCTCCATTCAGTGGCGAATTTTAGCAAATCGTAAAAAGTTAAATTAGAGTTGCTATATCTATATATCGACGAAATTTTTACTTGCCTAAACTAAAAAAAACATTATACTACAGAAAATTTCTAGCAGAAAAGTTGCCAAATAATGTGTAACGCTCAGGGAAAAATATATTGACAGAATTCTCTTTTAATAAAGCAATACAAAAAAAAAATATTCATGCATAACACCATATTTTCTGCATAGCTGGGTAGGGTAATTTTTCAAAAAATAAATGACCAACCCGATGGTATACGAATCCCGGTCGACGGCCTAAGAGCCAAGCACTCTGACCACTACACAATAAAAGAAACGAGTTCATTCTGTCCATTTCATTTATTTTATAATCAAACAGAAAAATCTCAACAAGTGCAGTCTGTATCAGTGGTTACAGATTTAATTAGTTTATAGATAAAATGCATCTTTTGGCTGATTGAGGCGTAATTTTACAGAAAATTTCTAGATACTCAGAAAACAAACAAAAGAGAAATCTGTAGGTTAATAACAGAATTGTTTTCTTTTCTAATAGATTTATGTACAGTATACGTAACAATTCAAGACCAAACCTTTTATCACAGCTATACTTGCGGAAGGTGACTTTTGCAGTTCTAGCCCGTCAAATGTTAGTTACATGTTTGAAAAACCAAAAAGTTTGTGTTTTCTGAGCCTTTTCCAAAAAATTGCTTACAACTCTTTGCTCGGAGGGATCATTATATCGCTAAAGCTGATACACAAGCAGGTGCGTTTCTTTTGTAACTCGTCATATGTGTCACAAAAGAATGTTTTTTTTAAAACTACTTGAAACTTTCTTTCATATTCTGTGAATACTAAAAACCTTACTATAAGTACAACCACGGAAAAGGGGTTTATAAGGATTAAAAGCTAAACCCTAAAATCAGACCTCGGTCTATTATTTTATTGTAACAAAGAGGTATATCGCTAATTTTCTTTAAAATAAAATAAAAATATCAAACAATTAAGTTGATCATTTATTTAAATTCAATAATGGCCATGTTTCCAGTCTTCATTGGTAACAGAAATTCTAAATGAAAATAAATTATTTCTCGACCCTTGATTATTATAGTGGGAACAGAGCACCAATTGGGAGCACCGATCGAAAAAAGGACAGGTATTAATTAAATCTGAAAGAACTATCGTCACCTAAAACAAGCCAATGGATATTAGTTATTAACTCAACTTCACTTATTTACATTAAAAAATAATTATTATTTTCATTTGCAATTACAAATGAATTAATTACTGAAATATATCGCTAATAAGTTAAAGTTCAGTTAACTATTTATTTACTTAATATCAGTTAAGTTATTGGCTGCATTTATCAAAAAATAATCACATTTCATTTAATTAATAATTCCATTTTGTTACTTAAAATATTTAAATTAGGGAGACGGACAGCACCACAGACCAAATGCATTAGAAAGTTGGAAACTACAGCAAGGCATACATGGAGGGACGGGACACGTAAAACTTAGCCAAACATAGCCAGTATTCCTCCAAGACATTACCGAAAGTATTTCCTCCATACTGCGATTCCATTGGTCGTTTTGTTTTCTTTCCGTACTACGTGAAACAAGCCTATTGGTTTCTTATGACGTCACGCTCTCCGTACTGCGATTTCATTGGTTGTTTTGTTTTCTTTCCGTACTACGTAAAACAAGCCCATTGTTATGTAATAAATATTAAAAATAATGTATCCAACTGTCAAGAATTCATTATCATTTTAAAAACTTTAAAAGTTAATAAAAATATTATTTTTTCTTTAAATATGTTTCCTAGACATTAAACAGAATAGACTGCTCATTCAATAGTAAAGCAGCTTCCAAATCGTCCTCAACATCAAAAATCGCCAAGAGGAGAAAGATTGCTACGTATGGCAACTTATCGTTAGCGTTTCGTTAGAACTATGCCAATTGTCCCTAGAACTATGCCAATTGTCGCCTAACCTGAAAATCAGGTAAGAGTAGGCTGGCAAACCGATCTATTTCCAAGTCACGTGGGTTTGCCAACACCACTGCGCAGATTTTAATGTGTTTGCAGAAGATAATTTTTAGCTTTTTGCTGGTGGGTTCAATATATTTGCTTCTATATTCGTTTTATTTCTGTTAAATGCTTAAATTTTGTGCAGTTTATAAAATTTAAACAGAAATTAAAAAGGGATCTGTAATACTTCACAGGTTAGATTGTTTAGATATGCATATTTATCGTAATTTTATTCCTAAAAACCTACACTTTGAATAGCGTAAATTACTCTATAAGCTCTTTTAAAGTTCAGGGATTATTTTCTTGATAAAAATATTCTGTAAATATTCTAATTAGCCTTCAATAATTTGTAAAACCTGTTTGATTTTTTGAGATTTTCAGTATAAATACATGTTACTTTTTTACTGTAGCTCACATTTTAAAATCCATGCACAGTTCTCGAAAAATAGTTCTAAAAACAAACTATAAAAGTTTAGTGGAGTAATTCCTAAAATCGAAAGAGAAGTAGCGTTTTAAAAAAAAAATTAATGAAAAACTACTTGTAAATATTTTTTTTTGCTCCTGGGAAATGTTTAGTTAGAGTAACCATTATTTAAAAACACTATAATTTACAAGTTTATGTTATAATTGCGAAAAATAATACTTTGAGTACCGTATTCCCTTAAAGTTTTGTATAATAGTATATTATTTATAGAAAATACTACGTTTCGTTGAATTTGCAAATAATTCGTTATAATAGTTTTAAAAACAACTATCTAAATTAAAAAATCAAATAATCTTACTAAATATTTTTTAAAAAAATACTTTTAATGGTAAATGTCTTCTTATGTCCCACGCATGATATTTATTGATAGAACTAATACCAAATTTTTATTCAATAATTTTTTTTAATGAAATTTGAGGTAAATACTTGTACAAATGCCACTAAATACATCGATTTCCGCGTAAACATTCATTTTCTTCAAGGTTGAGATAGGGTCATGTTACGAAAGCGTTTTACCAGAAACTATTAAGACGTAGCTGTTTTTCCGAGAAATAAACAGTTAATGGCATCTAATGTATGACAACTTATTGAGCTTTTCAGTAAGCCTTGTTTACGGACACTTGTTTACATGTTATTTGAAAAGCTCAAAACGATATCTTTATTTGAAGAATAAAATGGAACTAAAGTGGCGGGATTAAAATACTAAGACCTTAACTTTAACGCCATCTTAAATGAAAACTCTTAAAATGTGACATAGTTTTGAGCACTCTAAATTCACTTAATATATTTTTTTATTTACTCCGAGGGTGTTTAATGCTTTTTAGTTGAAAGGTTGTTTTTCTTGTTTTTCTCTGCTCACAATAAGTTGTGTAGAGATATTAAAAAATTTATACTAGTTATCTGGAATTCTTTGTATCAAACTTCTTTTTGCTGCAAACTAAACAAAAATAGTACGAGAAAAGACATTTAAAGACTTAAACATAAACTTTAACTAAAATATTGCATTATTCTATAAATAAAAGCGTTCTTTTAAGGGAGACTCGAAATAAAAAAAAAACTCTAATTTTTTTTATTAAAGGGTCTCGGTAACCCCAAGTCTAGCCGACCCGGTGGCGCAACGGTTAGGGAGCTAGCCTTTGGAGCTTCTGGGTTCGGGTTCGAATCCCGGTAAGGCATGGATGTTTGTGTTTGTCAATAAATGTTGTTATTTGTCTATGTGTTTGTGTCGTCGCTTTCTTTGTATGTCTCTTGTGCCTGTGTCATTTCTGGGGTTGAGTACAATAGACCTGAGGTCGCAGTGCTCGGTCAACTTGCCCCCCACCAAGAAAGTCATAAGTCAAGTCATAACCCCAAGTCTATGAAAATATAGATTTTTTTGTTGCTGTCTTAAAATACTATTTAAACCCTCTAGTATGCTCTGTCAAAGTTTCAAAACAATTAAAGAAATATTTTTCATACAAAAAATCTTTGATTTTTACTTTTCATCGAATGTTCAACCACCTTTAATTCTTTATATTGCTTTTACTGTAATATTCGGAAACAAACAAGCTCCTTAAATAAAAAATAAAAAAATGTTAAGGAGAATGATCACATTCTTTAATGGACGTAAGAGTTTATTTAATAGAATAAGGGGTGGAATATTATTATAGTGAACATATTTCATAAAACAATTTAATAAATAAAAAAAAAATTTCATGATGTTCGGGTGTTTATACTCACTAAAATATTTTTTCTCCAAAACTATGCATCGATTCAAAAATTCAACCCCAAAAGTTAGTAAAAATGATTCAATACTTCTTCACTGAATTTTTTTTTTAATCTGAAGTAGAAGAAAGGATTTTTTAAAATATGTCTTCAAATTTAAAAATATATAATAAAGCTATTTAACTTTTTAAAAAGTTTTTATGCATAAAATCTCGGCTATAGACCATTTCACACATATTTATCAAAAACAATACAAATGCCTATCTAAATTTTAAAAACAAAAACATTTTTGGTACGAAATCTCTTTAAAGATTTTGGAGATATAAATTTTTTTGACCGAAATCCCTTATCCCTACCCTTTATTTGCAATTCTTCTGTCAAATATTATTTACAACTTTATCAAGACACGCGCATTTTAAAATTCTAAATTCAAGAACTTAACTAAATGGATATATAAAGAATTTTGATAGCAAAATCTACGTTTAAGACGAGAAAAAGGATTTTTCTACTTGAATTATCTTGAACTTACTGAAATGTCGGAATTTAATGTGAAAGTTGGTGAGACGTATAAATACGCCGTTGATAATCTCTGAGAAAGAAAATTCAATTTAAAAGTTTTAAAATGAGACCCCGAAAAAAATTTAAAAATATATTGAAATATTTTGATGTTTTAAAGTTAAACTGTGAATTTGATATGCGTCAGAAATCCACTTATAAATTTGAAATGCAACGTTTTTCTCTGTCAAATGCACACATTTTCGTTTTATATAATGGGCTTTATGTGCATCGAAAATATAATTCTTTCACTTTCGAGATTTTATGTCAAAAATTGTTATGGATCATACATGATATGGAAATTGAAAACTGCTATGTGAAATGTTTATGAAAATTGTCTATTTTTTTTTAATTTTTCAAAGGTTTAGGAGTTTTATAATAATTTTGTAATTATTTGTTAGTTAAAAATTCATTATTTACTGTGAAATATTTATTAAAGTATTGAATCACCAACAAACAATTACTCTAAACAAATAAAAGTTATACATCTATCATTTTCAATATTATCCTTTTAAGGGTGTAATTCATATTAAATTCCGGCTCTGTTTTAGTTTCACACTAAGTTTATAACGAAAAAAGGTAAGCTTTTATAAAGGCTATGTCCGTACCCACTTTCACCAGTCCAAACTAAAAAATATTACAAAAAAGTGTGATACTTCAAAAAAAATTCAGCGCATCATATCTAGAAGTCATCGAAAATCCCCAAAATAAATTAACAATCATAGCTCTTTAGTTATTAAAAAAACTACAACATTTTAAACCAATTTAATTAACATTACAAGGCCATTTTTTATTCTTTTAAATCATTTTTGCTACTCAATAATCATACGAAAATTTAATTTATTTAAAATAAAGAAGCAAATTTTTTGTAACAGACTTTCACTTAGAAACACTTTGAAATTCATGCAACATTGAATTTATACAAATATATATTACGAACCAAGCTTCACTAAAAAGGCTAGTTTTCGTTCTCTCTTTAAGGTCACAGTTGCAGCTAATCTTACAATTGTTGTAAAGTTAATACAATTCCATAATGCCAACTATTTTTTGGTACAAGTAATTTATTGCAAAAAAACTGACATATTACTTGTGTAATGCACATATAAATCCTTTCCATCACCATAAATTTCACTCGATTGTAAAGAAATAGTCTCAAGAGGTTAGAAATTTTATGCACTCCTAAATGAAAATTTTGTTATTTGTTTCTATGCACGCCTATATTTATATTTGATTGTTCGCTATACCCAGCTTTAACATTAATATAGTTTGCGTGACATATCTGTTTCATTATTAACCTGTAAAAATAGGGTGGCATTTTGGTCAAGTGTTATAGAAAATTGAAACTTTGTGTTTTTCAGTTCAAAATCAAATCGTGTAAACTATATCGTTTAACAGTATACGCTTGAATATTTTTAAAAAAATGAAATTCAAATATTGAAAATTTAAAAAATCCAAAAAATATTATTTATTTTGGTTAAAATATAAAACAAGCAACTATCTAGTTACATTTCATTAATAACATTATTTTATCACCAAATTTATTGATAAAATAAAAATAATTAGTGGGACAGTATATTCTTTAAACATTCGACAAGCCAATTCTTATGAAGTTGGTGCCATTTGAATTCTTTATTCTCCGATTGCACTCATTCTAAATCAATAGACTCTCAAACTATTTTAATTTTTATTTACCCTAATATACTCCTACTATGCTATCCAATTTTATATTTGAAATAGTAAAATACCGATTTTCAAGAGAAATCTAAGGAAACATTACAAAATTGTTTGATTCCATTTCAATTTTAATTAATATCACAATTCCCAAGAAACGAATTTCTTATAATAATGCTTATTTACTTCCAAAATAGTTTGTAAGTTAAGTTTAAAGTTCTCAAACCCTGATTAAATAAAGAAATATATCTTATTTTTAACGAATTCTTTTTCTTTCTTTATATTTTTGCAGTATTACTTTTTCTAAGGGACGAGATTTTTATTACCTGGTTTAACAAAGGTGTGTACAACTCAATTGTATAAAACCTCCAAAAAAGAGTATACTGACTTCTCACACCTTCTTGTGTATGTGTTTATGTAGTGTTTATGTAGTAAATGTGTTTATGTAGTAAATGTGTTTATGTAGTAACATTTTCTAATGTCACTGTTGCAAAATAGCCACAATTTCGATTAAAAATAAAATGTATCATTCTTTAAACCTTTGTAACTTTTAATTAGATTTTCATGAATCTTTATTTAAATTTAACTTTTAAATAATTAATTTTTATCTTATGGGCTGTTTAATATAAAGTAAATATTTAGATTAATCGCAAAAAAAAAAACATTATAAACAACGAAATTCAATTACTGTGATAGTGATTAATTTTATATAACAATGAAGTTAAAAATAATACTTACTGCAAATAATTTGTTATTGAAATTTAAATCAGTTAAATTCATTCCTTAACAGTCTGAAGAGTATTTTCTTACTTATTAGGCTTTTAATTAGCTGCCTAAAAACTAGTTTTTAATGAGAAAAAATACATTTTTCCTATTTAAATAACCAAAGCATCATTTACATTTTCAAATTTAGTTAAAATTCTAGTTTAAATCAATTTATAAACGAGTTTTAAGGTAATGTATTTCATTAGTAATTAAGTTTATTCAAAATTATTAAATAATTTAGTTAGAGTTTAATAATGGCTACAATAAGTAAGATAAATTGATGATGAAGCAAACTTATTTCAGAAGGCTCCAAAAATTTATCTCTCTCCCCCCCCCCCCCAAATCCTCCAAAAAAAAACACTATAATGCCACCATCTATTCTTATTTTTAATTAGAAAAAGATGTCTTCAAGTATACGCCGAGACTGAAAGCCTAGTTTAGAAGGATCAAAAACTTGTTTTCGATGCTGAGCTATTCCAATTCAGCTCTATACAAGCAATGGCTCATGTTTTCACCGTGCCGTTTTTGGAGGAAAAGAGCCGGAAACTTTAAAAAAAAAATGTTAAAATTGTTAGTTACCATAATGAAACATTTGAATTATTTTATATTGCAAGCTCCGTTTTACAGATAAGAAATTATTTTATTTTAGTAAGAATATAATGGAAAAGGTTTTTCTGTTAAAAAGTAGACAATTTCATTGAATTAAATTGCTTTTATCCCTTTTCACAAATATAATTTTTTCAATTTCTAACATTAAAATTTCTTGTGTGATAAGCTTATACATTATCCTTCTAATCTAAAACAACAAAACCTAAATAAAAAGTGGAAGCTTTATCAGGTAGTAGTTATTTATCTTGCGATATCTCTCTACTTTATCATTGGAAAAGTCGTAAAAGTGAACGATCATTGCAGTAAAGGACGTTACACACTTGAGAAACATCTTACCGACTGCATTTTTTTCTCCTGGGCTTTACTGACTTGAGTTTTCGCTTGAGCCATGAGTAAACCTGTACTGGGATACTGGGAACTGCGGGGTCGAGCTGAGCCCATTCGGTACCTCCTCCACTACAAAGGGATCGACTTTGAGGAGAAGAAATATGTCCTGGGCAACTCAGACGCTTGGTTCAAGGAAGACAAGTTCAATTTGGGGCTGGATTTCCCCAACCTGCCCTACTACATCGACGGACCATCAGTGAAACTGACCCAGACTCTAGCCATCCTGAGGTACCTCGGTCGCAAGTACGGGCTCCACGGGAACAGCGAACAGCAGATACTTCGTGTCGAAGTGGCCGAACAGCAGCTGTCTCAGCTCCGCGACAACTTGAGAAATCTCTGCTACAACGTCCAGGAGTTCGAACAACTGAAGCCGACGTTCCTTTCGAACCTGCAAGTCGACTTGGAACGCCTCGATGCCTTCCTCGGCGATCGTAAATTCATGGCTGGAGATGAGGTCACTTATGTCGACTTTATGGCGCATGAGCTGCTTGACTTCTACGCATACTTGACCATGGGACAAGTTTTCAAAGATTTCAAGAGGCTTGGTGATTACAGACTGAGAGTGAGAAGTCTGCCTTCGCTCGAGAGCTACCTGAAATCTCCTTCGTACAAGCGATGGCCTATTTGGTCGCCGATGGCTGCTTGGGGAGGAAAAGAACCGGAGCCTCAATGGGAATAGTTGCTAAAATATTAACTCTCGACTCTATATACTGTACTTTATTAATTGTTACGTAGAGAAAATGTTCCCAACATTTTGATATTCACCAAGTCGATTTTAAATCAAAAATTATTTGAAAAGGTAATTTTAGTTGTGGTTTGTCTAACTTTACTTTTTTAAATAAAGTAAGTTTTTATATTATAATTCCAAAATACATTATCTCAATTATAGTATCTTTTTGGTGATAGAAAGTACTTTTGTAACAGAAACTGTCACTTAGAACTGCTTCCACTCGTAGTTCATAAATAAATAAAGCCTTTTATATTAAACTACTATTCCACTAAGGTAAAGCAAAGCATACTATATTAAAACTTTAAACGCCAAACTTAAACAAACTATTTTTCATCAAATATTCAATAATTATTACTATTATATCGTAATAATTATTACTATTATTACTATTATCGTTTTTATTATCGTTTGCTTTGTTAAATATCGTTTGCTAAATTTATTTGTATTTCGAAGAATAAGTACGTAATATTGATCACACTTAAAAATAAATAAAACTTTTTCTTTATAAAAAAACTTACACTTTTTACGTTACAAACGTAGTGTGGAAACCAAAAAATAGCGAACAATACAGATCGATTAGATAAAAAATTTATATTAAGTGTAAGAAAACATCCCATAAAAATCATTTTGACATGAATGTTCCTGATTCAAAAACTGAAAAATAGTTATTATATAAAGTTATCTATACTATAATTGTGTGACTGTGTATATGTTGTTTGTCTGCCTGAAATCTATCTCATATAAACCACGAAATGTGTAAGGCGATGTGTAATATGGGAAAGGTGTCAAATACACAGAAGTTTCTGCGTCTTTATATTCAAAAGTTCTGATTTTTTAAGACGATTTCGTTGACTTAATAGAGAACCGTTGTGAACTTCTGGTCTTTCAAAGTAATAAATGAAAATTAAGCATAAGCATGTGAGTTTCATTGGTAATATTTCAATATGAATATTTTTGTTTTATTACATTTATTTAAAATCTTGATTTGTGTTTTAAAGTTTCATCAAATTTATTCAACTTGATTTAATTTTTTTAGATGTTTATTAATGGAAATAAATGCAGGCGTACACTTAACTTTTAAAAATATATAGTATAATGCTGACATCATGACATCAGCAACAAATAACTGTCCAAATTACATAATAAACGTTTTTTAAAAACGGCTAATTTTACAAAAGTTATAATTCTATTAAGATATATTATTACTAACCGAATTTCATTTGATGCAAGTTTGGCAGTTGGCAGTTTTTTCACTTTTTGGATATAGTTATTATGTAAATGGTCTGTTGGAGACTTTTGGCGATCGCGACAAATCAAGTATGGTAAAGTGTGTAATACGAAAAGTATTGTTAAAGTGGAATATTTATCTGATTTTTCCGGTTTCATTACTTTACAATGCGACGCAAATATTCCAAATAAAGACTGGTTACTGTACTATAGCTGTTTAGTGCATTATTAAGGGTATAATCGTACAATGCCGGGTATATAAAGCTGATTTTCTTTAATACAGTAAAACTTCACAATATAATAAAATACAATAATTTCAATTATTTAACCACAACACTCTTAACGAGTAATAAACTTGATGTTTGGCAAAGTAAGAACAAAATTAATTGAGGCTATAAAATGCAGGTTCGAAACACATTTCTCAAAATCAGTCTCCAATTACTCGTTAATTCGAACGCTAAAGAAGACACATAAATTTTATGAAACACCTTAATTTGTCGTCAAGGTGACAAGTTCAAAGAATAGCCATTTTTCATAAGTCCTCGCTTAGACACCAAGCGTTTTACTTAAGTCTATAGGGAGTTGAAACCAATTTTAATAATGTCAAACTGTTGTTAGGAGAGATGTCGGGAGAAAATTTGAATGAAATGATATTTTGAAGTTTTCGATCACATTTGAAATATGCAGACATAATTTCAGAAGTGTTCTTTAGAGTATTATATTTCGAAACAATTAGGTTTGTAACAGAGTCTGTCACTTAACCCGCTTCCACACAACAGTTATGTTTAACAGATAAAAAGGCGCCAAACACAGCATTAATTCTATTTAAATTTTTACATGCAAAATTTAGCAAGTTTCATTTATTTTATTTCGAAAATTCAATAATTATTACTTATCGTTTGCAAAAATTAATTTATATTTCATAGAATAAATATGTAATATTCCTCGCTTTTAAATAGAATGAAAACATTTCATATCAACATACAAAGAATCTTGTAGTGAAATATATTTGACCTCATTTCAAACTGATCAATGTCGCAAAACTAAATTTATTTTAATTTATTGTCTAAAATAATTAAAGTTTCTCGAGCGATTGTTGCGAATGGCAATGGTGATTTAATTCTAATAAAATGGCTTCCTATGCTTTTTAAATGAGCATTAAATTTTGCAGTTTTTCACATAATTGAAGTACTTCGAATTCTTTTCTGAAATTGTCAATGTATTCTAATTTCGAGATGCGCTGAATTTTTTGACGTATTACACTTGTCCGTAGCATTTGTAGTTGGGGCTATGAAAGTGGGTGACTGACAGACGGACTGAACGATTATAATACCTCCCACTTTTTACGTTATAAACGTAGTGTGGAAGCTAAAAAAATTGTAAATAATAACATAATCTGTTGAAATTTTATAGTCTAAAACTGTTCATTTGCAAGTATTCATTTAATTAAAATCATTATTATTTATTAGACGATATCAAAGCACTCAAATAAACTGAATTTTGAATGTCTTACAGCATGGTTTACTATACTTTAAGGCTTGAGAAGCTCTTTGGGACGTCACGCTTTCCGTCCGGTTGATACGAAGATGAAAAACAAAACCTGTTTGGAACTTGGAAAGTTCAGTCCGCCGTAAAAAAAACTTATTCAATTCTTCATCTTCGGAACGGACGACAATCCCAAATGCGGACGTAAATTGTAACTTCTTGAAGAGCTTCTTTGGCCATATAAGTTGAGTAGCTTATAGTGTAAATTCCTCTAAAACGTCTTTGGTTTGTTGGCAATGATATTGTGTTTCACTATGTCTTAAAACATTAAAAATTATAAATATATTATGCTTATCAAACTGTGTTATTTAAAGTATAGGTATATATTACGTAAGTTTTAGAATCATAATCAAATTATAATCAGACAGTACTCTAACTTTTTAAAATCAATCATTTTTTTAATGTAGTTATTCATCTCTAAAGATTATTGCGCATAAGCAGAATTTTATAATATTTAAAAAAAAAGATAAATATTTTTAGAAAACCATTCTTTAAAAATAGAAGGTATAGTTTTTCTTTTATACTACAAAAAATATATAAATATACTTTCCATCTCAATTATAATTTATATTACGTCCTGAAGAGTCATTAGTTCGTGTTAGAGTAAACTAAATATTCTGGGTCGGTGAACTTCATTGAATGAAAATTACTCCATGTATTTTGAAGAGTTTTTCTTTCACAGCTATTTTTCTATTCAGAACTATTTGGTAAGAGCAGAAACTAATTAAAATTTTATAACAAATATCGGATATATAAAGCAACTTTTATATTTGTTATATTTATCGAAAATAATAAGAAATTTAGTTTTATAATTTAATTAAAATTAATTTTAATTAAATTAATTTAATTATTTAAATTCGAGTACATTTAAAAATGTAGTAATTTATGCTATCTCAATAATATATAATAATTACTAAATATTTCTGAAATTCCTTAGAAAAGGTATCACATATTTTCGATAATTCCTTTCAACTTCACCAAGACAAATTTCTCAAAAATTACATTGACGTTTTTAGAAGGGGTCGTAACAATCTTGTGTGTGTGTGTGAATATCAATGAATTACTTAAAAAATGCAGTAGTGAAGCCGAATAAATTTCAGTTCAAAATTTATTTGAAAGTTATTAGATTGGAAAATAATAATCAACAAAACACTAAATAAATGTGAGTAAAATTTCTTTTCAAAACTACTTATTTTAAATTTCGCAATAGTAAAACTTTAAAATTATTTTTTGTTTATTGGACAAAATAATTTCTTAATAATCGTACGTTTTACTTGTAAAACGATTCGTGCATTTTTTTTTGCATTTAACTAAATGAAAGCCTTATTTTTAATCTAAATTCAAAAGTTATTAAAATTTTCTCTTTACAATGTGTGTACCCATTCTTTATGCAAAAAAATATCTTTTCTATTTTGAAACATGCCAAACTTCATATTTATTAAAACACTTTCTAAAAGATTTGGGGCGGGTAGGCTGGGGAACCCAGTCGGTTAGGCATTCGCCTAGCATGCGAAAGGTCCCAGGTTCGGGTCCGGGCATCTCCAAAATAACTGCCGACCTATAAATGTCCGACGAATAATACCCCGTATAGAGGGAGTGCACGTTAAATATGCATTAAAGTCCCAACACTGCGTACGATCTCGCCCTTAACGGTTGCGTTGGGTGCCTACTCAGGCGTCGGCTCGTCACTTGACTGTGGCCCGTCGTAAATAGCCCTCGTGTAGCTCTAGTGCGACGATAATTCAAACTAAACTTTAATCTTGAACATTTTAATCCACTTCTCAGGGTGTCTGCTTTTTAAGCATTCACCACTCGTTCAAAATCCCATAACCTTTTCTTGAGAATTCTTAGTATTAGTCTCTGTCTTTTTTTATTACTTTTGATTATCACTTTTTTTTACTACAGTTGCTTTCATAAAGTTGCAAAGAATATTGTTTACTAATATTTTTTTTAATTGTAAAAAAAAAGAAATTTGTTGCGACTATACGTTTAGTTTGTACCAATTCTGGCCACGTACAAATTTAGAAAAAATACAAACCGCATTTTTGTATCTCATTTCAGTAGTTACTGCAAATGGTATCCAAATACAATGCGCCTTTTTTAATTCAAAAACATCTGCGTCACTGTTTCAAAGCATTCCAATGAGCCCAACATATAAAATACTCAATTCTCGAAGCCAACCAAATTTAATCCTGTTCTGCGTATTGTTGTTTCTTAGATTCCTCAACATTCTCCATTCGTTAAAGTTCCACAAATTCCACCATTGTATTTATTTAAGTTGCGAAAAACTCTTCTTATTTTTATTACTTCTAATTATCCTGCTTTCGACACCGACGGAATATTCATAAGTAGCGAGGCAGATTGCCTTCAAATGCTTTTTTTATATTTAAAAAAGAGATATTTGTAACAACTATACATTTAACTTGTAACAATGAAAGCCAATATTTTTTCGTAACTCGCTTCAGTATTTATTTCAAAATTCTCCATATATTGCCGATTCTTTAGTTTAAAAAGACATCGGCATTTTTCTTTTAAAACATTCCGAACAATCATTCGAAACGTTAAAAAAAAAAACTTTTCGAAACCATAAGTTTATCTCGAGAAGATAGTTTTCAAATATTGATTTTATTTTTTAAAAAATAAGTTTGTAACAAGTATGCGTTTAACTTATAATAATAAGAGCCCACATTTTTTTCTTACCTCGTTTTGTATTAATCTTAAAAATTCTATATGCATTGCCAATTCAAAAAAAAAAAAAACATTTGTGTGCTTGTTTCAAAACATTCCAAACAATTTCTCGAAAAAGTTTTAAACCTCTTTTAGAAAACAGAAGTTTCGAGCGTCTTCTTAATTCCTCGACAATCCCAGTTCGTTCAACATCCCATAACTTCCACCTTCCCTTGGTATTTATTTGTCGCTGCGTAAGCCGCGATTCATTTTTATTACTTCTAATTCTCCCGCTTTCGTCCCTGGTGGTTTCCAGCAGGTTGGCGAAGAAGATTACCTGCTTCCTTCCTTATTGATTGTCCTCATTTCGCCATCAAACAACATAGAAATCCTCCGGGACTATAATTATTTTTGCTCTCCTGCACATTCTCGAACACGGGGTCTCCAAATTGTATCCCCTGTAAACTGATGCTGTGTATGAAAAATAATTTAAATTATAGTAAGCATTTTTTTTTAGATTATAGACATTTTTTTTGAGACCATGAAAAAAACCAGACATAACGACTTCATAATTTAAGAAAACGCTTTCTTTAAGGTTCTCCTATGATAATTATTAATTTTTCTACTACAGAATAATTAACAGTTCCAAATGATGTGTACTTCTTTTTTAAAAACTATTTATTGCTACTCACTATTACTTGAATGCGGTTCTAAATAACGAGGCGTAATTGAATGTGTTTAAGCACCGTATGGAAGCTAGATAGACAACCGGAAAACGTACGCCTAGGCCGTCTGCGAGTGTTGGCATCAGCTAGAGTACCTCTCGGAGTGCGGGTTCGATCCCTACTGCAGTTCTATAATCGATCGTGCTGGAAATAGTATAAAAATCCTCATCAGGATGGGCCGAGTACACGGGACAGACGTGTCGTAACTGTGGTCCAAAGTCCGACGCGTAAGCGTACGAGTCGCTCGAGTTCCGGGGTGCCCCTAGGGGCCTCGTCATGACCGGTTCAATAGAGCGTTATGCGTGTTAAGTCTAGGAGGCTAGAAATAGGCACGGAAACGATACCTACCTAGTACGCTACTATATCTAGGTAGTAGTTTAGACTATCAGCTGTGGCTGGCCAGACCCTTATAACCATCGTCAGAGACGACACGACATACCACAATTGACAGTACTGCATCTATGCCACCTCCACAATTTAGACATGTCCCTGAAGGGGAGGGAAATAGTCTCCAGGGACCTGTACCCGTGGGTAACTGCGCAATGACCGCCCACAGGACTTTCGGATCCAACAGATTTAACGATCACGTACTCCGCATATACTCGACAAACACAAACATCCATGCCTTACCGGGATTCGAACCCGAACCCAGAGGCTCCAAAGGCTAGCTCTCTAACCGTTGCGCCACCGGGTCGGCATACTTATATCTATAATCTAATGCTTAAGAAAAGAGTTATGCCTGAGTATATTTAAACTTTTTTTTAGTTATGGAATGGTGTCCATTTAAAAGTCGCCTCTATGTGCTCTTGAAATGATTACATCGAGTTTTAAAAAAAACGTCATCCCAGCACATGCAGCATTTTTATAATGACGCGCCTAAAGTAGATTTGCATTGTGTGAAACAATGCGCAACAGTACTTAAGTATTAGGTTTATAAATAAAAAATAGTATGCATGGTTTTGATATAGTCTTCTCTTTCGGTACACTTATTAAATTGAATAAGTGTTCATTGTGATCTGCGCTTGTGATATTTCAAATTTACTGGATTGAATGTCCTTTTGATTATTCAAAACTCCTCTTATGACATATGGGTTGAATGGGAGTGGTATAGCCGATGCCCCAAACCAAAGTCTTCTCTCTGTGTTAATCCAAAGTTGTTGTTTTTTTAATCTAAGTCAAATAACTCCGGCTCTATTAAATAGTTTTACAGAAGTTTTTTTTATATGAAAAATATATCTGGCTTAAATGTCCCTATAATACCACTTTATGAAATTGGTTCGAATATTTTTTGAAACTTTCAATACATGATTTTTTTTTTAAAAACATTCGAACACATTTCAAATAGTGGAATAATAGAGTCCTGTAAGAAAGCTACACTTATCATAAAGAAAAAAACGTTTGCAAAAAATATTCAATACAGCCGGAGTAATTTGGCTTAGAATTTTTTTTTATATTGGGTTAACACCGAGAGAAGACTTCGGTTTGGAGACCCGGCTCCCACTTCCATTCCTTCTTAACGGTTAACAATTAGTGTAAGTAGTTATCCCCACGAAAAATATTTTTAGATCCCTTGAGCTAACCTCCCCTCAACAAGTCAAGTATATGGATGGCGGTCTAGATCTTGTAAGTGGTGCAAATTCCTTAGCATTAATAAAAGATAGTAACAGAAAAATACGTTTGATGCTTAAAAACAAGCCATGTTTACGAAAGCAACAATTTTAAACGAAAACAAACTTTCGATTTCATCAGTAGAACGTGCAAGAATAATGAAAAAGTTATGTTCGATAAGAACTAGTTTATTGTGTAGCCAACGAAATTCCTCCTTTAATTTTGATTTTGAAGTAGAAACAGAGCTGGATTCATTATTTCCCATTTAATCTGAAATTTTTCACAGTAAAGATAGGAATTTGGGGTTTTGATAAATTTGTTTATTTAACGACGAATAATTAAATAATTCTCGAATATTTTCATATTTTCCATTAATCTATAAGAGTAAGAAAATGTTGTGTTTACATTAAGACGTCTGATTAATATTCAGACGTGGATAATTATAATTACAGTGTTTTGACAGCATTAAGACTTGTCATATTAAAGTTACGTAATATTTCTTACTCATTTTATTATTACTTGACTCATTTATTATAGATTGACTCTATAGCATAAATTGACTTATTTAACGTAAATAAACTCATTTAACATAAATAGACTCATTTAACATTACTTGACTCATTTATAACACATATTTTACGCTACCCCAAAGTTGGTTATACAGAGAACTATTTAAAGGGTTCAATAGTTTTGTATATATTTTCCAAATTCCATAAAATATTTTTTATTAGGCTAGAAAATGATTCCGTATATTTCCTTTCCATCTAACATTTATCTGAAACACACAAATAATGAGTTTAACTTAAAATAAAATCATCATTGCAAAATCTTAATTATTTAATTGACAGTTCCAAATACAAGTCTCTGGCATATGAAATTTGAAAATCTGTTGAATTTCAGTAACACGTACATTCAGAATTCAGAGTAATTCATAGTAAAATAAAAGATTCCATAAAGGACGATTTAAGCAATAGCTAAAAACTAGCAGTCAAAGATCCTTGTGATTTCGAACAGAATAAAGTAAAGTATTCGTTTAATGTATGAGGTTTAAGAATTTAAAATCTTCAGGGGGATTATTAGCTTATGAAACTATGCAATCCGTTTCAGAAGGATTAATTTTCCTGCTGTCGCACTTTATAACTTACTTTAAGTACCTACTAAAAACTTTGTTATTAAAAAATTATATCATACAAATTTTATTACCTAAGGAAAAAGTTTCAAGATACTTTCTTATTAACTTATATTATTTCTGATTCTATCCCATCATTAATTATCATTAATTTTTAAATTTATTAATTTTTATTCCATCATTAATTTTAAATTTACTACCATTTCGGCATAATGTTATTTTTCGAATGATTTTATTTTTACATCGTAATAATTTTTTTGTAATTTAAAAGTAAATATATCAGCTAGACGTTTAAATATCCCATTTCCACATAAATACATTTTTCGATAACATTTTTCATATTTAGCCCCAAATGTATTCAGCAGACTACCTACTGAATTTCAAAGTTTCCCTTCTTTATACAGGTTTAAAAATTCTTTATTTAAATTTATATTATCAATAGACGATATTGATGTATATTTTAATTTATAGAAGCGATATATGGATTTTTTATATATTCCCCGCTGACCAGAATTTTTGGCATTATTTTGATTATCTAGGATTAGCATTACCACGTGTGTTTTTTTCTTCTTTTTGTTTATATTTATGTATTTAAATTTATTATTCTTTGTGAATGTTTGTTAACTTAGTTGGTTGGTTGGTAGACATATATTCAGGTTTGTGTGCTTGGTCAGCGACCCGCTTATAAACCTTCGTCAAGTAAGACAGACACAACAGACAACACACACACATAAGTGGATCCATCTAATTTTTAGAGACAGAGGCCAACTAGAGGATCCCCAGAATTGGCTTGTCACCCCCAGAGGTATTGATTTGGTATGGGAACTTAGAGGACTTTCGGACCCAACAGATTTAACGAGCACGTACTCCGCATGTACTCGATAGGTCTTCAGTGGAACCGGGACTCGATCGCAGGACCTTCCGATCCCGAGACCGAGACGCTGACCACTAGGCTCACTACGGCCCTAACGTATAATGTGTCTTTCAATTATAATTATAATTAATTAGTCACATATACGGGTTTTTTTAATCCCCCTTGTGACGAAAAAAATTATTCTTGTAATGTTATTTTCTTGAGTGTTTGTTTGTTCATTTTCGGCACAAATTATTTGATTGAGGAAATGGGGCATTGTGAGCTGTGTGTGAGTGGGACATACTTAGCATATATTGGCTTGAAAGTCCTTATTGATTGTTTAAAACTCTCCCAAAACTCTAAGAAAGGATTGGAGTGGTATACAGGTCCCTAAACCGAAGTCTTTTTTATGTGTGTAACCAATGTAAAAAAAATCTAAGCCAAATAACTCATTCTTTATTGAATATTTTTACTGACGGGTTTTTTATATGATCTGATCTTAACGTTCCTATAATGCCACTTTTTAAAATTGGTTCGAGTATTTTTTTTTAAATTTTCAATAAATAATTTTGCAACAAAATATTCGAACCAATTCCAAAAAGTGGAATTATGTAGCCCTGTAAGCCAGCTACATTTATTATATTAAAAAAATATTAGCAAAAATATTAATTACCTTCGGAGTAATTTGGCTTGGAAATTTTGTACATTAGATTAACACAGAGAGAAAACTTTGCTTTGGAGACCCTTCTACCGCTCAAGTTTCCTCTTAACGGATTCCAATCAGTGTAAGAAGTTAGACCCATGAAAAATATTTGGAGATCCATTGCGTTAACCACCCCTCTCAACAAGTCAAGTTATATGGATGGCCGTTTAGGTCTTGTAAGTGGTGCAAATTCCTTAACGTAAATAAAAGATAGTGATAGAGAAAAAAATACGTAAAAAGCCGAATAACAACCATGTTTAGGCCAGCAACAATTTTAAACGAAAACAAACTCTCGATTTCATCAGTCAAATGTGCAAGAATAAATTCTGTTCGGTAAGAACTAATATATTGTGTATCCAAGGAAATTCCTCCCACTGTTAATTTGGATTTTGAAGTAGAAACAGTTGGATTTATTCATTAGTTCACATTTTCTCTGAAACTTTTACCGTGATGATAGGAATTTGTCTTTTTAGCATGTTTATTTAAAGAATAATTAAATTATTATTGAATGTTTGAATATTTGCCATTACTCTAAATATAATAAGCATTTTGAAAATGTTGTGTTTGAATTAGGAAAGCTGATTAATATTCAGACGAGAATAATTTAAATATTTTGACAGCAAGATTTGTCGTATTAAAGTTACCTAATATTTCTTACTCGTTTTCTAATATTACTTCACTCATTTAATATATATTTATTCATTTAAAATTAATTGACTAATGTAACATATGTTTTACCTGTCTATAAAGTTGGTTATGCAAAGAACTAATTAAATGGATAATTTTTTTATATTTGATATAATTCATAAGTGTATAGGGGTACGTGTAAAAATATTTTTTTAATTAAAATAATTATTAATTAATTAGCATTTTATGCATTAATTAGCATGTTTTTTAAACACTCATAACTCAAGAACTAATTAACTTAGACCTATCAAATTACCATGCAAATTAATTACCAATTCATTATAAAGGGCATGAACCTCAAACCAAGTTTGTGGCTCCTTTAGTTTTTTTTATATTTTTTTTATAATAAGCAACATTAAAAAAATCCATTTTTTAGAAAAAAATAACTTTGACATGCAGTATAAAATTAATTTAAAAACCAAATCTTCTTTTTTGACGTTCACGCCCTCCCCCAACTTATTCCACAAATAAATAAACAATTCGTTTGACAAAATGTTAACTTTAACTTTAGTTATCATTGTTTAAGCAAAGTAACACATGAGAAAAATGAAGTTTTGAGAAAATTGAGTTTAAAGGTTATAAAAGCTAACTAACTTTCATGATTTGGAAGATTAGGAAAACCTCTGTAACTTTTTATTAGAGTGGAGTATCAGTACAAAATTAACATCATTTTAAAAAAGAAGAATTGGAAATTCTAATGAACTTAAAAACTTAAAAACAAAAAATGCCTAATTTGGTTATTTTTGGCATTTTCTAGTGTGTATGTATACCTTAATCAGTTTTCCTAATTCAAACACAACATTTTCAAAATGCGTATTACATTTAGACTAATGGCAAGTATTCAGTAATAATTAAATTATCTTTTAAATAGAAACATATTAAAAAAAAACCAATTCCTATCCTCACGGTAAAAGTTTCAGAAAGAAGTGTGAACTAATGAATCCGGCGGTTTCTACTTCACAATCCAAATTAATAGTGGGAGGAATTTCCTTGGCTTAACAATAAACTAGTTCTTATCGAACAGAGCTCTTTCATTATTCTTGCACATTCTACTGATGAAATCAAGAATTTTGTTTTCGTTTAAAATTGTTAGCGTAAACATACTTGTTTTTTTTAGCTTTGACCGTATTTTTTTCTATTACTATATTTTATTTATATATAAGGAATTCACACCAACAAGATCTAGACCGCCATCCATATAACTTGACTTGTTGAGGGGAGGTTAGAGCAAGGGATCTCCAGATATTTTACGCGGAGGTAAGTACTTACAAAGATTGCGAACCGTTAAGAGAGAATGAGGCTCCAAATCGAAGTATTCTCCCTATTTTATAATCCATTAAAAAATTCTAAGCCGAATTACTCCGGCGGTACAGAATATTTTTTTACTAACGTTTTTTATATGATAATTGTAGCTGGCTTGCAGGGCTCTATAATTATATTTTTTTTCAAAATTGGTTTAAATATTTTGTTTTAAAATTATTCACTGAAAATTTAAAAAAAAAATCTTGGGACCGATTTCATAAAAGTGGTATTGCTCTGTAAGCCAGCTACATTTGAAGAGCTTAGTGGAAGAACGTGCTAAGTGACAAAAGGTGAAAATGAGAAAATTAGCTTTAAAAATTTTCGTATTCACTTAGATCTGTTGAAAATGGTACTTGAATAGCGTAAAAAATAATACTATAAGTTAAAGTTTATGAAAAGGGGGAGAAACTTGTTATCATTAACGGAAGTTAGTAATATGTTCATTGACGCCAATATCTAATTTTTTCAAAAATGTCACTTAGCACGTTCTTCCACTAAGCTCTTCATTTATCATATAAAAAAACGTTTGTAAAAAAATTTCAATATAGCCGAAGTCATTTGGCTTAATTTTCCCCCCTTTGGATTAAAAAGAGGGGAGAGGACTCGGCTACCGCACCCATGCTCCTTTAAGTTCTTAAGACCATGAGAGAAATTTTGAACAATCAAAAACACATTCAGGTCAGTAAATTCTAAGTATAATAAGTGCAACTCAAGATGTCTCATTTCTTCAACTTAATTTAACTTAATTTTTTTCTGTACAAAGAATCTAAATATTAACTTAAAAAATAAGCATAGCATAAGATAAACATATTACGTCGGAGTAATATTTAAATGAAGGTTCATGGAAGTCTTAAAAAATGTCATACAGGTTAAAAAGTAAGGTACATTTTATTTATAATTAAAACTGTTGACATTTTGTAACAGTGAAATTCTAAATTTTAACATTATAAAAACTTTCATCAAACTTAAAAAGGTATGAAAGGTAAGTGTATTCTTTTTTTGGAGGTTTTAAATTATTTAGTTGGAAATACGACACATTTTTAAAGCAGGTAGTAAAAATCTCGTCTCTTAGTAAAGTTATGCTAAAAAAAAGTCAAAGTTTAAATTTAGACCAGAAAGAAAAAAAATCGTGTTGACAAAAAAAGTTATATTTCCCTACTTATTCTGGGTTTGAGAACTTCCAACTGCTTTTTCAAATAAGTTTGGAAGTAACTATGCATTCTTGTAAGAAATTCTTTTCACGGGAGTTTTAATAAATTATAATATAAATGACATAAAAAAACGCGTAATATATTGGATTTCTCTTGTCAATCGATATTTTACTATACAATTATAAAACATAAAATTGAACAGCATTAAAGTATAATGAGAGGGTTATTTTTTTAAAAAAAGTAAAATAGTTTAAGAGTATATTGTTTTAGAATGAATTATTGAATTAAAAATTCAAAGGCCCCATTTAAAAAACTTTGTATAAGTATTTGGTTGTCGAAATTTTAACTTAATGTTTCAAAACTATAATTTAAGAATGAGCACCCTCCAAAACCAAACAAAATCTCCATTTCGGATTTTCGACCACATCGCAGTGCTTTCATTATAACTTGAATTCTATATTAGGTGATTGAAAGTAAAAATAAATTTGAGGTTTAAAGTGTTTTAGAAAGTAAATATTTTTTTTATCTTCAAATACCTAAATTTAAATAGTAGGTATGAAAGTATTGCGATGGGTAGGAAAATCAGAATTGGATATTTGTGTTTTCTACACAATTTGGAGGGTGAAAGAGCGGGTTTTAAACTTTGGATATATTGGATTTCGATATCTTAATTTTAAATAATTTTCAACTATCTTAATTTTATGTAATTTTCAACTATCTTAATTTTATGTAATTTTCAACTATCTTATTTTTATATAATTTTCAACTATCTTAATTTTAAATAATTTTCAACTATCTGAAACCACTCGACAGCTCGAACTGAAAGAGCTATAGCCTTCAAATTTGGTACGCGAATTCCTAGTATCTGTTAGACAACATCATGTATTAGAGAAAACCGCGCATGCCCATAAGGTAGGTGCCATATATCTTTTTAGGTTTCAAAGGTATTGCTGAAAAACGAAAAGAGCTACCGGTAATTTTTTTACGCGAGTGCCTAGTACCGATATCTGTTAAAAAAAACTTATATAAATTTAAGATAGTTGAAAATTATTTAAAATTAAGATAGTTGAAAATTATATAAAAATATGATAGTTGAAAATTACATAAAATTAAGATAGTTAAAAATTATGTAAAATTAAGATCTTTCGACTAAGTTATACATTGTCAAATAAGGCTTCTTAAGTCTCCTTACATGTTAAGCTCTAAAGGTTTCACTTCATTTTTACAATTATAAACCTCAATGACTTAATATAAGTATGAAGTTCGACAACTGGAAACTTAATCCTTCTTAAAGGATTGCATAGTTCCAAAATCATATAATCCCTGAAGAGTTTTAATTCTTAAACTTCATACATTAAGTTACATTAAACGAATACTTTATTCTGTTTGAAATAAAGGAACAATGACTTTTAATGTTTAATTAATGTTTAATAATTGTTGGCTATAGCGGTTTATTAGCGGCTATAGCGGTTATTTAAATGGTTCAATAGTTTTGAAGATATTTTCCCAAATAACTACTTACTAGTCTAGAAAAAGGATTCCCCTTGCATTCCTTTTCCAATAATATTTATCTAAAATTTACAAATGATGAGTTTAACTAAACATAAAGGGACCAATACAAAATCTTAATAATTTTACAATTTCAAATGCAACTTTCTGACTTTAAAACTTGTTGAATTTCAGTAACACGTACATTCAGAATTCATAGTAAGAAATAAATGGCGATTTCCCCAATCGCAACAATTTTTAAACATTAATTATACATTAACAGTCGATGTTCCTTGATTTCGAACAGAATAAAGTGAAGTATTCGTTCAATGTAACTTAATTTATTTAGTTTAAGAATTTAAACTCTTCAGGGAGCATAAAGATTTTGAAGCTACGTAATCCTTTAAGAAGGATTAATTTTCCAGTTGTCTCACTTTATACTCAGATTAAGTACTTGAGGTTTATAATTGTGAAAATGCAGCGAAACACACCTTTAGAGCTTAATATGTAAGAAGACGTGAGAAGCCTCCTTATACGGCACTGTAACATAACCGAACTATCTTAATTTTTATAGTTTTCAACTATCTTAATTTTATATAGTTTTCAACTATCTTAATTTTATATAGTTTTCAACTATCTTAATTTTATATAGTTTTCAACTATCTTAATTTTATATAGTTTTCAACTATCTTAATTTTATATAGTTTTCAACTATCTTAATTTTATATAAGTTCACTTAACAGGTATAGGTACGGGCAGATACTAGGCACTTGCGTACAAAATTTGAAGCCCATAGCTCTTTTCATTTTTCAGCAATACCTTTAAAACTTAAAAAGTTCTATGACACCTACCTCACGTGCGATTTTCTCTAATACCTTATGTCGTCTAACAGGTACTAGGAATTCCAAATTTGAAGTCTATGGCTCTTTTAGTTCGAGCTGTCGAGTGGTTTCAGACAGACAGAGAGAACGACATACTGAAGCCTGACAGACGGGCCTAAGTTAAAAACCCGCTTTTTCAGAATTGGTACCCTCTAAAACGTGAGGAAAACACAAAATGTCCAATTCTGATTTTCGAACCCATCGCAATACTTTCATACCTAATATTTCATATTAGGCATTTGAAGGTAAAAAATATTTACTTTCTATAACACTTTAAACCTAAAATGTATTTTTACTTTCAATTACGTTATATGGAATTTAAGTTATGAAGGTACTGCGATGGGGTCGAAATCCGAAATAGAGATTCTGTGTTTTTGATTTATTTTGGAGGGTGCTTATTTCGAAAATATGGTTTGTGAACATTAAGGCAGATCAGTACCACGTAATTTTCAAAAAATCGATTTTTTGATTTTAGTATTTGTGTAAAATACGTTTTAAGAGCTTTCCAACGATGCCCTTTCTATGTCATTCTGACAACTTTAAACTAGTTAATTTTTAACTCAAAATATGGATCAGCAGTATTTTCATAATGTAAGTTTTCAATTTTAAATCTCAATTTTCTCAAAATGGTGTTTATTCAGGTTTATATTCCTTTTTATCAAAAACTATTTCATGTATAAACCTAAATTTTTTACAGGATAACTGTTTCAGGGTGTTTTGCTTACTGAAATGAGCATTTCCCAAAATTTGAAGGAGAAAAAAGTATGGGTAATTTTGTGGTGTAAAAATGTTTTTTTAAATGTATTACCTTAAATAATTTTTTTAAACTACTTTATATGTTGATAAAATCTCATTTCAGTGCTCATTTCAGTCAGTCATCAAAGTGCATATAATGCGCATAATTTTTTTGTGTTGTTTCATATTTTAGTTTCAAAGAAAAAGGAACATGAAAAAGGTCAAGTTAACATTAGCCGTATACAAGGTACCGACCTGCCTTAAATTAAAATTTCGACAAGTCAATTCTTATATGAATTGTAATACTTCTAAGCTGTTCAATTTTTTCGTTTTATATTTGTATAGTAAAATATCGATTGACAAGAGAAATTCAATATATTAAGCTATTTTTTCTTATTCCATTTATCTTATAATTTATTAATACGCCCGCGAAAAGAATTTCTTACACGAGAATGTATAGTTACTTCCAAACAAATTTGGAAAAGCAGTTGAAATTTCTCAATCCCTGAATAAGTAGGGAAATATAATTTTTTTGTCAACACGATTTTTTTCTTTCTGGTCTAAACTGAAACTTTTTTCGGTGTAACTTTTCTAACAGACGAGATTTTTATAACCTGCTTTAATAATATGTCGTATTTGCTTTAATAATATCGTTTAAAACATACAAAAAAGAATACACTTACCTTTTATACCTTTTTAAATTTCATAAAAGTTTTTATGTAGTAAAAATTTAGAATCTCACTGTTGCAAAATGTCAACCGTTCTAATTATAAATGAAATGTACGTTTCTTTAAACCTGTGTGACATTTCCTAAGACTTTCATGCACCTTTATTTAAATTTTACTCCGACGTAATGAATGTTTATCTTATGGGCTGCTTATTTGTTAAGTTAATATTTAGATTCTTCGTATTAAAAAACTTTTTAAGCAATTAATTTTAATTACTGTGACAGTTGATAGCTTTATATCTTTGACTTTAAAGATAATATTTAATGAAAATATTTTATTATTTCAATTATTATTTAAATTCATTCCCTAAATTCGTAAAACTAATTTTTGGATTTAGGTAATTAAAAGCAATAAGAGTACAAACAATTGCCTTAATTATGCTCAAATATTTTCTTTTTCTACTTTATCTTGCAAAGATTCCACTTTTGTCCAATTACATTGTTTTTTAAAATGCTTTCTTTAGAACATAAAAGATGATTCGTTTCATTGTGTGGTTTACAAAGCTATTGTAATTTAAATTACTTTGTTTCTCACAAAATACTCATCCACGGAATTTTTACGATAGAACTTCAAAAGATGAAAAGCAAATAAGACAAAGTAAATACGAGATACGCAGTTAAATTCACTGGAATATTTGTCTTAACGTTTTATTCACTGACACTTTTGCAACAGCTCCCGTGGCTTGCCGAGAGGGTGCAATGATCTCCACTGAAAAGAACTTACTTCGGGGTCGGGTGAAATGAAATTTTCTTTCTTCCAGTGCGAGTGTGGAAGTAACTAGGACTGTGAATGTAGACCGTGATTAAATTTCGTTTTATATTTAAAAGAAATTTTTGAAGTTTGGTCGCTTAGAAATTAAATCAACTTATTTTTATCGTTTAAAGATTTAGTGTTGTTGTTGGAACCGACAAATGCAAAAAATCCTAAAAAATTCTTCTTAAAAATTTCGAGATCTATTGTTGTTTTAGATTCGTAATTTTGTTCAAAAATTTTAAACCAAGTTTTACGTTAAGCTCATATAATTCGTGTACAGGTCTTCTACTGGTTAGTTTATTAAAAAAAACATTATGACCTAAAAAAAATATATAAAGTCGGAAAATTCCTAATATATCTTTTAAAAAAAGATATGGGAGAAATAAAAAAAGCAATTCAAAAAATAAGTTTTAACTTCCAATTTTCTATCGTCTGCACTCCCGAAAACAATCCGACTCATATATTCTTTATATAAGCATATTTTTATAACAAATAATAATTATAAGTATGTTTTGCAAGTAATTTTGAAAAAATTTGCGATTAACGTATGCTGATGGTCACGTCAATTTAGTAAAATTTGAGGTTTTTAGAGATAAAAACACACATTTTTTGTGTACTATGAAAAAAACCAGATCTGTCAGGTTTTTTGCAACTTACAATCACTCTATCTATTTTATTAATCCAGAATGTCTCTTAAATCAATCGTTGAAGAAACTTTTTGCATTTTATCCGAAATCTGCTTGACCAGCACGTGATTTTTTATACAATTAATAAGTCAACTGCTTCGGTATCGATATTTTAAGAAAGCTTGAACATTCTAGCTTATAATATAAAAGATAGTATTAAGAAAAATAGTAAAATGAAGTTGTAAAGTGAATTCTACAAAGGTTCACATATTTGTAAATCTACAGCGAAGAGGTCATGTGTACCATCAGTGTAATTTACACCAATATTTCTAAACCTTGAACTAAAATATTTGAATTTTAACGCATAAAAATAATTTTTTTAAGCCATTTCATTGTAATCTACTGAAACCTTTGTTATTTCTTATTTTATTCGGCTTTTGAAATTCAACAAATATATTTTAAATCCCTCACCCTTTTAAAAAAAATAATAAGTGTTTTTTTAATTAAAAGTATACTGTGTATTTAATTTAATAAACTTATAGTAAATAAACTTATTTAATTTGATAGAGAGGGAATTTTTAAATTTCCGAAGAATGACATTTTTTACGAAAATAAAAAGATAAAAACTCAGAAGTTAATTTATTTGCTTTGCCTTGTGAAAACAATTATAATGAGGTTTTTTTTACATAATTATGCTAAGCCTTTCCCATTCAACACAACAAATACATCATTACCTGCTTACGCAAGAAATAACAATGGAATTTAAAGCCAAATTGAACTTCCTATACTGTTTTGATAAAATGAATAATCATTCTTGGAACGTAGCTCAGGACAACGGAATGTTTGGTTTTATCTTTTTTTTTAAATACTGGAAGGTCTTATCCGCCGTGGGCAGGTAAACTGCATTATCTACATTAATGACTTGAACCATTGCTGTAAGCTCTCAATAACTCTAACGTTTACGAAAGTATACTAAAATGTTAAATATTTCAGAGCAAAAACGGTCGAAATCATTGCTGTAGTTACTGCAGTTTACCTGCCCACGGCCGTCATTTTAACAGTGATCTATCCTCTTATTTGCTAAAAATAAAATAGAGATAAACTCTGGGTTTTAGAGAATATACTAAATGCTTAGATTATTCTCTAAGAAGACACCAAAAACATACGAAATACATGTATTTATTAGAATATGTGATAAAATTTGGTAAATTAACTTCATTTTATTGTATTTTGACGTCATTCTGTCCTTAATAAACGTCTCTTTAGGCTAATGTCTGGCCAAGGTTAAGTTATCTTTAATTATTGAATAACGATTGTAAGCGTCGAAATAAGCGGGATTTTCATTGTGACACATTAACTTCGTTTTATTATATTTTCGACGTCATTCTTTCCATAATAGGAGTATCTGTAGAGACCAGGGCCTCATCTATCGATACCATAAGGCACGTTAGGCCCGGTCTAGGGTCCCTAAATTTTAGTTTATACTATGCTAAATTTTGTAGACCCCCAAAATTTCAGTAAATTGAAAAAGTGTCTGGGACCCCACGTAGTTATTAACTTGCCTTTGACTGAGACAATGGCCTCACGTGATTGGTTTGATCGAGGTTACATGAAAGCCGATAAAATGGTATAAAAAAATATCGCACATCGGCCAATTAGCACCATCATTACGGGCAATCATGCATTGCATTTTTCGTAAAGGGGCCTCCAAAATGTGCTGTGCCTGTAGTCTTAGTTTTTCTAGATTAGGCCCTGATAGACGTCTCTTTCGGCTAATGTCTGCTACGGAAGTTGGTTGGTACATATACAGTCCCTGGACAAATTATTAGACGCACTGCAAGATTTCATGTATCAATCAATGATGAACAAAATACCTTTAGAAGGACATTTGTGTTCCTAAACTTAAGCTATTGAATAGAAAATACTATCTGCTATACTTAATACATATATCGACATCTTTTTTAATGATATGGCATTCTTTGGTATGTTTTCATCATTACTAAAAAAATAAACAGTGCGTCTAATAATTTGTCCAGGGACTGTATTGTATATTCAGGTTTGTGTGCTTGAACAGAGACCCGCTTAGAAACCTCCGTCAAGTAGACAGACACAAATAGAATTTTTACTGACACGGAGAGAGAAGGTACACCCAGGCGAAGGCGGGAATCGAACCCGCACCCGTTACAAAGCACAGACTGCTAGCGTAATGGGATGCGATCCAACCCACTAGGCCATCCTGGTCCCGCTACGGAAGTTAGGCCACTGATGCGCGAGCCCGCCTATTAACGGTGATTTACATTTCCTAGCAAACAAGACTGTGGCGCAATCCTGTACGACTGCTTAGTTTATGCATGCTAAAGCAAGTACTTCACCATTCAACCGAGTGCCGCGTTTGAGGAACTTTTGAAAGGAGTTGCTTTTTTAAAAACATTTATCATTTCAAATCACCCGCATGACAGGCCGATGTTTTTAGTTTGCTAAAGCTGTAACAGACGCTGAAATGATAAATATGAATTGAAGATGATAATAATATGGACTGTTGAGTGTGGTAGGTACTTTTTTACGATGTGTGTTCCAGATAACGTTTCTTCCATACAAAAAAAAATGTCGAACGCCTGAAATGTCGGATACCTAAAATGGTATTTAGTTGTTTTTAGGTAAACCTTTCTGTCGTTATAAACAATGGACAAGTGGAACAGCCACGCCGACGATGACGTCACAGCTACGTCAAACGTGGTCAATTACTCCACAAACAAACCACCTTGCTAATTCGTCCAATTAAGAACGGCTACGCATATGGTGACGTCATGGCTACGTCAAACATTGCCTTTTACCAAAAAAGAAAACCGCACTCTGCCACGTTCTAATCGTCCATTGTGATTCCAGTATAAATTTGTATTATTTACCTAAAATATATGTTTTTGGTAAATCAACAATCACGGCCGTGCATATTATAAATTGTGGATTTTTAGCACAGATTTTTTTAAAAATCTTCTTAAAGACTAAACTTTAGTCTGCACTGCATAGCAGCAATTCGAATATAAAATTCAATTAGTACAAATATTAAGAGAGATGTCAGCCGTAGAACTAATTGTATTAGTTTGGAATCACAACTCCGCAGAAGTATTGCTTGCCATGTTAGCCCTTTTCCCCAGGTATGGGAATCAACATACATCGAAATGAAAAATTAGAACGAAAATGTTATCTAGTTATTTAATTATATTTCTGAAGTTTAAAATGCAAAAACATACAGCAATGCGACACTGTTTTAAATTTTATCATTAATAATTAAATAACCAATGTTATTTCTTTCAATTGTTTAAATGATGTATGATGATTCCCATACTGGTGAAAATGGAACATGCAAAGCAATACTTCTGCGGAATTGTGATTCCAAACCTAATGCATAGCTCTATGGTACTGACAATCCTCTTAAGTTGCAGCAATTCCAAACCAACACAGAGAAGCGTTAATGGAAACTTGTGGTTTAAAAAGTGCAAGCTGTAATAAGTTTGATACATCCTCTATAAACATAGAGTAGGTATTTTAGTGGGAACACGCTTTGAACTTAATTGGTAAATGGAAACTTGGGTAAATAAGTATTTTAGATAAGGAAGCGGGAAATGAGTGTCAAGATTAATTTGATTGCTTTAGACTGAAGTGTTTATTGAGTACATTTTTCATTTTGAAAGGTGCAGTGAATACACCTCATTTACAGAGAAACTTTAAATTTAGTTTGTTTGGAGCATATTTATGTTTTAATAGCTTCGTAAAATGACCCTATTTTTAAAGTGTTGTGCAAATTAAAAGGTGTAAGAGTTTTGTAAAAAAAGAGTTAATTAACTATTAAGTGTTCAAACTTATTGAAAGGCGTTTATTATTGATTAAAAAATTGGAAGGATGCAAAGGGTATGGCATTACTTCTAAAGTCTAAAATATTTTTTATCGATTTTTAAATAAATAGACGCTTTGAAACAGCTTTAACGACACATACTTTTATTTCTTGAAAAAAGCATCGTGCCCTAAATTTAATTGAAAAAATATTCGAATGTAAATTCCAAAGAAAGTAATGTAATGTTTGCCATGGTTGCAAGAAAAGAAGAGTAATTTTTAGAAAATACAGATTCAAAACCTTTATCAAAACTTCTTTCACATAAAAACATGTTCTTAATCAGATTCAAATTCCTTTGACATATTTATTCAAATCTAAAAAGCACCGCACTTACGATGACGGATGCACACAGTGGCATAGTTAAGTCAATTAGATCTTTCACACGCGAAAGAAGATAAAAACAATATTTAAGCTCTCACCTTTTTTCTAATTCAAGTAGTGGCAGTTGAGCGTTAAATGAACACGTTTTACATCTAAATAAATGACAGTCGTGTAACAAATGATAATTGAGTATGCTTGGAAGGATTTTAAGCCCTGCTACATGTTACAATATACCGAATGATTGCAGTGGCAATGTTATCAAAATTGGATCTTTCCCATGCGAACAGTAATTACGATTTTACCTGCGCGGTTTGCAGTCAAATCGCGACAATGTTAAACTCTGATGTAAAGGCAATGTACTCCAGCAAATAATTTTCGCACTTTGACTTCACTTAAAATTGCCACTAGAAACATAATACCGTTTCCCCTTCCATTGAATGGGAAAGATCCAATGAGAACGTCCGACACCGCAAGTATAGTAAACATTACCTTTTCATGTGAAACGGGCTTTAAAACCCTTTCTTAGCATCAAACTCAACGCCCACTCAGTATCCTTTATTTGGATGCAAAAGGAGTCCATTTAACTCCTTAACTCCCACAAGGGCAGCTGCGCCCACGTTATGAACCCTTTGTCCATAGAGTGCGCGAAAATACCCAATCTTGAATGTAACGATCTCGAAACGGAAAATATTAGCTACTTAGAAGAAATTGGTGTTTTAGGTTAAGGTTTTTTTAACAAGTTCTTGCCATCAAACATTCCTTTAACCTTCTGAGGAATAAGCAAATTAGCTTGTGTAAACTTGCCTTCACTGAACGAGATTTAAAATTGTATCAATTTTTTTTTAAATTTTAACAATTATATTTCTGTTGTAGATCATTGTAAATTACTCCTTCATGCTTCAAATTTTAAAATTTAGTTAAGGGGAACCGGATCCCTCCATTGAAGCTCGTGTTAAAATGACCCTTTTTATGTACCTTTTTCTAAGAATTTGTTGGATACTTTTTAATGAAAATTATACTAGTTGTTAAATGGATGTTTAACTATACTTTACTGGAGGCATTTAAAAAAAATTGTTTAGGTTTTAAATTATAAATTTTAAATGTTACATATTTTTTAGCTAAATAAAAATCAAAAATATTTAAAAGAAAAAAAATAAAATAGTTATGCTCAAATCCCATCAGCGGTTTTTAGAAACCAACCTTTTGAATACGTATACAAAATTTCAGGATGATACTTATAGTAGATTCTGAGAAAAAGGTACCTCCACATTGAAAAAGTAGGTTTTAAGATATAAGCGTTTAAACTAAACAATTGTGGTTTCTTTCCTATAAAGCATGAATGGATTTTATCTAAACAACATTTTTTCAAAAATATATTTAAAATACTTCTATTACTTAAAATTTGTATTGTAATATATATTTGTAAAGCTATGATTTTTTCTATTTTAAGAAACACTAAAGACATTGAAATGGCATTTTTGAAAATTTTGGGGGAGTCTGTTCTCCCTTAAATTAGAAAATTTATTATTTTAATTGTGTGTTGCTTGGAAACCTCACAGTCAAATGACTGGTTTATACGTCTGTATCCGTCAAAGGGTCAATAGGATATTTTCTTGTGATTTTCAAAGTTTATTCGATATATGATATAAGAGTGAATTAGTTTGGAAAGGCATCACGAGTTAAATTATGATTTAATAAAAAAAAACATATGTTCAGCAACCTACCTGTAAACCTAAATGCACTTCAGTAAAAATGTATATAGGCAAGTAAACTAAGAACAGTTTGTTCCCTTTCATTTGCATAAACTGGTCAAACTTAGCAGTTTGCTCTTTTTATCACCTCTTTTAGGTTAGGGTTAGTTTAAATTACTGTCGCATTAGAGCTACACGAGGGCTATTTTTTTTCGGATGTAATTTTTCGTAGTTTAGCCCCTCTGCATCCAGTTGTTTTGAATTTAATTGTCTTCACTACGATAATAACCTTTTTCTACTTGATTTCATTTCAAATGCTAATATTGTCACTGAAAAGATTGTTTCCAACTTTGTTAAGTCAAGGTATAAAAAATTACTTTTTTATACAAAATATGGAGCTCAATGTCAATGTTTTTGTCATAAGTGGAAGTTCCAAGCAGAGTTATAATTGAGGAAAATATCTTTTCCTTAAATTCAATGATAAATTATACACAACATAATCGCGTTTTTGAAGAATTGCTTTAAAACAAAACTCTGTAATGTTACCAAGATTTTTAAGCCTAACGTTACAGGGATTCTGGAGTAAACTCAGAACCAATCACAATATAAACTTCCACAGACTCCAATTATAAATATATTGTTACAAAAAATATTATGAAAATTTTTTGAATTCTATCACGCCGGCAGTGAGTAGTCGGTTGAAGTGACTTTCTTATAATTCAGTGATTGCTAAGTCCAGTCTTGTCTTTCCCCACTGGTATTAATAATGTAATACAAGCTCTTTTGGTAAAAAAAATCAGTTAAAATTGCAGCAATGTTGCCAATACTTTTTACTCAGTTTTAGTGTTGCAACCTTTCTCCATTTTGGTGTAAGCATACTCCAGCTTGGAGTGTAACATTACCCCTTAAAGCTAGAAGCAGCACTTGATGCCACCGGTTTAGAGACTACGTTACACCAAGCTTTTTACGGTGATGAAAAAATCGACTTAGTTTTTCGAAACACGCACTTCAATTAATAAATTTAAAATTTTGTTTAGGGTATTTTTTTGTCGAGTATTGTTTTTTTTTAATTATAACTTGATTGTACAGTCGAACCTCGTTAAAGCGAACTGGCTTAACACGAATTTTCGCTTAAGAAAAACTGAAAGTATTTCTCTGGCCTATAAAGCTTTGAGCTAATGCTAAAAATTCTCTTAACGCGAAATCGCTTTCGGTGAAATCCCGCTTAACCCGAATAAAAAATTCAGAATTTGACTTTTCTTTTTTAGTAATTCGAAGAAACAATTAAACAAAACATTAAAAAAAGCGGCAAACGAACATTATAAGATAAAATTGTCTTCTTTTTCTGAGAAAATCACGAGATCTCCCATTGTTCGTCAGTTTAAATTCAATTGCTGTTCTGAATTGGTGTTCCTTAAAAAAATTATAATTTTTCTATAGTATGTATTACTCCAAATGAACTTTATTAATTATTAGTTTAATTACTGATTGTACGAATGAATTAATAATGTATTACACTATAGAATTAGAATAATTTTTAGATGTTATTTTTTTTTAAATTATTCACGGGTTCAATGGAAAAAAAATCCTGATGGTTAACATGAAATTCGGTTAACACGAAATGTTTCGGTGCTCCCTTCGGGTTTGCTTTAACGAGGTTCGGCTGTATATTGTTTTTATAAGTTTGAAGATAGTCATAGTGTTCAACGTGGGAGTTGGAACCCTCGGAAGCACAAAATGAATTAAGACGAAAATAAAAATAATTAAAAACCCAAAGGAAATTTATTACCGTAAAAACAACTAGAATTAAATTAAGCTAAAAAAAAAACGCTGCAGAAATAATGTGCCGTAAGGGCCAAAGAGCAAAGTATGTGTGGTTGTGTGTTGGTGGTGGTAGACATTATATCAGTTGTGTCTTGGCAGCACGGCTATGTGTAGCCAGACAGTGAGCAGCGTGGCTTATGCATGAAGACACCATATATATACAACGATCAACTCGAAAATTTGCATAAGTAGAAAAGTTTGCGGTGAACAGCACGGTTGGTGGCTCTAGTCAGAACGAGCTCTACAGTTGGTTCGAGAACCGAAGATCGAGCTAGTTGAAAAGGTTCCGACGTGGAGTGCATCAACCAAATAGTCACTTAAAACCGATTCCAAAAATATTTCGATTATCCTTGTGTAGCTCTAGTATGACGCTATTCAACCTAACCGAACCACAAATATATGACTTGATCCAATATTCTCCAAAAACATCCTGTAGTAAACATTCAGTCGCTTTCAAGCCACAATATTTATATTAGCGTATAGTTTTTATTAAATTTATATTATAATTTATATTTTATTTAATTTATATTATAGTTTTTATTAAATTTCTCCCGTGATTTAATTTCGTTATGCGCCCTAACATATTAAACCTCAGAAACCTCCCTCGCTTAATAAAATGAAATGAAATTTTGAATGAGAGTATTTTTAAATATTTTTTCAAGAACATTTTTTTTAAAAAAACTATAGTCATACATCTCACACTGTCGAGATTTTAAAAAAAAAATCGTAAATAAAAAAAATCGACGCGTCCATTAGCTCAAGTTTTCGAAACTTTCACTTATTTTGGCCACTTTTTTGCTAAAAGTTATCAAGTTCTGCTGTAATGTGAAAAATGAAGTATGACGTTTAGAAACGAAAACGATTGGTTTTATACTGAAAGTTACCATTTCTTTTTTTTTATTTCATACTTTAACAATTTTTTAAACCCAACAGTCAACATTTTAAACCCATGGTCTAAAATTGTTGACTTTTATTATTTGAGACGTTATAGGGGATAAAAAATGAAAATAAAAGATGTGCAATCTGAAAGACATTTGTATTGATTTTTGAGTACTTAAAATTTAAATTAAAAACGTAATTTTTACATTTAATTCTAATAGCTGAATATTTATAATGACTATGAATTTCTTGACTTAAAAATTCATCTATATCTTTGTCCGTATGATATCGCCACTGTTCCAGACCATAGAAAGCAGTTAATAGTTTTCATAACCGCTTATAAAATGCAGATTCTGTTTGTTAAGAAAGTAAATTTTTTTTATGAGAATTAATACAAAAAACATGATTAAAAATTTAATAAGATGACAAGTGTTTTCAAAACTTGTCATCTCATTATCGGGAAAATGATTTAAAAATATTTTTACTTCCTGTGTTGATGCTCATTATGTTTGTTTTAGTATAGATCTGGGCTAGTTTTTTAATTTTTCATGTTTTTAACCCGGCGTTATATTGAGAATGAGCCTTTAGGGAAACCAAACGGCGGCTTGGTTTGTTAAGCAACATGTCATATGTCACCCACAAGAATCTTTGTGCAGATGGCTATTTTTATAATAGGGAATGAAATGGAAAATCTAAATTTTAGATGATTCTCTTTAAAAAACCTTTTTTTCCGATAAGTCATTTTTTGTCGTATAAGGGAATATTAAATGACAGTAGAACTTCATATAACACAACGAATTTCTAAACATTTAACAAACACTGTAATATCCTATACTAGCTTTTTAAAAGTGAATATTTTATTCACAAAGTCAAAAAAAAAATTCATCACCTATTCCATCCGAGTAAATAGAAAAATCCTTTAAATTATGCATATTTTTTTTTTATGTTTTTCATTTTATATCTTGTGCTAGAATGAAACTCTTAATTAAACTTTGTAGACACGAAATAAATTGTCTTCAAAAATTCTAATTTTGCATGAAGTTATAACAGCAAAACGTACTTTCAAGTCATTTAAATATAAATAGAAATTTCAATGATTTTTATTTTGGTGTGTTCAAAGCAAATTCTTTTGGCATGCAAATATTGTTTTATATCAAAATTAATTGTTTATTAACACATATTTTAAAGTATTGAGCATTTTCTTAAATTTTAATTGAATTATTTTTGTCACGTGCTGGATAGTAAAGGGAAGTCAATGTTGTAGAAATGGATAATAAGGCATTAGAATAATAACGTACACCATTCACAATAAATTATCACCCAGAATAAAATAAGCATAATCAGCTCTATCAATAAACTATTTTTTAAGCATTTTTTATATTTATATGAAGAAATATTAACGTGATTTTTTGAAATTTCTGTAAATACTATTTAATTTTATTTACCTAACATAGAATGAAAAACTAAAATATTTATCGTTATTACAGCAAATGTTTAGGTTCAACAGCTATAGAATAAAACATAACACAATTAAGTGACACATTATAAGGAGTTTTTCATTCTATTTTTACTTATAAAAGTTGTCACTCATTTAGTTTTTCAATTTTAGCTTAAACACACACACTACGTTTATAAATACCCTACGTACCTAATAGCCCTACGTTTATAACGTAAAAAGTGGAAGATATTATAATCGTTCAATCCGTCTGTCCGTCACCCACTTTCATAGCCCAAACTACAAATGCTACGGACAAGTGTGATACGTCAAAAAATTCAGTGAATCGAAATTAAAATACATTAAAATTTTCAGAAAAGAATTCGAATTCGAAGACTTCAATTATTTCAAAAACTGTAAAATTTAATGCTCATTTAAAAAGCATAAGAAGCAATTTTTATTAGAATTAAATCACCATTGCCATTCACCACAATCGCTCGAGAAATTTTAATTCTTTTAAACAATAAATTAAGATACATTTATTTTTGCGCCATAAATCGATTTAAAATGACGTCAAATATATTTCACAAAGATATTCTTTGATTGTGTGTTGATATGAAATGTTATCTTTTTATTTAAAAGCGATGAATATTACATATTTATTCTTTGAAATATTAATTATTTTAGCAAACGATAACAAATAATTATTGAATTTTAGAAATAAAATGAATGAAACTAGCCAAATTTAGCGTGTAAATGTTTAATATAGATTTAATGGTGTGTTTGGAGCGGGTTTTTTTCCAGTTAAACACAAATGTTGTGTGGAAGCGGGTTAAGTGACAGATTCTGTTACAAACCTACTTGTTTTTACTTCTCTGTCAACTGTTTAACTTATCTACAGTGTGACTTAAGTTACAAAAAAATCCAAGATATTTTAAATTAGATATTCGAAAATTTTGAAGGAAAATGGAAATCATTCTAGCCACAATCTTTCACTCAACACGCATTAAGCTGCCACAATTATGCAAATTTTGACGATATCAAATACCTACTTAATGCTTATTGGGTTTTTAAGTTTCCGAAAATAAACTTTTGATTCCTGATGGTTATAAGATAGCGAATTATTATCTAAAAAAATATTATTTTCATTCTAAAAAAATTATAAAACTTAATCATTTAAAATAACTTTATGTTTTTAAAACAAAGCAATGAATTATTAAAGATGATTTGCTTTTAATAGCCTACATAGATTTATACGAAATCTCAAAAGACATTGCGCTTTAATGACAATATGGCTGAAACAGTCTTAGATCCAAATTTATTCAGAAGATGATAAACAACATATATATCTCTAACCATATGGTACGTCCATTACAATAGTATCATCTAATTTATTGTAAAAAGCAAGTCGCTGAATGAAATAAAAACCATTTATTGTATCAAAGATAGGAGTAACGTTACACAAATAAGGAGTTTACTCCGTAAAATAGGTGCCAGCAAATGCTACCTCCAGTTTTATGAAGTAACGATGCACTTAATTTATGACATAACGTTACACCGCAAAATTGGAGAAATATTTTCTCTTGTGTAGCGTTACTCCATAAATCTGGAGGTATCTAGGCTTCCACAGTTTTATGGAGTAACTTAACCCAGCATAAATTCACAGTATACAGTTGGACTATTTTTATAAATCTTGAATTCTAGGATAGCAGTGGTAAACATATTAAAAAGTATTTTGTGTTTGTAAAATGGATATTCAATAAATATCATTTTCAAGTTATTTAAAGTTCAAATAAATTTTTTTAATAATATTCTAACAATAAAAAAGTATTTTTATGTTTCAAATACTTATTTTAAAAATATTTATGCTTTGTTTTTTGACTAACTGCATTTGAATAAAATAGAAATTGCTGTGAATTTGAACCGACAAATAATTATTTTATAACAACGTGCAAAAAAGTTCACTTTTTTATATCATATTCATTCATAAATCGTTGCGAAAATGACACTTTACGTGCTTACGTCACAGACAGTGCCGAAAGTAGTACTTTCGGCACTAGTGCTGTAAAGTAAATAAGAATATCTGATTGGTAGAAAAAAATGATGTCATGAATATCTCCATGGAAACTAAATGATATCATGAAACTCACTTATTTCTATTGGTTCAATACTTTTGCATTTTCTAATATCTCCAAGGAAACTACAAGTACTACAAAAATTATTAAATACTATTTTGATTCCAAATATCTCCATGGAAACTAAATGATGTCATGAAAATCACTCATTGGTAAAAATACTTTTTTGCACGTTATTATAAAAAAATATTGTAAGCAAGCACGTGCCAAATAATACTTTATTAAGCTCTTGTCATTATTTCACTCGACCTACGGTCTCGTAAAATAAAAGCCACTCGCTTAATAAAGTATTATTTTCGGCACTAGTTGCTTAAATAACTAATTAGGAAACTGATACCAAGGAATTATTTAACTTTTAAAACTTTTTAATTTTTAAAATTTTAAAACTAAATGTTTTGAATAGCATTTCTGACATTGAATAGCCATAATAAAAAAAAACATCAGATCAACATCCAAATACTTTTTGAACAACAACTTTGAAGATCTCAGAAGTTATATAGGGAGAAAATCTTTCCAGCGGCAACCAAAAATAAACTCGGGGGATCATCCATAATTATTTTTTTATAATCACACAACGAAAAACAGTAATATCTTAACTTTAAATAACAATTGGCTTTAATGCCGGTTAAGTATGATAAATTACAGAGTAGCTAAAAACAATTATGCCCCTTTAGAAATTTAATAACAAGTTACCCTTTAAAATATTTAATTATTTTTTCAGAAAACTAATGTGCTAGTCGCAAATCTGTATGCACAATGTGACTCTTTGATTGATCTTTATTTATTTACAAAGAAAGTGGCAAGGAGTTCCATTTCTTTGCATAAGCTGATTAGTTTTAATTTATATTTCTTCATTTATTAGTGAAGTTTGTAGTAATTTCACGGATGGCCGGAACGGATGCTATATGATTGGACCCAATCAATTTCACATAATTATTCTTCGAACTGCAAATAAATAAATATAGCCAATTTCGGGTTTTAAAAGTTTAAATTACTATAAATGGCAGTTAATGGTGATTTTTTTTCTAAGGAGTTTTAATCTTGTGTAGAAGCTGTTCTAAGTGACAGTTGATGTTACAAACCTACTTGGTTAAGAATTCCAGCGAGTATTTAAGTAACAGGAAAGTAGACTATTTTAATTATTTTAGAACTTCTTGTTTAATCCTGGAATACTCAAAAATATATATTTTTTATAAAATTTTTACTCAATTTTAACACGTTTTTAAAACTTATGCAAGCTCAAAAATGAATTTCAGGCGAAAATTCATTAATATATACATTGTTTCAGAAATGAGTGTATGCAAGTTTCGAACATAAACATTTCTCGGAGCCATTTTGACTATGCAACATACTCAGATTGGAATATTTTTGCGTATTTTTGAAAATGTCATTGTTAGAAGCGAATTATTGATGCTATGAAAGAAACTCCTCACGTGCATGTCTTTGAATTTACTTAATAAAAAGGGCTCATATTGTCATAACCTAAATCCACTTCTAAACCAAATCATAACTAACAAATTCTTTTTGATAAGTATTGGTGTTCTAGATTGATTTTAGTACCATTAGAAAGCACAATAAATACTCGCTACAATAATTATCTTTACTTATCAGAAATTTTATCACTATGTACCTCGAATGAATTCAGTTGAATCACAGTTAAAATAATCTTGCTTTTCATAAAATCGTTACATTTCTTCAGATATTTTAAAAATCATGTTTACATGTAATTATTCTTATAGATTTCTCTTTTGCATGTAAAAAAGTTTGTTCTCAAGATGTGCAAAATATTGTCGATACATAAGAAATGGTTTCTCAAAAATGAGCATATCGTTTGAGTTTTGAACAGATTCATTTTCGGAAAACAATGTGTGCTACACTGTAAAAAAGAATCTGTTCAATTTGCAGAAAAAAACATATCTCGAAAAAATGCTGTCTTATTCTAACTTTAAAGCAGCAAAGTGTATTAAGACTGCAACAGCACGACTAATTTAATAATTTTTTGAAACTCTATGTGCTGAAATACATCAATGTTATATTGAAGATCTAAAGGTCCCTAGTTTGATTCCGGGTTTCGGAATTCTGTTATTGCTTGGTAGTATATTGGTCACACAGTATCTCATAATTCGTCTGTTTAAAAAGAGATATACTTTAATATTAAACAGATTTTTCTGTAATTTACAACAGTAATTGTCATCAAACAACAAATTGCTCGTAAAAATAAGCATATTTTTTTCTATAAAATATACGATATTTCTTTTTTACCACACCAGTTATACGTGTATTTTTTTCTGTAAAAACAACGGAATTTTTTGTTACTGTGCTATACAGAATGTTCAAATTTGAGTGGTATAGTGCGTAAATATAAAAAAATATAAAAACTATATGCTTCCGGAAATCAAGTAGCATGTAGTAGGTTCTCAATCAGCAACCTGCGGCCCATTGAAGACTTTTTTGCCCTTGTCAAAAACCCAAAAAAAAAAAAAAATTTAACTAAAAAACTACTTTAAAAACAAAAATATAACACTTTTTAAAAACAAAATGTTTTAAGCGAAACTTTTTCCTTGCATTTATTTTGCTGATGTATTCATTATTAAAAAATCAACAAATTTTATTGTATATATATATATATGTGTGTGTATGTATGTTGTTGTTTTTTAAATCTTTACATTTCACACAACTTTACTAGTACTATTTTGTTTATTTTTAAAAATAATAATATATATAATATACAATGAGTATTTAAACAGTCACTCAAACCCAACTCCCATCAAAAATAAAGTGCAATTAAAACAGTACGAAAATGGAGTACAATATTCTAACTTTAGCTTGAATTTATGTCATTTAAACTTAAATCTTGCTCATTTCCCACTGAACGATAATAATGTCAATTTCATATAAAGTAACAAAGTGGAAAATTATTATCGTCAATCACCTCTTAAATATTGTGTTGAAGGATTTGTTTTGGCTTCCCTAAGTTAATTAAAGCTGGATTTGATTGACAACATAATTCAATTATCTGAGTTAGTTTTAAAGCGATTAAATTATAGTGTCAAAATGTATATATCGCTAGCATAATTTTCTTTTTAAATTTTAATTAAAACTAAGGTTGCGATAATAAGTTATGGTAATTCCATCACAGCATTACATCATTGATCTTTACTCTTTGAAACTAGATTATTTTTTTTATTAAGTGCCACGTCCTCTCTTGAGTAGATAACTTTGTAACACAACCAAAAACGTACATTTACGAGTTTGGGTTAAATATTGGATAATGAATAATGAAGGTTTGTACACATACGTAATTTTACAAATTTGAAGCTTTAGTTTGTAGCCGACTTTCCCTTCCTTTATTTTTCATTCAAATAAATTACAAACGTTGAAAAGTAGGTATTGATATGCTGGAGCTTGGTTCTCTCGGCAAAATTAAATCTCGGCATACTTTGACGCATTACCCAAAATGTAGTACAGCCAATACCTAGTGACTAGTGAGTCTTATTTCGTCGTCCTGTTACAGGCCGTGATCTTCCGCGTGGTGCGAGGCCCTTTCGTCGAAGAGTTCCACCAGTGCGTGACCTACGGCTTCTACACGGCGGCCTGGCAGGAACAGCTCTACACGTCCGTCTCTCTGCTCTGCATGTTCCTCCTGCCTCTAGCCGTGCTCGTAGCCACGTATGCAGCCACCTTCGCCACCATAGCCAGTGAGTGAACAAATGGTGTAGTTGTTAAAGTCGCATTCTCTATTTCTAAAATGTGACTAAGATATAGGGTCCGGCCCGTTCATTGGCAACTTTTGATAATGGTAAATTGACTTTGGCGAGATCGCCAAAGAACGGACCAGATCCTATATCTTAGTTGCACTTTAGAGAATGTGAGTTTAGCAATTATAATCTACAAATTTTGGTAAAATGGGAATTGACATAAGAATGGGGCTAGTTTTGAAATTGCTCTGCGTGTTCATCTTGCCCTTAGTCGTGTTCGTAGCCACGTATGTAGCCACCTTCACTACCATAGTCAGTGAGAGAACAAAAGAAGGGTGTACTTTCAAAACTCACATTTTCCGAAGTGTACTTAAAATATAGGGTCCGGATTGCTGATTGGCGACGTTTTATATTGGTAAATTGACTTGGGCGAAGTCGCCAATGAATGAGCCGGACCCTATATCTTAGTTATGCTTTAAAGAGTGTGCGATTTTCAACTATATCCTTCAAATTTTTGGTAAAATGGGAATTGACATGGGACCAGGGCTAGTTTTGAAATAAGGAAGGTTTCTACCCATTTTTTTTAAATTACCGCCAGGGATGCCACCAGGGATTATACTGGCCTACGTGGCAACCCAGCATACATCGTTTGACGATGAAAGAATTAATTTTATAAAGACTGCATTCTTGTCGAAAGATCTGGGTGTTTTTTTTTAATATGAATTACATTCCAGCACAATGTTTGAAACTTTTTCTGAAGAAACTAACAATTTACTTTCTAGCATTAAATTAACGTCCCCAATATTGTATGGGTAAAAAGGAAGTTCTTCCTTAATGTAGCTATGTATTTATTTTGAAAGTAACTTACTCAGATACTCGTTAAGGTATTTTCAAAGCAAACTTTCTCAAATGCATTTGAGACACGTATTACAACTCTATTTTCATTCAAAAAATTGTCTCACCTTAATCCAGCTTGTCTTATATTATCAAAATTGTAATTTTGCGTTATACAAAAAAGTTATTTATAATAAATTGCTCATCCAAAAATGGGATCAAGAAACGTTATTTAAGTAACCATTTACATAAAAACTTATGCATGAAAATCGGCTATAAAATTCTACAGCACTTGCAAACAAGTTTTACTTAAAACTACAAATTCCTCCATTTTTGTGAAACTAACATCTTCTTTAACTCATTAGACCCATTTGTTAATTAACGCCTTCCTTAGCCTTCCTTCCAATTAACACTTTCCTTACCAAATATAAAACGGTTAACTTTAAGTTTTAAATTTCGTTTTTTTTGTGTAATTTAATTTGTCTTACATAAATTATTAAGTACTATGGTCTTCATTTGTCCCATATATTGTATATTTAAACTTAAGCAAAAATCATATTTTCATGGGGCAAATTTGCTTGCTAATCATCGTTAATGAGTTAAGAAACTTGAGTATTTTAAGAGATTATTCACGATCTGAATTGGAATTCTCCGGAGTACTTTCAAACTTTAACTTTTTATTATTTTAATTTTTGGTCCTAATGAATGTGCTTATTATGCCAAACGTATTTAAGGCCACATTTAGAAAATGTATTTCTTAAAAATATATCATATTACCGTATTAAATTATTTTATTCCCTCTTCAATTAAAATTGTGAAAGTAAATTTCGTATGCATATTTTAAAGAAGACGACATTTTCGTCTGCTTTATTATAATAATATTGTTTTAAAAATATTTTTTTGAGGTTTATCTGTTTATATAAGCAGGATTTAATCATGAAAATTCAATAAATTGTAACTTACCGCTTAATTACAAGTATACAAAATAATCAAAAGGGGGAAAACATTTTTTCGTATTTGGTATTCGTTTCGAAATTTTAATTATCGACATTCCTCTAACTTTTAATTAATACCTTCATCAATAAACTCCAAAGAACGTTTTTTAATCATGCAATGAAAACTTGTAACTTGTAATTCTAAAGACAAATTATTAGATATTCGAAATAATACAAATGAAATATATATTTTTAAATAGAATGTTATAAAGGATTTAATTTAATAATAATCTTATAATCTTATTTATTTTTGCTTGTTGTTTAAATAAAACTATAGAGAAAGGCTTTAAACCTAATCTCCTACTTTATAACTATAACGTATTTATAATGATTGAAAATAACACTTTTTTATTCGATTTTTTTTTAATATTAAGCTGCTATATTTTGTTTTACTTGAAATTTGAGTTCCAACATGACAATTAAGAGAATTTTAAGAGTTACAGTAATTTTAATTATCTTATTTTAACCTTTAGGATATAAGATTTGTTTTCGAAGATATTGGAAAGATATTTCATTGTAATGGCAAATTTAGATTACGGGAGCATGAGAGAGAGAGAGAGGAGCCTTGGCCATGCTTTTAGAATTTTATTTTTACAAATTTTATTTTTAGACTAAAAGTTTCATATAATAGCACATATTGAAGTAAATTTTATTAGCAACAAGTATATGATAGTGATAATATAAATAATGCATTTTTCTTTTTTAATTTTATGGTTTTTTAAAACTTAAAAACTTGACCAAGTCTCCCTTATTAAGGGAGGCTTGGCCCATGGTAAGGGAGACTTGGCCCATGCAAAAATGTCTAATTTTAAAGGGCAAAATAATAAATATTTCAAATTAATTTTGTAAGCATTAAATGTAAAAAAAAAATTATAATATAATTCAACACTCTGGAACTCATTAAAAAATCATGTTTACCGTAATATTTAGAGTAATACATTTTTCTAGTATTGTATGAATAAAAATTCTAATATTGTCCATAACAAAATATTTTTTTATATTTATGTTAAATATATTTTATTCAGTTTGTACACACATTAAAATGCACAAGATATAAGCCTCAGTTTGAATTTTTTTTTTATTTTAACGGCACAAACTGTAAAAGTCAAAGTCAAAGTGCACTTTCAAAGCTACTCGTTCGTCCCCCTATCGTCGTCCCCCTATACCCCTCCGTATACCCCTCCTCGTTCGTCCCCCTATAAAAAAAATCTGATAATATCTTAATATTAATCTGGAGTATTATTATACTTGAATTAATAAATTATACAGTTCTTACAGAAAAAAATTGATATTTGGTCATAAATGATAAGTTTGATTTAGTTGAGGTTTTCGTTTTATTCTAAACAAGTACAAATACTAATAACCAATCTATTACCTTCATAAAGTTATAATCATACGTTATTATTAACCGTGTATTTGATAAACATTATGTAGATTTTCATAACTAGATCACTTAGGGAGCCTTGGTCCAGTGGCCAACCCTCCCTTACATAGAGTGGCCAACCCTCCCCACCTAGACATTTCGTAAAGAATGGCACATGGTGCTTTGAAGCCAACTTCATTGCACAAACTTTATAGCTTAAATAAAACCTTAATATAACAGTATTTTAAAAATACCATATACTTAAACTTAATTGAATTGTTTTTTCTGAAAAAAATCTTACAAATTATGTCTAAAATGTTTACTTTTTGGGGTGAGAAACTTTCTTTTTTTTATTTTCTCCTCAATGCAAAAAAGTAGCTCAATAAAACTAAGGTGGCTATCTGCTGACAACAGTAGCTTTGAGTACCATCTATTGAAAAAATGCTAAAATATTTTTAAATACTAAAATTTAAAGGTGGGCCAAGTCTCCCTTTTGGCCAAGGCTCCCCAGTCTCCCTTATTTATTAACTATTAACTTCCGGGGGAAATCTGATTATGCTACAAGACGTATCAATCACTTTACTTTTAAATCTGTATGTCGATTTTCTTGATAAATTTTTCTTGAAAATCATTTCTAAATAAATTGGATTTATGAAAAAAAAATCTTTTCTAAATAAATTTGATTTATGATAAAAAAATCTTTTCTAAATAAATTGGATATATGAAAAAAATCTTTTCTAAATAAATTGGATTTTATGAAAAAAGTCTTTCTAAATAAATTTGATTTATGATAAAAATCTTTTCTAAATAAATTGGATTTATGAAAAAAAAAACTTTTCTAAATAAATTTGATATATGAAAAAAAAATCTTTTCTAAATAAATTGGATTTATGAAAAAAAATCTAAATAAATTGGATTTTTTTCTAAATTAGTTAATTTCGGTTTTGTTTTTCAAATGATTTGCAATTATCGTAAGTGATTAGTAACCACGCCCATTTAAGAAACACTAATGTCGCTATTCCGATTTAGTGAAATTTTAAAAGCTGTTTTAAATTCCCTTGCCAATATGGGTACTCAAATTTTTTATTAAAGTTATTGAACGAGTGAAGACATTGTGTATTGAAAATATAAGCCTCTATAAATATTCATGTTATTCTTCCTACCTATTTCTTTTCTTTAAATAATATTATTATATTATGCGATCCAAAAAAGAAAAACTGCTTTTGGTTAACAAAACTTCTTATTGCTTTTTATTTAACATAGGAAAATTTAACTAAATATTCACCGTCGCTTATGTAGAAGTCGAATGTCGCATTTTAAACATTAAATATAAATTTTTAGAATTATTTCAAATAATTCTCTCAATCAGTTCTGCACCTATATAAAACTGATCTAAAGTACTTTACTTTTGGATACTTATATTCAAGAATTCTTTTCAGCATACGAAAATAACTGGTTTGGGAGTCACAACTCTGTGTATAAAATTCTATCTGGTTGCAGTCAATATAACTTCAAGAAACCGTAACATTCTACAACGTATGACACATTCCCTAGCGTTATTAAGGTATTTCTTATGTTTGCCTACTTTGAAAAATTTGGACTTTGCTATAGGGTAAACACTCAAAGAAAATAAGTGAGAATGTTTGGTGAAGGATGGTCACTTTGAGGTCAAGTGGTTCAATGTTCTTTTTATTTCCTTTTTTTATGGTATTCCCAAAACCCTGTTGAAATATAGAGATATTTATCTTGTTTTTTTATTATATCAATAATATTAAATAAAAAATTTTGTAATGTTTATATTTACTTCATATTCGAATATCGGTTTTATTATTACTTTGCAGGATTTTTTTTATTTGCAATCTCAGAAACAAAATATCAAAATTTTTAATACAAAATGATATAATTTTTGTTATTTTCAGAAAGTAAAAATGTGATACAAGATAATTCTTTGTTTTCTGTATTAAAGTACATTACCTATTTCTTTATTTTTTTTTCACTTAAACCAAGATAGTAGTATTACTCAAACTGAATGTGTCGTCCTGCGTGTAGCCAAATAAGAATAAAACTTCCTTACTCAAGAAACAGCTAATTACTTTTCCGATAAGTTGTTCTCAGCACACTAAACAGTTCTAATCGAAATATTTTTTACGGGTGCTTTAACAAAACGAATACGTTTCCTTGATAGTATCGTAACGAAGGCTGATAGAAAGACATTAAAAATATTGGTTTCACTTTTTACACAAAACACTTTACCTCTATTTAGTTCAGGCATGTTTTACAATACCTTCGGATAAGTATTTCGTATAATTTTACAAAAAAGGTGTAGTCGTATAATTTATATTTTAATTATATTTTTCACTTATCATTTTCTTTATACCTACAGGTTAAAGACGACGGTCAATGATCTTGTTATTTGCACATAGATATTTAGAGAACAGTGCTGTGAAATCTATTTCAAGATTACTAATTTTATTCCTAGTTCCATCCAGTAAATCTTTTAGGATTTCATACCACGTGTATTCATTAGTTTTTCATGATCATGGCCTAGTGGTTTGGAGCATTACGCTAGCAGTCTGCGCGCTGTAACGGGTGCGGGTTCGATTCCCGCCTTCACCCTGGGTGTATATTCCTTTCTCTGTGACAGTAAAAAATTCTTTCTGTGTCTGTCTTACTTGACGAAGGCTTTATAAGATCTCTGATCAAGCACACAAGCCGGAATATATATGTATATGTATGAGTGTTCATGATCATAACCACAAAAACGCCATATCGCTTAACGAGTGTTTTTATCAATTTTTACATAATTCAAACAAGTAAAGTCTAATTTTACTCCGATTAATAATTATTTTTTAGTCAAAGAGCAAACAAACTGTCGTATAATTAGGTTTCGGTACCCTGTTGAAATTTGTCGCATTGTTTTAGACAGTTTTGTGCAGTTCGAGTTTTATGCAGTGGCTCATTAATAATATTATATTTGTTTAGTACTGAAAGTAAACAAACTTGAAACTGAATAATTGCGCAATTAATTTTCGTCACCTACCGAATTTTCTCACTTAATTTCAAACAATGTTCTGTAATTTAAGTTTAACATGTAATGTAGCACAAAACTTTAAAGGGATGAACAAAATTTTAAAAACCATTTTTTTTTCTATCTGTGTACTTTCAAAGCGTCTGCTGAGCAAGGGGCGCAGACTCCTATTTATTCCGTTTACCACAAAAGAATTATTTTAATTTACACAAAAACTATCCGTTAAATATTTTGTATTTATTTACCATAATTGTCTTACTTTTACCAAAAAGAAAATTTATAATTCAAATCAAAAGTAACTTTTATTTGAAAACTGAGGCTACAAATAACCAATGACTCCGTTAATATTTTTGGGTCCAAAAAATAAAATCATTGAATTATCTCATTCTTAAAAATTAATTTACTTTTAACAATGTAGGAAGTCTTTTTGGACGGAAAAAGTGCATTTTATCAATTATGCGTTAGTTAAAAGTTACTTAAGTATTATTTAAATGAGCTTGATTATTTGAACAAATGCGGTATTGTAACAAACCTTTTCATATTACAGACAATCGAACTTCAAAGGAGAGAAATTGTTATAAATGATTGGCCAAGAATTTAGCTAACCCATTAATTACCCATTTGTGAATATCCTTAATACCTGAATTTCCGAAAAGTTTAACTATACGTTTTTATGATTTTTTTGTGTAACTTATTTTGTTCTACATAAATTGCGAAGTACTTGGAACTTCGTTTGTCTTATATTTTATCTATTTAGCTTTTATTGAGTAGAAAGTTTATTTTCGAATGAAATATTTTCTTGCCAATAGTCGCGTAATCAGTTAAGCTACAAAAACTTCATTTTTTATCTAAAATAATTTGTTGTAAAACAATAATATCACTCAGTCGTCAAATCACAACACAAATCTCATATCTATTCGATAAAATTAATATTATTTTCATTTTATATATATTTACAAGTTTATCATAAACTTTATTTTGATTGAACACAAAATTCTTGAAAACAGTTTTAAAAACAAGCTATTTTTGTTCTTACTTTCCGTCTCATTATTGAAAATCGCAACTAATGACTTAAGGCAGGTCGGTACCGTGTATACGGCTAATGTTAAATTGACCTTTTTCATGTTCCTTTTTCTTTGAAATTAACAAAACATATTAATTGATTACATGAAATTACAAAACAACACAAAAAAATTATGTGCATTATATGCACTTTGAACAATACACTGAAATGAGATTTTATCAATATATAAAGTAGTTTTTTGAAATATTATTTAAGGTAATGTGTTATTTTTATAAAAAAAAGCAATTTTACATCACTAAATTACCCATATTTTTTTTTCTCCTTCAAATTTTGATAAATGCTCATTTCAGTAAGCAAAGCACCCTGAAACAGTTATCCTGTAAAAATTTTAGGTCTATACATAAAATAGTTTTTAAGAAAAATGTACATAAACCTGAAAAAAACACCATTCTGAGAAAAATGAGATTTAAAGTTGAAAACTTACATTATGAAAATACTGCTGATCCATATCCAAATTAAAATTTAACTTGGTTAAAGTTGTCTGAATGACATACAAAGGTCATCTTTTGAAACGTATTTTACACAAATACTAAATTCAAAAAATCGATTTTTGAAAATTACATGGTACTGATCTGCCTTAAATTTGGTTCTTACTATGTATAAGTTTTATTCAAGAAGTATTTTTTACACACTATTTACTTTGGTTTTGCGTAAACAAGCAATTTTATTTTTATAATAAAATTAAATATGAACAAATACAATTTTTGAATACCTATAAAGATACAAATCGTTAGGTAAGATATTGAATATATAAGAAATCATAAAGAAAAGGTTTTTTTGTTTTATTTCCCCTTTATAAGTTAAACAGCCAACCCATTGGGTAGAAATTCAATGCAAGAGCCTTTAAAATCAAAACTATGCATAAACTACATATTTTAATGCAAATTTTGGATTATTGCATTGTTATCTAATTATTTATTCATATAAAAAGGAAATATAATATGTTTGCTAAAAAAATCGCATACTTCCTAAAAAATCCTAAAAATAAACCTTTTAAAACATCTTTTTGTTATATGTATAAAGCGAATTTTTTTGTAACGAACAACTTCAGAAAATCATAAAAATGTGCACAAAGATAGGTTTACTTTTCGAAATCATTATCGAACAGTTTTTATAATTCTTCTATGTTTTTTTTTATTTAAAACATAGTTTTTCAAAGTTCTTAACTCCAAAAACATTATTTAGCAGCATACATTTATATTTTATTTGCACTCTTGGATTTCTATAGCTTAAAACAAGTGCTTACTGGTTTAAAATTACTATTATTAAATTAAATAATCTTTAAATTCGTTATTTTTTGTGTATTTAGGTTTTTTTTAGTTAAAACATATTCATGGAATGTTAAGTGTAAAAAATATGCAAGAATTGCCAAACTTGGAGAGTGATTATTTATAAATGAAATTAGTAGGAAAATTTAACTCATAAATTGAAAGCTTCTTTATTACATAAATTTTGAAACAAAAAATACTTTTAGTCTATTATTCATATCGTATGTCATCAAAAAAACGTTATTTTTCAAGGTTAAATTTCTAAGAGATAACGATATTTTTTATTTCATTATTTAAATGTTTTCAGTGCTTAATTTTTATTACATATTGAATTAAAACAAAAGTTTAAAGGGACTATTAACCACAAACAACTGACAGAGCTTATTCGTTCATTCAAGGCACACCAAAAATGTGTACAAAAATGTGTATTTTTACCGCTCAAATCCTCAAATTTCATTAAATTGACGTGGCCCTCAACGAATGTTAAACTCAATTTTTTTCAAAATTACTTGCAAAACATATTTCTACTTATGACTTTCTTGGTGGAGGGCAAGTTCGCCAAGCACTGCGACCTCAAGTCTATTGTACTCAACCCCAGAAACGACACAGGCACAAAAGACACACATAGAAAGAGACGACACGTACACAAATAACAACATTTATTGGCCCGTCCGTGGCCGAGTGGTTAAGGCATCAGCCTAGAGATTCAACCTTCTCAGGAGTGCGGGGGTTCGAATCCCACCTACTGCAAGTCATCCTATAAATCGTATCCGTGCTGGAAATAGTAGAAAAATCCTCATCACGGATGGGCCCGAGTACACAGGGACAGACGTGCTCGTTAAATCTGTGGAGTCCAAAGTCCCGACGGCGTTAGCGTACGATGTAGCTCAAAGTTCCGTTGGGTGCCGCTCAGGTGTCGACCTCGTCACTTGACCAGGGTTCTAAATTACGAGGCGTTATTGGCTGTGTTAAAGCTCCTGAAGGAGGCTAGAAACAGACAGCCGGAAACGAAACAGACAGCCGATGAAACGATTACCTCACCTCACCAACAACATTTTTTGACGGACACAAACATCCATGCCTTACCGGGACTCGAACCCGAATCCTTAAGCTCCTAAGGCTAGCTCCCTAACCGTTGTGCTGCCGGGTCGGCAACATACTTCTAAATAAATAATTGTTTGGAAATTACGTTTAAATGAAGGATATATGCGTAGAATCTTTTTCAGTACTTAATAGGATATTGTTGTCTTATGCAAAGGAGGGGTATTAAATTTCTATCGAACACATAATTTTAATTATATGGACATCTGGTATTACGGTGTACCCTGTACTTGGGGAAAATGACGCTTTTTTCATGTAACTCAATGGTAAATGCGATGCGTACAATGCTTTGATGCTATTACCCTTCTTAACAATTTATTATTATCTATTGTTCTTAATTATTTCAAACATTCTAACCTTTTGGTTTTAATTAAAGAGACACCTTTACAATTTACTTTTAAAAAAAACTTTAATACTTTAATAATGAGAAAATTTAAACAATTTCTCTTGAATAATTTTATTCTATTTATTTGTATAAACAGGATTAATTAAATGGAGTGTTTTTTATGTCCAGTTATGTATTTCTTGTTTTGCATACGCTTTTGAGACAAATTCTTAATAAATGCAGCTTAATTTATACTTTCTAATTAAATCAAAGCTTCAACTGCAGATATTTAATTAACATTAGAAAGTATTCTGTTACAGATAACTTGTTTTGTTAATTAGTTTACTATAATACGGAAAGGATATGGCATAATTAATATTGTATTTGCCCAACCGTAAAAATGGATGAAATACGTCAGTAATTTAAAAAGAAAAATATAGCAAAACCTTCTTAGAATACAATTATTATTCAAGTAGCATTTTTACAATCTATTTTCTATTTGTTACTTGTTAATTTTGTTAGCAACTTGTGTGGGTCTAAGAAACGTCAGGATAAAATCCAATAAGTACTTTTAAGTAAACTTCACAATACGTATAGGACAGAAAGTTTTTATTATTTAGAGCCTTTTTGTTTTTACGGAAATAATATGTTTCAAAGAATTGCATCTTTCAAAAGCTTTTAATTAAATATGCTGGAAGTGTATTGCAGACATAAAAATACAACTTTCCAAGAGAAAGGTTAATACTGCTTTAATGATAAGCTTAACTGTTTTTGTGTTCTAACTCAATTTCACAAAAGCTAGCAACAAAAAATACAAGTGTGTTTTTTATCGAAGATTTTAAAGCATATTTAATCTCAAAAGGGGTACTTAATGAAAAAAAGTTCTAAAAAATAAAATAGCCTACTGTCCTGTTACATTAACCCATTAACGGCGATTGGCAAGAAAATTTGCCACTCGAAAATGAGCTTTCTGCTTACGTTTATCTAAATAAACAAAATATCGGACAAATGAAGACCATAGTCCTGAACAATATATGTAGGACAAATAAATTAAATAAAAACCGAATTCAGAAAACTTTAATCTAACGTATTTATTCGGAAATGAAGGTGTTAATGGCATTTACAAAGTCGTCGTTAATGAATTAACACGCACGGAAATTCTTATGGAAAATCCAAGTAGCTTTATAACAGTAACTGTTGCCTAAAACCGCTCCCACGCAAGATTTATAATTTAACCTTTAATTTAACCGTGACTTTAATTTAACCGTAAATCTCGTAATAAATAAGATTTAATGTTTGAAAACTATAATGGGAAAAGTTGAAATTATTTCTTTTAGGTTTACCTTGTTTTGAAAAACCATTAAACGTGTTAAAATGTCTAGTTTGACCTCACCAGTACAAAAGTTTTAGTAGTAATCAGGAGTATTAACAATAAAAACAACCGAAATGCTTTAAAAAATTAATTGTATTAAACGTTATATCCTACAAACTTTAAGGTATCTCCCTACCTTGAAAACGGCAAATTTTGACAATTTTCACAATTTTGTTTTACTGTTTTAAAGAGAAGGCCTATTATTTATGTTTAAAAAACTGCAGGGATTTTTACTCTACGATAATTTAATCAAAAGTTATGGCTATTTCAGTGAAGCATTAGCCCATTGTGTATATCTGAAAGCGTAACTTTAAACGTGTTTTCTGAAGAACGGTAATTTTCAACAACAATGTTCTTTTAAAAAACCTGATATCTCAAACACTACTTGATATAACGTAATAAAATTTTTATAGCATGTTTATTATATGTTCAAGTGTGTTTTGAAATGAGATCTAAGTAAAATAACTGATATAATTTATTTTATGGACTTTTTAATATTAAAATTTCCTCGTTTTTTGAAAAATGTCTATAAACATGGCTTTGATACTATGTAATTCCTAAAATATTAGAAGTATTGCTTAAATCTCATTTCAAAACATGTAAGAAGGTCTAATGAATGACTCTGCCTAATATTTAAGGAAAAAATTAATTATTTTTTGACTTATGGTGTTTTGAATAGCTCTTATATTTAAGGCAAATTTCTTCAAAATTTGCATTTTTAAAAAAAATAATAAAATTTTAATTTCAGTTTTTTGGTCAAATATTCCATTTAACATTATTATTCATCATTACCACTGAAAAAATAGTTAATTTTAAAGTATTAAAAAATTAGACCCCTCAAGGTAGCTACCTTAATATGCGTCACGTAAATTCAAACAAATACTTCTTGCTAGAAAGTTATAAATAAGCGTAATAATTGACACCTAAATCTTTCAAGTCAAATAGAATTTTCAAGTAACGCTACTGGATGACTTATTCTGTAAATTGGGCCTTGTTATATCTACGTTTCAACTAATATTTTATATCATTTATTGAATTATAAAATGAACACATATTAAGAAAGATAAAACTTGGGCCATTAGGCATTTTAAAATACCGGAAATCATTCGTAAATTTCAGAAAATATTCGACGATTTGTGAATCATTCATATGGTTTTGTAATTTCACACTCACAACATTTATAGTTAAATGCAATTTTTAAATATGTGTACATATATTGTAAAATTTTCTCGTAATATTAAACACCCTTATATCCTCTCGATGTTTTTATTTAAACTGGATTAAGAATTTAAAACATTCTGTAAAAAATTAAAACACCACAATCTTCTGTTAAAATGCCTTTGAAAATTTTAATATAATATTTTGTTCAAAAATTTTGGTTTTAAATATATATTTTTGTCCCTTATTATTTTTGGTATTTTTATTGTCACTAACTAATGTTTTACTTAATTAAGAAGGTGTTTGTCTATTTACGGAGTACATAAAAACTTTTTGTTTCCTTCAGTTTTTAAATTATAAGTCCAATACCTTTAAGTATGAACCTATATATAAAGGACAAAGCATGTCTGTTTCGTTTTCTTTATTTTGTCACTACTGTAAAGACTTGATGTCTGAGGAAGTCTGAGAGTTAATATTGAAGCAAGGGAGTTAATATTAATTGGTGACAGCAGGAGAGTTAATATTGAATTGGGTGACATTTGCAACAATAACTCATGACAGTAGAGTTGATAACTATTCTAGATCATCTGAATACTTCACCGAAATGCCATTATCTCTACATATAGCATGTTTGTGCGAATTAGCAGCACCAGATGAACTGTTCAACTGTTTTTTTATCCTAAATTGTATACATATGGTCAGAATTTTCTTTGAATATGAAACTGGCAATTTTTTCAGGGCCTGTGGGAAACTCGAGCCATGCATACAATCGGGCATCCACATATTTTTTTAATTATTGCTGATATCAGAATGGATGGAGATTATAATACCCTGATGGTGTGCTGACCAGTGTAGAGGGAATCAATTGGCATAAAATAAAAGTTTACATAAAAAACGAATCACCGTTATTAGGGGTACACCCGTGCAACACCAGGCTTATAAAGCTAGTTAACTTATAAACTGATGAAGTGTGTTTCGCGTCAAAATATTTAGCAAAAATTCAAATGCTTATTTGCTAATTAACATTTTATGCATCAAGTAGCATGTTTTTGGAAAACTCAGAATTCAATTCCTAATTGACTTGGACGTATAAAAATACCACATACCAATTATTTTCAATGTTGTAAACCTCAAATTATTTTTCTACCTTGTTAAGTTTCTAAAATGTAGTTTTTTTTTAATTATGCGCCATTAAAAAAAATCACAAAACCTTAACTTTGACTTTTAATAAAAGAAATAGTTTATGAATTAAATATGTTTAAAGTTTACAATATCTCACAACTAATTATATATTTGAATTTAAAAAAAACATTTAAACAAAATACAATTGAGGAGCTTAGTGAAAGAAAGTGCTAAGTGACAATTTTTGAAAAAATGATATTTTTGTGTCAATGAATATGTTATTCCATCCTTTAAAGGTAACAAGTTTCCCCTTTTTCATAAAATTTAAGTATATTTTTTGCCGTTTGAAAGTACCATTTTTAACAGATCTAATTGCAAACTATAAACTTTAATGCTCATTTTCTCGTTTACACCTTTTTGTCACTTAGCACGTTCTCTCACTAAGCTCTTCAATTGTAAACTTGGGTTTTCATTGTTTGAACTGAACAAAGTAACATATGCAGTTACAGTTATGTATACAGTTTTAAGGAAATTGCGTTTAGAAATGACAAAAGATACAAGTTTTAGTTCATTGGAAGTGGTAAAAACCTTTGTAACTTTTTCTAAAAAAATGGAATTGAAATTCAAACTTATATTTTGTTAAAGAGGAGGATATGGTGTTTCTAACAGATTTTTAAATATATATATATTAATATTTTTTAATTCTTGTGTATGTACGCCTTAAGTAATAGAAAAAGTCAAAAACTTAAATTAAATAGGAAAAATTCTATGCCTAACGTAATTGAAATAATATTCGAAAATTAATTGTGTAAAATCCTTCTATTTCGGATTCTCTTGTTTGCCAGAATGGCTTTTTTTTCAATTCAATGCACAATTTTTAAATTTTGCGAACGATTAGAAAAGGTCATATATTGTTCTTAGGTTAAGATAGAGTAATTAAATATGTTTCTATATAGTGATATTGATAATATTCTTTAATGCTATTTTAATTTAAAAAAAGTTAGATACTCAAACAGAATAAATTAATTTACATTAAAGTTTGAACCTCTATCTTTTTAAATTGCTCAAAATAAAAATGTAGACTCTACTTTATTATCTTCCCTATCACTAATAAATTAAATCATTGCTACGTGATTATTATTACTCTAATGGCAACAACATTATTTCAATACTTATGGTTATATAGTTATACAAACATATCATCCTGTTATCTTACCAAAAAAGAACAAAAATCATGATGACTTCCTTAATGTAAAAACACAGTACCAAACAAAGAGAGGCTTGACTGCTGTATGGTATTCTCTAATCTCCAAATCAAAATTAATGACCAAAGAATGTACGATAATGGCTCCATAAACTACTCTTATTGATTTAGCATGTTTGGTACAGAGATAATTTTAATGTGTAACTGTAATTATGTTACTCCTGACTACAACAGTTAAAGATTTAAGAAATAGTTTATAGGATCACTTAAGTTTGACTTATTGGTATTAGCCCATAATTTAAACATAATTCTATTTGTGCATTAGAATACTTAAAGTTTTTGAAGTAAAATATATCAAAAGAATTTAAAAATGTCTATAACTATATAACAAAACTATAAAAATGTATAGTTTCTAATACCACTAATTGAATACAATATTTAGAAATACTTCTTTAATAAAATATCCGTGTTTTAAATTGGAGATGTTTACTATTATACTACACTGCTCAAAACAATTAGGGGAGTGCATGGTTTAAACCCTTTCACCCCCAATGATTCCATTTGGAATACTCAGCTTGCGATTTTTTTTTCTATAAAGTTATATTTTCTTTTTCCATCGCTAGATGGAAGAATCATGACTTTTGAAGAATTAAATAATTTTTATTTTAATTAAATGAAAATATGAAAAACATGGTAAAATAAAATTCACTCTGAAACAATTATTTTATCAATTAATTTAACCATCAATTCTTAATGCTTGCGCTTTTAGATGTTTAAAAATTGATTTTAACTATTTTTAACAAATAAAGTTTTGAAAATATTATTGTTATAATTTATTCAAAAAAAAAGTTGTGATTCCAATTTTTTTCCTTAAATTTTAGTTTTAAAAATTAAGATTTTTCCCCTGTTTTTTACCATTCCATTCTGGATGCATAATGAATCCATTTCACAACATTTAGATTTTTAGAACAAACGTACGCAAAACTCTTCCGTAATAGTTTTGAGCAGTATATAAAAAAAACTTCAATTTTGCATTTACCTGTATCTCAATGCAATGCAACTGGTAGATTGTAAAACTTTTCCCTTTCAACAAAATATGGAATACAAATATCCTAAAATAGTTAATTTTTAAATCTTTAACCTCCTGAGAACTAACATTCGTTAAAATGGATTTTAATGTATCCATGTAAACGATATATTTTGCTATACGTTCCTTTAAATGCACAAAAAATAATCAACAGTCAATTTTAAATGCATTTTGCATTTAATATCCATGATTGAATAAACTATTTATTGTAAAAAATACATATACAGTTAATTTTTGTATTAATTGATCCAAAAAAAATGAGTATTTTTAAGGCTTAGAACCACAAATTTTATTAAATATACGTTTCCCTCAACAAAAGTTAAACATTAATTTTTTCAAAATTACCTGAAAAACATATTTTTTAATGTATATTTGTAGGAAAAATATGTTTGTATGACGTAGAATGTGTAGAATTTTGTTTGGGTTACAAGAGGTTATAATAAAAGCTAGTTTTTTACGTAATAACGTTTATTATCCTAACATTTTCGAAAATATGAAAAAATAATAAGTTAGTCAACATATCAATCAACTATAAACAATAAAAAAAGTACTATTTATTCCCTACAATAATACATATAATACATTCATAAGTATAATATACAAAAAACAGTTCTTTATTTTAAGGTCCCCTTATTTTTCTTAAAGGATTTGTCTGAATTTCAAATCAACCAATCTTATTATAAACATTAAAAATAGAAATGCAGAAAGTTTTTTTATGAACAAGGATTGGGTCTTTATAAATCTTTTTTCGAATATAATTAGTTTTACATTTATTTTCATAAGAGTTCAAAATATTCATAGTCAGCAGAAAAGGGTAATTAAACTTTGCTTTGATTATCTAAAACTTTGCTTTCAGTTTATGGAATTTTTAAATATTACGACTCCTAGAATGTAAATGAAAATAATATATTTTAGGGGGAAAATTAAAGTTTAAAAAATTCATAATATTTACATACGTACTTATAAAAGTATACAAAGCAGAAAGTAACTTTCAAAAGTACCGAAAAGAACTAAATTTTTGTTGTTAAATATTCACAAAAAAGCATATGGAAACTAAGGATAAAAATAACAAGAGAAAATTGAGTGAAAAAAACTAAATAGATATACATTTTCAAAATTCATAAAAATTACTATTTATAGCTGACTTGTTAAAATGTTACGAGGAAGTGAAAAGCGAGAAAAGAAAGAACACACAAGCTTACCTGTTTCACCACTACGTTTATAACGTATAAAGGGAAAGCTTTTATAAAGGCTCTGTCTGTCACCCACTTTCATAGCCTAAACTACAAATTTTAGAAGTGTGATACGTCAAAAAATTCAGCTTATCAAAACTAGAAAACAGAAAAAAATTACTTCCAAAGTACTTCAATTTTAAAAAAAATGGCAACATTTAATGCTCGTTTAAAAAAGCCTAAGAAAGCCATTTTTAATGAAATCGAATCAAAATTGCAACTCACAGCTAACGTACGAAAAACTTTATTAATATTATAACAAAAAATTACAAAAATATTTTTGTGATATAAATCAGTTTGGAATGACTTTATAATATGTGTAACAATGAGATTCTTTGATGGTTCGCATTATTTATTTAGAAAGAGGCAAAAAGCGTTTTTCTTATTTTAAAAGAAGACGTAATTTTTTTACGTTTAAGCATTATCATTAATGACTAATGACATCTTAATACAAATTAATCCTTTTGACGAGTTTTTTATTGTCTTTTAATTTTTAATTGGTATTTAAAAATCAATTCGTTTAATTGTGTTTAGAAGGTGATAGATAGTTTCAATGTTGTGCGTAGGTACGAGATATTTGACTTCTTTTTAAGTGTGAGCAATGTTACATATTTATTCTTCGAAATACAAATAAATTTAGCAAACGATAAGTAATAATTATTTAATTTTCGCTAAAAAAAATAGTTTGTTTAATTTTAACGTGTTTAAAAATAAAATATAGCACTAAATGTTATGTTTGGCACTTTTGTAGACACGTGAATTTTGTGGGAACGAAGTTCTAAGTAACAGTTTCTGTTACAAATACATATACAAATACAAAAATTGTCGACCAACAACAGGCCAGAGGCCCAGCAAGGTTGGTCCAAAATAAATCTAATACATTACAAGTTTCCAATGACCGTCAAGTTTCTTCTTAAAATCTTCTACTCTCTTCGAATGCACAACATAATCTGGTAAAGCATTCCACTCATTGACAACTCTATTGTAAAAATAGTGTTTTCTTACCTCCCTTCTAAAGCTCGATTTATTCAATTTCTGATCATGTCCTCTGGTCCGGCTATTTAAGGTAAAACCTAAGCCCTCCATGTCTCCCTGTTTTATGAACTTGAATAACTGTATTATATCACCCCTAGCTCTCCTGTTTTTCAGGGAATACATGTTTTAAAAGATCTTAATCTGTTATCATAATCAATATCAGATAGACCCTTAATCATTTTTGTAGCCCTATGTTGAAATTTTTCAAGCAACTCTATATCTTTTCTGAGGAAGGGAGACCAAAACTGAACAGCATATTCCAAATGTGGCCTTACCAATCCCCTATACAATGGCAAAATAATCTCCTTAGATTTAGAAGTTATACTTTTTCTAATATATCCCAACGTTCGATTGGCTTTATTTCTTGCCTCAACACACTGCTTACTCATTTGGAAATCATTGCTCACCAAACTCCTAAATCTCTAACGAACTCACTATCTTGGATACTTTCTCCCTGTAAAACATAAGAATGATTAACATTGTTCTTACCCAAATGCAAGGTTTGACATTTGTTAACACTGAACGACATGCCCCACCTTGAAGCCCATTCAGTGATTTTCGTAAGATGATTTTGTAACTGCTCGATATGCCCAACAGAATTTACTGTACTCGTCACTTTTAAGTCATCTGCAAAAATACTTAACTTGCTATTCAACCCCCAGCTGATATCATCAATAAACATAATAAATAAAATTGGCCCTAGTACAGAGCCCTGAGCCTGAGGAAACCTACTTGTTTATAATCAATAGATTAACAATAATTTTATGGTACATTGAAAATTTATTGAAACCAAACTTATAAGCTTTTTTTAAGTATGTAAATATTTATTATTTTCTAGTTATCAATACAGTTATGATTTACAGTTTTTATTAACCATGTCTTTCAAAATAAAATATTTGACTTTCAATACCAAGAGATTGGCATCATTTTTTAATCAAAAAGCTTTCAATTTAAAGGTTTTAAACTCATGCAAAACCAATTTATTGAAAGTATCATCTAATATGTAACAGTTTATTTTAACAAAATTATAAAAACATTAAATTATTTCTACACACACTAAAATAATGTTGTTCACTTTGAGTTTCCGTAAGTACTCTAAATCTACTCCAAATATTTACGAATCTTGATTACATAATCAGTGAAACTAATTATGTAATCAAAATTCGATCCTCTATGCAAATAAAGGCAGTAGTGTAATAATAATATTGCCTCTAAAGTCTAATTATTAGGATCTACATTAAAGTTCCCAGAAATAGTCACTTCACTGGAATGTGTACTTGAGTCAATTTTTAATCTGCAATAAAAATATATAAGTTCTAAACTTTAATATTTTAATTCTTAATACCGTCTAAGAACTCACAAAGTCTATTAATTTATTTTATTGAGATATATTCAAAAAAAGAGTAAATCCCATTACTTTAAGTATTTATTAAAAATCTCAAAAATAAAACTTTTATAAAACTGAACTTTTGAGTTTGGTTTAGTAAAAGTTTTATTTTTCATCTACAACTAATAAAAAAATCCCGTTGATCCAATGTTCTCACTTTGAACTACAGATTTTTATTCTACAGATTTAATAGAGATTTTTATCACGGATAAACTCAAATAATAAATCAATATCGAGTATAAATTTTTATCATCCATATTTTATGTTACAAATAAAGCTAAATTTTCTCATACTCATTTAAACATAAAGTATGAATCAATCTCTTAAGAAAAAGTATAGTTACTTTAAATTTATACAATTCATATACGATATCGCATCTTGCGCGGAAAAGTGACCTATCAGATAAATATGAATTTTCGGGTTATAAATGCTAAATTATTCAAAATTAAAATATCTAGCGATTAGAGCAAACCTTAAATCGATTGCTAGAACAGTTGTGATACATTTAGCGGATACTTATTTTTTCTGTAATGAAATAAAATGGAGAAAAAAAACTTAACACGATGTTTCTGAAAAACTAGCTTTTCGCCGATAAGTTACTTTTCCTCGCACGATGCGATATACACTATCGATAAAAATTTATGAACCTAGCAGTAGAGTATATTGTATAGATTTCCAATAATTTCTATACGTCACATTTCTTGGTATTTACTTATTTCTTTCTTTTCAGATTCCGGTAAGTGTTCATGCTCTGTAGTTCGTAAGTTGTTATTACTCTCATCTAAATGCTCGAACGAGGTAAGTTTTTATCGATTTATTTTATATGTTGTTATAAAAACTACTTATGTATCATAATATCTCCATCGAACGAAAATAACGCATCGGAAATGTTTCTCCATTAAATTTTGTTTTAATACTTGAGAAATTTGCTGTTTTATTTTGATTCGTTTTACTGTACACTGTAACAAAAAGTATGTTGTTTTTATCGAAAAAAACTGTCAGCTATATGTGGCTAATTCCATGCAACTGTAGTATAAGTCACGATTTAAGAGAAGATTATAAGCTCTTTAAATTTTAAAAAATAAATCAAAGTAAATAAAACACATTACATTATTTAGTTTTAATAAGTGTAGATCAACTATTCCGATAATTTTTTCCCCTTCCATGATAAAATTGTAGTGAAATCACTTTTACAACGTGACTTACACTACAGAAAGGATAATTTTGCATGGAATTGCCCATGTATAGTGTGCCAGAAGAATAATTTGTAATTTTAAAGCAAAATCTATTTTTAACAGACAAATTATAAAGAAAAACAAAACTTACCTTCCCCCAGTCACTAGAGGGTATACTATACAGTACTAACAAAGATTAATAAAGTGCCTACCCCGCATTCGAACCATTGACCCCTACATAGTTATCCAGCCCTATACGCTCTCCCAACTAATATAAGATAGTTCGGCATGCAGAGACTCCACAATCAGTTGAAAAGCCTCTTCGGTTGCAGTCTAATACTTTTTACCTAGTGAAAAACAGAAAAAAAAATGTTTTTACTTAATATTGGTTTATTTTCACACAAAAAATTGTTAAAAGAACATAACATAATTTTTCTGTAAATATATAGTATTTTTCTGTAAAATTAACAGATTTTTTTTACATTGTAGCCAGGAAAACCTTGGTAACCTTATTTTCAGCATTAAAAATTGTTTCACAAATTAGTAAAAAATTACAAATTATCTTTGACAGCAAATGTTTTGCCATGTTTCGATTTTTGCCAGACAAGCTTTTTTTTGCTGAACAGTATCAACTTCTAAATTATTTTCTTGCCAAGAAAGGTAAGAATAACTTGTTTCCAATTCCACTTATTATACAGTTGGAAAGGAATCTATCTTTTTATACATAAACTGTGCAGCTCGACTTTGATTTTTTTAATTTTGGTTACTTCTTCACTTATTTTCAAAAGTTTTACAATGGTTTAAAAAATGTGTGCTTTAGAATTTAAATAGAGATAAAGTAAATTTCCAATTAACTTAAATATATTGACTGCTATTTAAATGAAAAAAAAATTTCTGCAGATTGTGAATCACTCTCATTCAATTTTTGCTTTTGATTTAGAATTTTTCAGCTCGTTCATTAGTTCCTTTACATTGCTAATAATTAAATACATACCAAAAGCTCAAATATTTCTTATTAGTTTAAATCTTAAACTATTTCAGAACTATATTTTAAAAATTATGTTTGCAATGCTCAATTAATATATCATACAGTAATCGTTTTTTTTAACCGATAGTTTTTATCATACACTTTATCATTTGTTTAGATCATATATGGATGATCCAAGTACAGTCCGAATTGCAATTATTCGAAATCTGACTCTCCAAATATAGCATTGTCTTTTACTATTTCCCTTGTCTTTCGTCTCCAGGAAGTCTGTGCGATCCACCAGTTCTTGTTCGTTTCGATAAGTCAGTCCGTGTGTCCAATCCAATAAAAATTCAATTATCCGAATTTTTTATTATCCGAATGGAAACAAAGATAATTGGAGTTCTACTGCACAGTGATAACAATTGAAATGTTTCGGCAAGTAACTTCGGGGTCCATTTTGTGTCTTTACTGTACCATTATAAATACACGCAGAATATAAGCATAATTAGATAAGAATAAAAAAAAAATAATCTGTCACTAGATAAAAATAATATGTGTGAATATTTTCTTAGTAAATATTCCCAGATATAGCGAAGATATCGTCAGTCAAATGACAAAATCACGAGTGTACAAAAACACAGGGATGGTAAACTGGATACTGCTAAGCCCACGGTTTTCAAAAACCACCAATCCCTAGAATTTGCACATTCGTGGAGGTTTTGTCATTTGAAGAGCTTAGTGGAAGAACGTGCTGAGTGACGAAAAGGTGAAAACGAGAAAATGAGCTTTGACGTTTTTAGTTTTCCCTCAGATCCGTTAAAAAACGGTACTCGCAAACGGCAAATAATATACTTTACTTAAAGTTTATGAAAAAGGGGAAACTTGTTATCTTTAAAGGAGGGAATAAAATTTTCATTGACTCAAAAATTTCATTTTTTTTTCAAATATATCACTTAGCACGTTCTTGCACTAAGCTCTTCATTTGATCGACGATATACAAACTAAAAACTAAATGATAGAAAGCTAACTAAAACGGACCCTGGCGTTTTTTGCTTGTGGCTTATCTAACTTTCGAAGATATTTTCATCTCAGGTCGCAATCGCATCTTCGGATCCGGTGGAGACTGCAACCCTTTCGTTGCCGCCCGATGCAAGATCCTCCGCAAGGCCAAAGTCAAGTCACTGTGGATCACTGTGGTCATTGTCAGTACCTTCATCGTGTGTTGGACTCCCTACTACGTCAGTATGGTCGTCTCTGTGTTTCTGGACACAGACGACCAGGTAATGTAGAGAGTTGAGAGTTTTGTGGAATAATGTAATCAATAACAAATGGCTTGTTTTACAATAGACAGTTAAACTTTTTTATTTTGTTTCAAATTTTATAGCGCTCCTCTGCATATGCAACGTTAAATAGCATCCACACTAGATGGCACTGATTTACTACTGCGTAACTAGCAACCATCTGTATTATAACATACATTGTTGTATATGAACTTGGTCTTCACGTTGAGGTACCTTACCTTTTGTGGATACGGGTTGTTGTAATATCTTCGGCAACTCTCTTCATTCCATACCCGGATATGTCCGTCACCCACTCCTACTGATTTCTTGCCAACCTGAACTCGACCGTGGTTGCTCACTCGCTGCTAATGCATTCAGCGCAGCACGCAACCACAGCGCAGCACAATGCTCAGCAAAGTAGCCTGTGTACGATTCATACGTCTAGGAGAGGAGTGATGTAGCGGTGTCCGCCGAACACGCAACTTCAAATAGCACACATAGCATCCACGCTAGAAGGCGCTTATTTACTACTGCGTTACTACCAGCCAGCTATAATAGTATAACAAATGCGTTGTATATAAGCCGAAACAACTTCGTCTTCGGCACCTTGCGGTACCTTTTGATAGTTACGGGTTGTTGTAATATCTTCAGCAACACACTATGCATACTCACTCAAAACTTATAAATTTAAGCCTATAATAACGATATTTAATCCTCTTTCCAGGTAAATGGAAGACAAATGATAAGGTCATGTTTTAAACTATTATGTTTGATATGGTTTTACTTAGAATAAAAGCAATTGAGAAACCTAAAATAAGTGACCAAACATAAAATTGCTGTTGAATTTGCAATAAAATTTTACCTTTCCCACAGGTGAGCCAAGGTTTGCACGAATTCATCTTTTTCTTCGGCAGCTCGACAGCCGTACTCAACCCCCTCATCTACGGGGCTTTTCATTTGAGAAAAGGGGCGCCCCTGCCCCCCATCAGCAACGGTACCAGCTCCAGGGGCGGAGACACATCGTGGGCCATGTCGACCTTCAGAAGAATGAAGTTCATGAATGGTAAAGCTTCTGTCAGCTTGGTAACTCATTCTTCGCGAAGAAACACCCAAAGATTACATGTCGCCGATGTGTTTTGAGGTTCTAACTTCTCTGGTATATGCTTTGTAAGAGTCGGAATGTATCAGATCGTGAGGATGTTATAAATATAATTGCAAAACATTTATAAGGGAAATACTATGGAAACGTGTTCCAGAATTTTAACTCTTATCCGCAGGACCAATTACAGCTGAAGTGGCCTCTCTATGGCAGTTTTATATGGCATACAGATCAACCAGAACCAAAATTTCATATAGTCTTCTGGTGCAACGATCAAGTAAAACCATATAGTCTGTGATTGGTAGAACTACTTCGCACCTCAAATCAAAACTTATTTGGTCACAAAATATAATCGTCAGTTTACATTGTTGTTTAATGTTTGTTGAAGTCTGTACACACACAAACCTGATACTTTAACAACCATCAGGATTTTCATGACCTTATTATTTAAACTTACTGAAGGTTAATTGATGAATTATTATTCCCTACTGGTTGAAATTTACGATATCAAAAAGAAGAAAGGAATCCTGCTTTTGGTTTCTACACTACGTTTAAAACGTAAAAAGTCGAAGGTATTATAATGTTCAGTCCGTCCGTCACCCACTTTCACAGCCCATATAAATGCTACAGACGTGGGGGATTCAGAAAGCTACATTCCTAATTTAATTTTAAAAAATTCAAATTATAAACGCATTTAAAATTTAAAAATCTAAAACATCTAATGCTTATTTTAATAACAAGATAATTTTAATTTAATTCTATATTTACACTGTTGCCCCTAAGAAAGCGCAGCCGAGGCAGGGTTACCTGGAGACAATTATTTTAGCTGCTATCTGGCAATATACATAAGGCTTCCACTGAATCTTTAGGTTTAGAGGATTTCCTACATCCAAATGACAAAAAATGAAGAATATATATTTTGTGAAGATAACCATTAAATTTATTGAATAGTTACTTTTCTTCGATCAAATTTAGTTCCAGTGTGTTTGAGAAGAAAAAGGGTTTCCTTGAAAGTGAATTTGGTTCCTTCATGCTCCAACCCATACATATGTAGCAATCATATGGATTCATGTGGAATTTATTGTCCATACCAAAACGGTGAAAATCATTCGACAGATATCAGCGTTGATTCCACATTTTTTTTAAATCAGTTGAATATTTATAAAATAGTGTGTTGATGCCTTCCAATAATGATTGTTTGAAAACTAAAGAAAAAATGTTATATATTCTTAAAATAATTTGATTGAAAATGTAACATCCCTTTCTAAATATCCTCCCAGTACAAACTTTAAAAAAATTATTCAGAAACTATTTTTTCGGACAATAAAACTTTTTTTCGGGCAAAGAAAATGAACATAAAAAAAACTCAACCAAAAAAAAAGAAAATCCCCAGCTTGTTAGAATTTGTTCGTATATCCTTGTCGATTCACATTTTTAAAAATAGGTTTTTTAATATTTATTAAACTATCGTCGTGTGGACTTTCTTGTAATTTTGCATAAAATGTATATAAAGCGCACATGTGTTGTTAACATTTCTGTTGGGAAAGCAATCTTGTATAACGTAAATGGGTAATATTCTGTCGAAAACAAATACTAATATACTATAAATCTTTCGCCACAATACATTTAACATTTCACTCTGTTTACAAACAAGTAGGTTTGTAACAGAATCTGTCACTTAACTCGCTTCCACATATTTATGTTTAACAGGAAAAAACGCGCCAAACACAACATTAATTCTATATTTAACATTTACAAGCTAAATTTGGCTAGTTTCATTTATTTTATTTCGAAAATTCAATAAGTATTACTTATCATTTGCAAAAATCAATTTATATTTTAAAGAATAAATATGTCATATTCCTCGCTTTTAAATAGAAGAAAAACATGTCATATCAACATACAAGGATTCCGTAGTGAAATATATTTGACGTCATTTCAAACTGATCGATGTCGCAAAAATAAATTTATTTTAATTTATTGTCTAAAAGAATTAAAGTTTCTCGAGCGATTGTTGCGAATGGCAAATGTGATTTAATTCTAATAAAAACAGGGCCTTTAGCTATTTGTAATTCAAAGTTTTAAACGCCAAAATTAACTATTTTCATTAATCTTCTTTCTCAGATTTAATAATTAGACTTTATCGTTTGCTAAATTTGTTTAAAGTTCGAAGAATAATTATGTAATCTTTTTAATAAATATTTTTGTTGCCACAATTTCCCATTTACATTTCTTTCGAAAATTCACTTATTTATAGTTTGTTAAATTAATTTACAGTTCAAAAAATATATAATTTGTACAATTGATGCTTTAAAAATAAAAGCGAAACTTAGCATATTTTTTTTATGCCAAGTTAGAATTCTCTATGCATCTTTCTTCATACATATATATAGAACCATTAAAAGAACTCTATTGTGATAATACAACAATCCAAACCGAATTATATCACATAAATAAATATTTTTTCAAGTGTGTTTATTTTTATTTTAACAAAAGTTTCTCGTACGTTTAACGAAATGGCAACAGTGAAAATATTGAATAAAAAATGGAATTTGCATGTTATTTCAATGTAGATTAAATTTTTAGTTATTTAAATTTTAAATAAGCTTCTAGTTTAAATTTTTAATGAAATTTGGCATGTAGCCAAATGTGATTTTTTGCTTCAAAATGACGTATCCCACTTGTCTGTGGGACTTGTGGATGACAACAGTGAAAATATGAATAAAAATAGAATTTGCATGTTATTTCAATGTAGATAAAAAATTTAGTAATTTAAATTTTTAATAAAATTCTAATTTAAATTTTTTAATGAAATTTGGAATGTAGCCTAATCTGATTTTTTTGCTTTAAAATGACGTATCCCACTTGTCTGTGGGACTTGTGGTTCTTTCTGTGAAAGTGGGTGACAGACTGACGGACAGACACACGGACTGAACGATTATAAAACCTTCCACTTTTTACGTTATAAACGTAGTGTGGAAGCTAATAAGTAAGGCGTCAGTTTTAGCTTCCACACTACGTTTATAACGTAAAAAGTGGAAGGTTTTATAATCGTTCAGTCCGTCTGTCTGTCCGTCTGTCTGTCACCCACTTTCACAGAAAGAACCACAAGCCCCACAGACAAGTGGGATACGTCATTTTGAAGCAAAAAATCAGATTAGGCTACATTCCAAATTTCATTAAAAAATTTAAATTAGAAGTTTATTTAAAATTTAAATCACTAAATTTTTTTTATCTACATTGAAATAACATGCAAATTCTATTTTTATTCATATTTTCACTGTTGTCATCCACAAGTCCCACAGACAAGTGGGATACGTCATTTTGAAGCAAAAAATCAGATTTGGCTACATGCCAAATTTCATTAAAAAATTTAAACTAGAAGCTTATTTAAAATTTAAATAACTAAAAATTTAATCTACATTGAAATAACATGCAAATTCCATTTTTATTCAATATTTTCACTGTTGCCATTTCGTTAAACGTACGAGAAACTTTTGTTAAAATAAAAATAAACACACTTGAAAAAATATTTATTTATGTGATATAATTCGGTTTGGATTGTTGTATTATCACAATAGAGTTCTTTTAATGGTTCTATATATATGTATGAAGAAAGATGCATAGAGAATTCTAACTTGGCATAAAAAAAATATGCTAAGTTTCGCTTTTATTTTTAAAGCATCAATTGTACAAATTATATATTTTTTGAACTGTAAATTAATTTAACAAACTATAAATAAGTGAATTTTCGAAAGAAATGTAAATGGGAAATTGTGGCGACAAAATATTTATTAAAAAGATTACATAATTATTCTTCGAACTTTAAACAAATTTAGCAAACGATAAAGTCTAATTATTAAATCTGAGAAAGAAGATTAATGAAAATAGTTAATTTTGGCGTTTAAAACTTTGAATTACAAATAGCTAAAGGCCCTGTTTTTATTAGAATTAAATCACATTTGCCATTCGCAACAATCGCTCGAGAAACTTTAATTCTTTTAGACAATAAATTAAAATAAATTTATTTTTGCGACATCGATCAGTTTGAAATGACGTCAAATATATTTCACTACGGAATCCTTGTATGTTGATATGAAATGTTTTTCTTCTATTTAAAAGCGAGGAATATGACATATTTATTCTTTAAAATATAAATTGATTTTTGCAAACGATAAGTAATACTTATTGAATTTTCGAAATAAAATAAATGAAACTAGCCAAATTTAGATTGTAAATGTTAAATATAGAATTAATGTTGTGTTTGGCGCGTTTTTTCCTGTTAAACACAAATATGTGGAAGCGAGTTAAGTGACAGATTCTGTTACAAACCTACTTGTTTAAAATGTATTAAAATTCACAAGCAACATAAGGTAAAACTCAGAAAAATCTCGTCATTGTAAACTTATATTCATGGAACTTTTTCATTGTCGTATTTAGTATAGTATTCTTGTTAGTTAAGGAAAAAAATTTATGTTATTTTCATCATCTATTAATCACAATAATTATTGCACTATGTGGTTTATATAATATATTCACCAAATATTATAAAATAAAGTACAAAATATTATAAATTTGCTTTTTGTTCTTTTTGTTCTTGCTATTTGTTCCTCTTTAATAAAACGGAGTGTTTATTTTAAAATGTGTACTTTTCGGTTTGTGAATTTAACGTCATTCTTTATACAGATGTACAGATTCTTGTCGTAAGTTTTGAAATAATAAGTGTGTATGTATACCTCCAAAGGCAATTTATTCCTCCAAAAAAGGTAAATCCGACAAAGTACTGCTATATAAAGATACTAGCTTTATAACCCCGGCGTTGCACGGGTAGACCCTTACTAACAGTAATTTTTTTTAAGTAAACTTTTATTTTATACCAATTGTTGCATCCCATTCTGATTCTCCATGTCCGATTGTAACCAGGCCCTTCCATGAGTTAGAGGGCTTTCTCATTGGCCCCGGTGTTCTCCTTGCATGCGAAAGGTCCCAGGTTCAGGTCCGGGCATCGCCTAAATAGCTGCCGACCTAAAACCGTACAGCCAAAAAATGCCGAAGATTAACACCCTGAGCGGAGGGAGTTTACGTTAAATATCGTTCAATGTCCCAACTCTCCGTACGATCACTCCCTTAAAATTTGCGTTGGGTGCCAACTCAGGTGTCGGCTCGTCACTTAACTTAGTGAGTGTTAACTTAGTGAGTGAAATGAGTGAAGTGAATGAATGAAATGAATGAGTGAGTGAAATGAGTGAGTGAGGAAATGAGTGAGTGAATGAGTGAAATGAGTGAGTGAAATGAGTGAGTGAAATGAGTGAGTGAAATGAGTGAGTGAATGAGTGAGTGAGTGAGTGAGTGAGTGAAATGAGTGAGTGAAAGGAGTGAGTGAATGAGTGAGTGAGTGAAATGAGTGAGTGAGTGAAATGAGTGAAGTGAATGAGTGAAATGAATGAGTGAGTGAGGAAATGAGTGAGGGAGTGAGTGCGTGAGAGTGAGTGAAATGAGTGAGTGAGTGAAATGAGTGAGTGAGTGAGTGAAAGGAGTGAGTGAGTGAAATGAGTGAGTGAGTGAGTGAAAGGAGTGAGTGAGTGAAATGAGTGAGTGAGGAAGTGAGTGAGTGAGTGAATGAGTGAGTGAAATGAGTGAGTGAGGAAATGAGTGTGTGAGTGAGTGAGTGAGTGAGTGAAATGAGTGAGTGGGTGAAATGAGTGAGTGAGTGAAATGAGTGAGTGAGTGCGTGAAATGTGAGTGACTCACTCACTTACTCATTTCACTCACTCACTCATTTAACTCACTCATTTCCTCACTCACTCATTTCACTCACTCACTTCACTCACTCATTTCACTCACTCATTTTACTCACTCACTCATTTCACTCACTCACTCATTTTACTCACTCACTCATTTCACTCACTCATTTCACTCACTCACTCATTTTACTCACTCACTCATTTCCTCACTCACTCATTTCACTCACTCACTCATTCATTTCACGCTTGCGACGCTTGGACCAAGCGAAGAAGAAAGAGAAAAACCGGTTTCCTGTCGCCAATGTCCGCCAAGCAGACACAATTACGGAACCCCTCCTAAAAAATAAAGTGGTTCTTCCCCTGTACTCTTCATTTCTTTCATTTAATTTTCCTCGCGGTGAATTTCTTTTTTCAAATTAAAAATAGAAAAATTGAATAAAAACACAATGCATAATGCTATTCCTATGGAGAATTCGGCTCACGTTTTGCACTCCTACACCCGTTTGGGTTCGAATTTCGAAAAATCGCTTCTTAAATGACGCCTACGATATAAAAAGAATATTTTCCTAAAATTTGGTAGCTCTACCTCCAGTAGTTTGGGCTGGGCGTTGATACGTGAATAGATCAGTGAGTGAGTGAGTCAGGACTTTGCCTTTTATATATATAGATATACTATGTTCCTTTGTCCATTTTTAATAGTTTAAAAGTTAAAAAAATATCACAACTTTTAGTGGCATAACAAATGCTGATAAATATTTTTATGTATTTGAAAATACGAAAAAAAAGCTTAATCTATGACGAAAATGCTTTTTTCCCTTGTATATGTGTCCAGTAAAATTACGTGATTTAACGTAGCAATAACATATTTCAAAATAGAATCAACATCCATTAAATCCATGCATATATTCATCGCGAATTCTAAAAACTCCTATAGTTTTTTTACTCGCGCGCGCGTGCGAAAATTTTGGACAAATTCGTGCCAAAGTAGTATGTATTAATTGTATTGAGTGTATGAATTGTATTGAGTGTATGAATATGAATTTTCAATGTTCATGGTAGAGAGTTATGTAACTAATGGTTAAATAAAAAAAAATAGAAATTTTGATCAATAGTTTTCAAAAAAAAACTTATACTCTTGGCACATATGTTAAGCATAAAAGCAAAGAGTTCGTAAAATTGAAAGTTTGAAAGTAATAAAACCGAAAAATGTAACTGTTGAAAAAATCTTTAAATAGGCATTTTGGATCTATATAAACCTATATTTTTAGTGTTTTAACAGATGAGTCAATAAAAATTAGTCGTTATATGCAAGGATATTATAACATTAAGATTTATGGGCAGCTGAAGGGACCGAACGTTTATGGCTTTATAAGCGAGTTATCGTTAATGTACATTAAGTGTAAAATATATACATAAAATATAACAATTTTATATTAACGTTAAATACAAAAAATTTCCAATGATAAAAGAAATTCACACTATATATCAACCAAAAAAAAAAGATTGAAAAATCTCAAGTTGTCTTCTTCTTTACTTCTTTTGTGAGAGTTCGAAAAGCGAGACGCCCTTTTTGGGTAACTGATATAAAGGCAGATGGAGTTTCTCTAAAAAGGTGAGTAGCCTCAAAAGAAATGTAATTCCTATTATAGGAGATTCCGGAAATATACGTCCCTTAAAAAGTGATAGATGGCCTTTTAACATTTGAAAAAAATGCTATGGGTTTTATCTTTAAAAAAATGCTTGCAGTTCATAACTTTCCTTTAACGATCCCTTATATATTTTCGAATTAATGATTCTAAAATATGAAGTCTCCTAGTGTTAAACCAGGCTTATTCTATATTTTGGGCATCAGTCTTTCTTACAATAATCTTAAATTAAAAAAATATATAATAATTCATTTTTATATACAGAATGTGCTTTTGTCATTTGGAAATGTTTTTAAAATCATCTCTTCAAAAATAAACCTAATTCTGATTTTTTAACAAATATGTTATTTGAAATAAATTTAATTTTAAATTATGCAGTGAAAACAACCAGACATATTTGCCCATTTACAGGTCGTTCGGGGGATATGGTTAGAAAAGTGATATTTCAAAAAAAAATTAGCGTCAAAAACTCAATTTTAATTAAAAAATCTTCTAGTTTTAAATTTATTTATTTCAAAAAGTTAAAATTTTCATGATACTTATTACGTGTTTTAGTTTAATATGTGTATACTAACAATAATTTAGCACTGAAGAAGAAGGTACTTATTAAAATCTATTAAGTGTCCCTTAGAGATTTATAAAAAAAACGTTAAGGTCAGAACTTTTAATTTATAAATTAATAAATGTAATTTTAATTCCTAAGAAAACACATTTTTAACCTCTTCGCGACCGAAAAACATACTGCGCACATAGTCTTTATACAAACATATTTTTTAATTATGTATTTAAAAGTATGTTTTGGAATTTTGACAAAATTAGCATTAAACATCTACTGAGGGGCACGTCAATTTAGTGGGATTTGAGGGTTAAAAATACACATTTTTGGTGTGCTATGAACAAATAAACAAGCTCTGTCTGTTTTTTATGATTAATAGTCCTATCTAACTTTTGATTTTATCTAAAACGTCTTATAAATTTACTGCTGCAGAAAACTTTTTTGCTAGACGTCTGAAATCTGCTTGACTCTCTTGTAGAGAGCCTCCCTCTTGATACGTCATTTTTCATACAAGTAATAAATCAGCACCTTCGGTATCGGTATTTTTGGAAAGTTTGAACATTCTAGTTTATAAAAAAAAAAAGTTAAAGTATTAAGAAAAATTTTAAATTGAAGTTGTGAAGTGAATTTTACAAAGGTCTACGTATGTGTACCTCTGGAACGAAGAGGTTAAAGTGTTAATACAAAATAATATAGTATTTATAAACTTATTCGGATTTTTAAATCTTGCTAACAAAATTGAATTTCAAATAACAAAAGGGTAATAATCAAATGTAATTATTTTAAGAAGTTATTCATATCTAAGATATTTTTTTTGTAAAAAAAATCTTGTAACTATATTATGTGTATCAAAACTGTTTGCATATTATTATTTTTTAAATATTTGTAAAGAAAGAAGCTTACAGTACCCGGATTTCCATTAAATTTTTCCCAGAAATTGTACTGAAACAAATAAAACCGTAAAATGATATTTGATTCTCCTTTTGCGGTTAAAAAAAACCAATGGCCATTACAAACTACAACATTTATTTTTAACGTATTTCTTATAATACATAGTTTAAATCCTATGAAATCTTTTGTCGATTATTTTTGTTGGCAGTTTCGATTGAAACGTCATGGCTTAAGGTCTTTGAACTTTGAAAGCTAATCTAAAGGAATAAATGTTTACTCTGTACCGAACTCATGAAATTCATCTAATGGGTCTTTTCATTCAAGATTGGAAGATATTAAAACTAAACGACTTTATACCAATTCCGAAATGTGCTTCATTAAACCGGCAATAATGTAATGATAAAAACATTAAAGAAAGTACGATTCTTCAATGAGGTTGTTTCAGATGATGTAACTCTCCTGATTTCATTTTTTATACTTCCGGCAATATCATTGGTTGTTTCGATTTCACTCTCAAAAGTTTTTTTCGTCTGCTCTTTTTCTATTTTGAGTTCTTTACGTGCAATTTGTCCTTATTCCTGCTATTTATTAAACTTTATAGGTTTTAATTCGATTAAATTTCAAGTATGCAAAGCTTTACCAAAACGTCAATGTTGTTGGAAAACTTCGGTTAAGATGACATATTATCTTATGCGGAGGAATTAAACGAAATTGTGGGACAACAATTTAACGTGATACACGATTAGAGAAAACTTTAGTTCTACTGGAAGAAAATTTTTACTCAACTTTCGTTTTAGTAAGGTAAGAAAATATTGAATTGTTCAAGACAAATGCAATTCCAGAAGGACTAAAAATGAAAACAATATCGCTGGAATTGCTGCTACTTACGACGTGAAACAAGCCCATTGCAGAGGGAATAGCGATCAACATTATTCTGGACCAATACACCCTGTAAGTCATGTCGTCACGTATGGCGTCATGCTTATGAACTGTATCTTGCTATATCTAAACAAACGGTTACTATAGCCAGATACAATAGGGATTCTCGTAGGATAACTTTGTGATTGAAATGTATCAATTCTTTTCCATTTTTCCATTTTATTTTAATCCCGTTCATACAACTTTGTTTGGGGAGTATTAAAATTTTACAAAAAAAGTATAGAAATGAATTTATATATATTATTTTATTTCTATCACAAATTCGTCCGAAAAGAATCACCATTATAATTGGCCCTAACAACCGTGTGTTTAGACACAGCAAGACATAGTTGCTAGGTATGACGTCATACAAAACGACACATTTACAGGGGGTGTATTGAAATACTAACTAGTTAATGTACAAGATAATCATAAATGAATTACTTATTGTTTATTGTTCGTAACGAATTGATAATAATCAGTATTTAATGCAACTGATTGACACACACTACCAACAAATTTAAAATTAATACGAAAAGTTAATAAAATTAAGTTAAGAGTTAATTGTTATTAATTAACATTAAGTATTAGGTATTATTAGTTAATAACAACGACACTCTTCGCATATGTTCGTGACATATTCTATGCTAAAACTATAATATAACGGAGCAGACTAGCTTAATACACAGAGTTTTTTTTAAAGCTCTTTTAAGCTTCAAGATATTTTGACAGCATAATTTAAGGTAAATTTAAATAATTGGTCATTTATTTTGCTACTTATTTCATATTTGACGCATTCACACTGGAAAACCGTTATTTATTTTTTTAAAATTAGGGAGCGCCTAAAATATTCTTATGACCAGTAAGTTGGCAATTTTAAAAATAATTTATATGTTTATAGAAAGAAAATTTAGGAACTTAGTTTTTAAAAAAATTAATTATTATTTTGCAACATTATAAAAATCTTACATCCGTATTCAGAACTCCATCAAAAAATAACCTAGGCTTACAGCAAAAAATTAAACATAAAATTTCATTTATTATTTTAAATTCTTAATATTTTTAAATCCTACACTGTGTCGAAGAATATAATAAAAATGATCTTGTCTAAAACATCTGTTTTAAAACTTGGTTTAGCGATTAGATACTGAACACTTGCGTTTTAATCAAGTTGTCCTTTCATGTGACAACTTAAAAATTTAACCAAAAAATTAACTCTGTTGATAATTGGCAGTTTCAAACTATCAATTGTTTAATAAATTGTCAAATAACCAGGCAGTTTGCTAGTAGATAAGAAATATATAGTGACAAAAAATTTATTAAATTAAAAAAGGTCGAAAAATTACTTACACTTCCAAATATAATGAATTTTAAAAAAAAATTTATTCTGTCGAATATTTTCTTTTCCTAATACTGAGCACGGAGTTATAATGAAAGTTCCCATTAAAAGCATTTTAAAAATTAAAAGCAAATTCGCAAGTGACATGTTTGAAATATTAAAATTGAAATAAAAAATTATTATTATTTATATCCATTCTTCTTTTAAATAAAAGGGAGCAAAGAAATGAAAATTAATTTAAGCTATAATAATGTAAAGTTAATGAATTCACTAATTAAAATAGTGTTTTTTAACATTGAAAAAATAAACGAAAAAGTAAATGGAAAATATTAGTAGAGACACGTAGAGGAAGGTAAAAAAAAAGTAGATAAATAAAAATTTAAGAAAACACTTACAAATAAAGGTAAAAAAAAATAACAACCGAGTGTCAGAAATTTACCCTGCTGATGTATGGTCCATATGTTAAACCATTAATTTTTGTCATTCCTACGCGTATTATAACCTTCAGTTTTAAAAATATCAACAAGTAATCGTCAGGGAGACCAAGGCAAGACTGCCGGCTCAACTAATAAGGCCAGAGAAGATCTCTGTGACGTCACACTGTTCGGTTAGGGTTAACGGCTATTCTAGAAGAGAGGAACGAAACCTGTTCGGACCTTGGAAATTATAGTCGGTCGTGCGTGATTAGGTTTCGAGCTTTTCTTCGGAAAAGCAGGTAATCCTAACAGGGCGGATATCGTGAAGTCACAAAGACCTTCTGTGGCCTTAAAGTTGAGTATGTCAAGAGCGAGGTACATTTTCCATTGAAGGAGGTTTTCCAAATAGTAGATTTATTTTAAATTCGGATGCTAAACGGACGCTAGCGGAGGAAAATTAACTGGCTGAATTAGAAGATTAAAAAAGAAAATTTGAACTATTTTGTATTTGTAATAAAAAATTTAATACACGTTATGTTTCCCTTAAAATACAAGATACATAAAAATGTATACAAAGTAAACTGAAAGAAGCTTTAAAACGTGCTCTGTTATCTTTTTGATGTATTACAACTCCTTTTAAATATAGAATCCCTCATTAAATATATATATACATGTATTATTGACGAGAGTGAATAATAAAATAATTTACAGTAATTGAATATCGATTTTGTAAGTGGGTTGTATCGGAAAAATACCCTTAATTAGTTTGCAGAAATTCTGTATTATTTTCATTGATTTTATGAGTTTCTTTTTTTTTTTTTTTGGTTTCTCAAAGTGATCTATGGAGAGATCAATCTCACAAGCTTATCCACGAAAATTGCTTCGATGATTTATGCATCTACAGCTTGTTTGTCTGTGTTGTAAATCTTTCAAAGCGTTGTCTTATACGCGCACAAAATGTTTCTCACGTAAGTTCTTTTTTCAATTAATAATTTTATGTATAACTATTACCAATATTATCTAACTCAGCATTACGTAAAGCTATTCGAAAGTTAGTACTTCAGTTTAAACTCAATACTAGAAAGTACTTGAAAGAACCCTTGTTAGTACTTCAGTTTAAATACAGTACTGGAGATTTCAAAACATAAAGTGTATAATTCTCTATGGAAAATAATTGTGACGAGATACTCCTAGACGTTTTGTGTATGTTATGTGTGACTGGATTAAAGCAAAATCCTCATCCCTTGTATTATGCATGCAATATTTTTTCAATTATTTCAATGTTGGTCAGTTTGTTGTACACTTTCGCGTTGTACTCCAACGAATTGCTCAAGTACACGGATTTCAATCGGTCCAAAGTCATAGTGTCCTTTCTTGTGTGGAGAAGTTTCATAGCTGGAAACTGGCTGGCACTGTTTTTGAAAAGAAATCGCATCAAACAATCGCTACTGGAAATGAAGAAACAACAAAGAAAGCATAAATTGGAAACTAAGAAAAGAAGGCTAATGAAAAATATCATAACCTTAGCGTTCTTGTCTATAAATGTATTCATAACTTTCAACATTACAGCAGCGTTCTACTTGGATGAGAATCTTACAGAAAAATGGTTCAATTTTCTTACTTTTGGATACTACAATGATGGCAAATGCAGCAAAATCCTTAAAGTTGCGATCGCAGCTTTGTTCTTTGGTATTTGTAAGATATTCATTGCGACATTACCTCTACTTGTGAGTTTATTTTACATTTATTATTGCATTGATTTGAGGCTGCTAATTTCGAATTGCAATGAACTACTTGACACCTTATCAAACAAGAAGACAAAGGAAAATTTGCTGGTGTTCATACGCAACTACAGCAGACTTCATTGCCTCGCGATGCAGTCCGAATCGGCCCTGTCCACTCAAGTTCTGTTCCTCGTCGCTTTACATTTCACTATGGTCTTCATCCAGTTCTCGAAGCTGTTCAGGTTTCACCCCTATTCAGCTTCGATTTACATCGAAAACTCTTTATATCCTGTCTTGAACACTGTATCCTTCTTCGCCATTATTTACTTTGCTTCCGAAGTGCACCGTCAAGATGGCGTCCTGCGGAGGAAGGCCAAAGACGTGGTATTTCGAATGTGGCTTCAGAAAGGGACTCGGAAAAAGAGCGAGGTTCTTCGACGATTTATTAACTCAAAACGTACAATTGTCTTCAGTGCATGCGGAATGTTTAATTTTGAAAGACAGGTTCTAATTCATAGCTTAGGGATACTGTGCTCATATAACCTTCTAATTTTGCAATTGAACCGTGGCTATAATAAGTGAATGAACGAAGTGAAGCGTGATTTGTTTGTGGGAAAGAATACAACGTTTGGCGTAATTGTGACATCACTGTAGGCGTGACCGTTCTAGTTGTCCATTGTTGACTTAATCTATAAATAGCGAGTGTAGTAAAGAATTGCTACCAATACTGTCTATTCTGCTACGAGAATCTTCCCAACAACCTTAAAGTTAACCTCTTCACTTCGCAGCAAAATCTTACATATATATTCTTTATGTAAACATAATTTTAAAACAAATATGTTTTGCAAGAAATTTTTATAAAAAATTAAATTTTGTTGAGGTGCACTTCAGTTTAATGGGTTTGTGTTGAATTAACGTCGCATTATATCTTCACAAGAGCTATTGGGGAATCAGTTCAATGGAATTAGAGGTTTTTAATATCTACAAATATTTTTTTCTGCTATGAATGCACAAACAGCTCTGTCAGTTTTTGTAATTAATAGACCATTCTAACATTATTTTAATGGTATGCGCCTTTAAAAATCACCGCTGAAAAAAACTTCACCAAGACCTTCAAAATCGTGCTTGCCTCTAGTGCAACATCATTTTTGATGAAAATAAACGACTTATACTTGCCAGCTGCTTTATTATCGGAATTTTTAAAAACCTTGACAATTCTCGGGTATTTTTAATAGAAAAACGTGGCTTTGATTTAACGCTAACTCCAGTAGGTAAAACATTGAAAATAGAACCACCATTGTGTAGTTCGAGTCTTACTTTAGTTATCAATGAACAAATTTCTTTCGGACCTTTTATACCTTTCACTGCGATAATTTTAAAGCTTTTCAAATCTACCGATACCGAAGCAACTTACAACTATCATGTCGTTTAAATGGTGACATTTAGCACGCTCTTACTAATTTGTCTGGGGTTCAGTAACTAGATATTAATGTATACCTAACTGGTCGAAAGGATAATTAAAAAAATTATTGTGCAGAAATTGTCCTTTAATATAATTTTTAGAAAATACCCATTCCTTTTTAATTAAAATAATTGACCAATGCTTAAGAATTTGATTATTAAGCGTCGTCTAGAAGACGGCTTTTGGACATATTTTCCCCAAAAAATATTGAAAATAATTTTATACACCACTGGCTGGAGACCGGAGAAAATGATATCGTTGTCAACGTAAAACTTGCTTGTAGATAAAACCAGCAGATGGCAGCACCACAATTTGCTTCTTTTTATCAAAAAGAAAACCGCCTAGTGTTGAACTGAAAAAGACCCTACTGTGATAACGCCGCGAACTCGAAAATATTACGCGGCACCGATGTTTGGTTAATAAAACGGTCCTGAACTAAACTATATTATAAGAATGACGAGACTACTGCAATTTCACAGCACACAAGCAAAAATTACGAGGCTCTAAAGTCTGGTCAACCTAAGCGTCATGAACTAAAACTATAAGAATAACGAGGCACTACTGCAATTTCGCCGCAAACAAGCAAAAATTACGAGGCTTTAAAGTTTGGTCGACCGAAGGTCATGAACTAAAACTAGAAGAATAACGAGGCATTACTGCAATTTCGCCGCAAACAAGCAAAAATTACGAGGCTTTAAAGTTTGGTCGACCGAAGGTCATGAACTAAAACTATAAGAATAACGAGGCTACTGAAATTTCGCCGCAAACAAGCACAAATTATGAGGCTTTAATGTTTGGTCGACCGAAGTTCATAAGTTCATAAACTATAAGAAAAACGAGACTCGAGGCACCTGCTATTTCGCTCTAACTTTAGCATATATTACTAAGCATTTTTGCCAGATCCAAAGTTTAGTCCTGATATAAAACTATAAAAAATAAAATAAGAGACATTAAACTAGGAAAGAGGAGGCTAGAAATAGTTAGCCGGAAACGATTACATTACATTACTTTATTTGGGAAGTAGCAAATATTTCGAGCCGTCGCGTCATAATAAAACGCTTTTCTCAAAAACATGCGCTGAAAAATGTCGGTTTCAGGATTTCTGGTAACTCGGGGAAAAATCAAATTTTTTTTCGAAATAAGGCACTTTTACAAACTCTCGATAAAAATTATGCCAAATAATCACATTTTAATGTCGTTACGCACCCTGATTATTTTTATGGGTGGAATAGGAAACAGAAAATTTTTCGTTTCCTGATTTTTTTTTTAAATACGCACCCAAATTTAAAAAAATTAATCTCCTTTTACAAACTCAAGGTAAAAAATAAACACCTTTAAGGGCCCTTAAAATCGCAAAAAATAAGCACCTTTAAGCACTTTTATGAACTGCTACGCCCCTGTTCAAACTTTATTAAAGGTTTTAAAAAAGAATTAATCATATTATTGAATGTAATTTTTTAAAAATACTCATTCCCTTTTTATTAAAATAATTGACCAATGCTTAAAAATTCGTTCATAAAACTTCGTCTAAACGACGTCTTTTGGGCATATTTTCAAAAAAAATAATTGGAAAAATAATTTTATACACCACTGACGAATCGAATGGAATCGTTGTCAACATAAAACTTGTTTGTAGGTAAGACCAGCAGATAGCAGCACTACAATATTTGCTACTTCTCATCAAATAGAATAGAGCACAGGACCCCCAGACCTAAGTTATTTTCTCACGAATGAAATGTTCGGATTAGGTTTGGTTTTCATATACTTTTAGTGTATGCAGAGTGCAGACCCGCTAGAGTGGACTGACGGCCAATTTACGGGTATCGCGTGCAAAAGGTAGGTAAATTATAAGTTAACTTAAGTCATTTTCTCAAGGCTGATTTCGTATGTTTTAGAAAACTTTGTTAAAAGTTAATAATCAAACTGCTTTCCGCCAGCCAAAACTTTTGCCAGACTCTTTAAAGGTCGCTGTGATGTTCAGACTTTGTCCCACACATCTGGAGGCGCGATATGGCGCTACATATTTTCTAACTGCACAAAATTTTAATTAATCGAAATGATAATCTTTCTTCGTTTTAATTGCTTATCCACTTAGCTTTATTTCTATCACTATAAAAGTAACGAACAATCACAGTCCCCCTAAAAAAATTTAAAAAACGAAGAAAGATTATCATTTTGATTTAATTTTAAAAAATTTTAGTTAGAAAATACGTAGCGCCATATCGCGCCACCAGATGCGTGGGAAAAAGTCTGAACTTTACAGGGACTTTTAAAGCGTCTGGCAAAAGTTTCAGCCGGTAGAAAGTGTCTGGCATTTTGATTATCTTTTTACTTTTAACAATGTTTTCTAAAACATACGTAAAAGTTAGACTTGAGAAAATGACATAAGTTAACTTATAATTTACCTACCTTTTGCACTTGGTTCCCGTAAATTGGCCGTCGCGTCGATCCTAGCGCGTATGCCTATGCATACACTAAAAATATATGAAAACCACAAACCTAATCCGATACATTTCATTCGTGAGAAAATAACTTTGGTCTGGGCTCTTGGACTAATAGAATAGATTTTGGAAAAGAGGTGCGGACATATTGAGCATGTCAATTCCATAAAAGTTAATAGCTAATTTTCTATTTTTAGCCTACTTTCTTTTCAATTCGAAACTTTTTTTTTAATGGAAAATTTTTTTAATGGTAGAACTAGGAATTTACATGCTTAAGATGTCCGTCCCCAACTTCCAAAATTGCTTTTATCTGTCGGATCTTAAAAATTCTTTTTTGTTAGAAAGGTATGACATCAGAGGCCCACTTTTTTTTGGACACACCTGCGTACCGGTCTGTAGACGAGCTACCACTTTGTCCAAGAAAACCAAAAAAACAATGAAATCTCATTATGGAGAGTGTGACATCATAAGAAATATTCCCATTGTGTTATTCATAATATTATGTCATTCTACGATGCAATGCAATACAAATGTTAATCTATAAACCATTTTAATAACTTTATCATTTTTATGTCTATACATTTTAATAATACTATTTAATTCTGTAACACAGCCCATAGGGATGGTAAAAGGTATGTTTCTTATGTATGGACCAAAGTTAAACGCCCGGATTCTCACCGGGTCCTAATTTTTTAAACACCATTTTTTTTAATATAAAATTTGACAAAATTTCTAACAAATTATTTCTAAAAGTTCAATACTTTAAATGCATGGTGATTTAAAAGTGTTAGGATGTGTTTACCTGAAGTATTTAACAAGTTTTCTAATTTTATTTTACAAATTTCTAGGTATTAAAAATAACTCTGGTTGGTACATTAATGATAAATAAACAAAAGCAGAAACAAGTTTGATTCAATGGTTTAATAACGGATTCGAAACAAATTTAAAATTTTATTTTAGTACAAAGTAAATTTACAATTTGAAGTCTTATTAAGACGAGTATCATGATATTATGATTAGTGTCTCTAAATAATAAAAAAAAGTTTATTCCTAATGAGTAGTATATTTGTCAAGTTAATAATGTGTCATCTAAATCTTCTTCCTTTGGTTCAGGCTGACTGGCAACTTTCTTCAAAACTTTATTGATAACATCTTGTAACGCTTCTTTAGCACCTGCATCCATAATGTCAAGACATTTCTACAAAAAAATAGTGGTAATTATATTTTCAATCACGTACAGTACCTACATTTAAATAATATTCATTGTAGTTGCCTACTATTTAAAACAAAATATTTAGACTTATTTTTAAATTTGGCTACAATGACATAATTTGACAAGTTTTCTAAAAATGTATTTTTTAGGCACAGATCCTCTATATACAGAAGAATACTACAGGAGAAATATTTCCTACATTAAATTATATTAGTTTTAGATATCTGACTTTAATAAATTGTAGAGACGGACAGATGATAACTTGATGCATGAGAAAGGGAAAACCTCATTCAGGGATGTAAAATTATTTATTCCATGAAACATTAGCAGCAATCAACGGAAACATAAATTTATATTCAGCTGTTCTTTTCTAAACAAAAACATAGTACTTTTTACAATTTTAAAGAACCCAGATACAAAGTTCAGTTGTTTCCCTGCTACTAACCCAACACCCAGCAATTAGATTTGCAAGAAGTACCAAAAAAAAATCTTACAATTCAAAACATTTCTCTAAGGATTAATAATACTTATAACAAAAGTTTTAAGATGTAATCAACTTTATTTATATAAATAAACAAATGTAAATCATGTTTGAATATGTAATCCAAACCCACCTGGGCAGTAGCATCACCAGAACGCAAATTCAGCAGAGCCACCAGTGCATATTCACTGTTTGACTTGACCATTGAATTCTTTTCTTTGGTTCCATTCACTAGATGGGGCACCACAGTCTTCATAAAGTAAGTGGGGAGTGACTGTTTCCTTGCCAAAAAGTTCACAGTCAATGCAATAGACTGCTTCACCTCATTGGTAGAGTGGTTCATGCTCTGCAAATAAAAAAACAGATTATAGTGAAAGCTTAATTTCGCCTATGCCTTGTTTCTAGCTTGGTGAATTTCTCTTTCAGTTAGTTATTCCCTTTTTGTACCTATACTAAATAAAATATATCAGCTCTATCACAAATTCAGAGACACCCTTAGCAAACCTGAAAGCGAATACCTTCAAAGATAGTAATTTAAGTTTTAAAATAACATTAAAATTATATTGATGCAAATTAATATATAGATATGGTTTTAATACAAGTAAACTTTTTATCTGGCTGTACATAAGACAATTCTTAAGCGAAATGAATGTATACATCTTGCCTAAAAGCTAACGTGGATTTAATTTGATATATTCTTTTGTAATATAATTTTTTGTAATGAGTAGAAATTTGTGATGCTATATTTTTTTAATAAGAAAATTTTTTAAGTTGTTTTTAGATTCTTCAAAGTCAGCACTAGACCCCCTCCACAGATCGAAACCCGGTACAAAGGCACCTCCTGCTCTCTCTCTCTCTCTCTTTGAGGGCGGCCCCAATTAAATTTTATTATTCGACATTCTTTTTTAACACCTTTAAGTTTTTGCTATCATAGTGTCTAATAATCAACGTGTCTTTGATTTATTTTTGTCCTACAATTTTTTTTAACATATCCATGGGTCAACATTAGACTAGTTCCATGATGTGTGTGATCCTGAGAATATCCAAAACGAAGAGAAGGTCGTCATTGATGTCTTTACAGGTCAAACCGAGACAATGGAGTATGTGCTTGGGTCTGCACCTCCTCGACAGTTGGAGTAGTCAGAGAACAGCGATCTGGCCTCAAACTCTTTGCATGTCCTGTCTGGAATCTGGAGAGGACAGTTTGGTCCTGTCTGGATATTTTAAATTTTGAAATCTCGCCTGGTTTTTTACCCTTCATACCAAGAATGCTGTGGGGGACTCCAGTAAACTGTTGTTTGTCCTACATGTTCATAATTAAATACATACTTTTTATGTTTAAACACTTCTTAATATATAATTTTTAAAAAAAAAACTTACTTTAGCTGTTGTTGTCAGTAAAGGCTGAGGAATTTGCTTTTCTGACTGCAACAGATGAAGCATGAAATATCCAGTAGCTCGGACACCACTTAAAACTATGGCTAACTAAAAATAAAAAGTTAAATGTTAAAATATTTTGGCACAAACTAATATATTTTTTTTAAATGGTAATAAATATCTTATTAAAATTTAAATCTAAGACCAAAGAGATTTCTTACCCTATCAGCTGTAAGATAAACTAAGAGCACTTTAACAATCCTATCTGTCCAATCTTCATTTAGAAGTCGGTTAGGTGCCTCTTTCAGAGCTATCATAAGGGAAACACTTCGACCGTGCCTTAATGTCCAATCTAATGATGCATCATCTTCTGCAAAGAAAAATAATAATTACATACTTATTCATAGAATATCTATAACTTTGGCATGATACATTAAGTAAAAAGCTGTTGATTCTTGGCACGAATAGCTTTATTGTGTAAAAATCTACATGTTTTATTGGTAAACCTCTTGCATTGCCACCGAAACATACGAATTTTTACACAAAATTACTTGCACCAAGAATCAACATTATTTTCCTTCATTTATCTTCAATTATATACTCAGTTTTAATGATTAGAAGAGTGGATTTAGAAAGAAACTGCCGAATATTAAATTCATCTAAATAAAACAACATGTACTTAGTGCTAATAGGAAAGGAGGAAAAAATCAAATTAGTTTAATACTTCCACCTTCCCTAACAACTTCTTAAAACAAACTTAACTTTAACTAGTTGGGTTAAAGATATTCGAATATACAACAGCAAATAGTTCAATTTTATATTCTAATTTTAACATAAAAATTTGTCTAAAATCTTCCCAAAACTGATTAATAATATAATTATTTACCTCATCATAAAGGATTAACATCAATTCTACATTTACTACTCATAATAAAAAAAACTTAAATGAATAACACAATAAAAATTGAAACCAATATAATAATCACAGATGTTAATTAATAATTTTTAAACAAGACATAAAATAAAACTGATTACTAATTTAAATTTTGGGCATATAAAACAAAAGCCCAAAATGACAATCAGATTTCAACAAAATTTACATTTTACAAGCATACATCAACTTAACTTTTCAATGAAATGCCACTCTCACCTAACATATTTTCTCTCGCGACGTCTTCAAACTCATCGTCTGGTAAGAACTGGCACAAAGTACCCAAGCAAGCTGCAGCCACCACCCTGCATGAGTCGTCAGGGTGTCCCAGCATTGCGACCACTGTGCTGGTGATCTGCCTCCTAATCTGGTCGGTCATCTTGTCACCGGCAGGTTTTATGGTGCAACGTAGTGCATGGAGTGTTGTCTCCCTGAGGAAGTTTTTAAATGGGGATGTTAGGTTTGAAAATAGTAATTTGGGGGTTTTAATTTTAAAGAGATTTAATAACTTTATTAATTTAAAACTGGATACAAATTACAGCATTTTATGAATTCAATACTAGATATACTATTCAAAATGCATGTAGTGTTTTTCCCAAAAGAAATTTTTATTTTTAAATGGAACACTTATAGATGATAATTTGTAAATGGGAAAAGTAATTTGCACCTTTTACAATGTATCATATTTAATGACTTCTTACATTCAAACTGAATACAAATAAAACGTTTTTATATATCTAGATCTGCCAACTGTGGCTCTAGTGTGACATTAATTCAACCAACCAATCTGCCAACTATAGGTATTTTATTTAGCAATAACCATTTTCCAGGTTTCAGGCTCTAAGAGAAAATTTTATGTTTCCCCCATTAAAAATCCCGGGATTAGTACATTTAACACTGAAACTCAGAAAATAGGAAAATAGTTGGAATTCCTTAATTGAGAGTTTAATCCAGAGAGTTGGCAAGTGTGTACATCCAATATTGGATAAACACTATTCAAAGGGTGGAACCCCTTGACTTTATCGAGATAAAAATGTTGGTTTAGATAATATTGCCGGAAAGCATGTAGGGCCTGTGGACTTACAAATGGAATAATAAAACATAACAGAAGCTTACGGACCTCTGCTCGAACAAACAGAAGATTAACAAAGTTAAAAACTAACTAAATGCTTATAGTCAGGGCGGATCAATTTGTTTTCAACTGAAAAAAATATTGGCTATAGTAAGCGCCAGCTAAAAAAAATTGTTTTATAATTGAATTATCCATAAATTCAACTTTACAAATAACCATTTTCCATGCAATATAGCTTTTAAAAAAAACTAAAGAAATAAGATTCAAAAGTGATGATGGTTTACTTGAGGACATTATCTTCAGTATTCTTTACAGCATTATGCAGCTCTATGTATAGATTTTCAGGTTTGTTGTGAACCAGAACTAAATAGCTCAAAGCACTGGCTGACTTCAACCTCACAGCTCGGTGTCCATCACTAAGAGACCTCATGAAAGTTGTCTGGAGTTGTGGCAAAAATGGTTTCAACATTGCTCCAACCTGAAATTTTAAAGTGTATTTTTAAACCTTCCTGCTCGATTAAAACTTAACTTGACCCTCTGAGAGACACATAAGCTCATTACCAGACTGTCAAGTTTTTCTAGCAAAACACACAATTTTTTTTTATATAAATTTTATAGTTGAGAAATTTTAAAATTTGAAGCATGAAAGAGTCCTTTAGAATCATCAGCTACAGATATATAATATTTTTTAAAAATTAAATATTCAGTGAAATTTTTTATTTTATGCTCATGCAGTAAAAAAAAACTTTACACTTCAGCCATTTTCCTTATGTATAAGCAACACAGTTGTTTTTAAAAATGAACAAAAAAAACTTAGATAATTATCAACACACACAGCCTTCTTAATTTAAAAAATGTTACATTTTCTTTAGACATTTCTTACCTAGATGCAAAAAAAAATCTTTATGATCTATAAACAATCTATATAAATAAAAGATGATGATCAAAAGTATAAAATATATATATCTCGGGTGAAAACAAAAAAGTCACCAAATAATATTTAAATAAACTAATCCAACAAATAGAAATAAAGTTACTCTAAAAGCCATTTAACAACTTAGGATTAAAAACAAAACACTATTATGTATTATATTACCTTTGCCAAAAGCAAGGCCAGAGTCTCTAAAAAGGCTACTTTTGTGGTCCAATTATAACGATCGCCAAGAACTCGAATAAGGGGGCCAGTGATAACTACAACAGAGGATTTCAAGCCATCTGCGCTTGTCAGTTTGATTACTTCGCCAAGACCTTGGGCAGCCTGTTCCTTATCCTCAGCTCCGCCATTCAAGATGGCCTCCCGGAAGATTGGTAAAATGGGAGCGATACCCTGAAGAAATGTAAGCACATTAGTTAGTAAATGCAAAAAACAAGTAAATAAACGTATTCTCAAAACTAAAATTTTTTTTGTTCAAATAATAAAAAAATTAAATGTGTTATTTGTGTGCAATTTAAAAGAGGCCAATGATTAATCTTTAACCCTTTAAGTACTAGAAGACGCCCGAGTCCATTATGAGTGTATCGGTTCTGGCGTCTTCTAGTAATTAAAGGGTTAAGAAAACTTGTTTTATTACAATAAAAAAAGTATGAGACTATTTACTAACTTGGCAACCATAAGCCAATAACTAAATAATTTAAGAACAAGTTTCAATGTTGCTAAAATATATTTATACAGATTTTAGTACCACCGCACCTACATTAACTTTATATTTTAGCACCAAAGTATTAAAATTATAAATTTGTATATTATCAAAAAAAAAACTTACACAAAAAAAAACTATATAAAGGTCTAAAAACACTTACACATAATATGCAGCAATATTGATTTCAAATATGATTTTTATTAAAATAATTGAATGTCATACTTACTTTCTGAAGACAAAAACCAGGCAGAAGTTCTTCGCTTTTCAAATCACTAGCAGCAAATCTAACGGCTTGACGGACATCTGAAATAAGCTTTATCTGATCCTCACTCTTTACATTCTGAAATAAATTATATGGTTAATTTAATTAAGATTACACCAACAATATTTTATGAAAACCTAAGTTGATGTTTGAACTTTTTGTCTCAGATTAACTATCTCTCAGATATTAACTTTGATTAGAAAATTAAGATACTAAAATTAGTAAACCTATATTAACTGTGCATAGACAAAAACATCTTTTTACAAACACTATTCACTATTGTTGTATCATGGTAAATAGCGCAAGATTGAAGGAAAGCTATTCTTAAAACATCTTTGATCGAAAACGTAAACTACAATACTTTTAAATTTTAACTTGCCTTTGTGACAGCATTCAAAGCTTCCCAACTCAGCTGCAACACTCGTTGATTTTTATCCGTAAACAAACAAATGAGTCCACGCAAAAGTTGTGGCACATGTTGAGATATATCCACTTTTTTCTGGCAACAGTAGGCACAGAGTATTGCCACAGCGGCATGCCTTCGGAGTGGATCGTCACTTCTGGTGGCTTCAAGAAGATGGTCAATGATGGTTCTTACTCCTAGCTCATCGGTTGCAGCAAGGACAACAGTTTGGCAATATTCAAGTGTCTGAAAATATTGCAAGATATGATATATAACTGTAAGAATAAAAAAATAAGAATTTAATATTAAGGTATAGATTGCTGGGGTTTATTTAATCAGCTTTAAACTATCCTTCTATAAAACTTAATTCTGAAATTTAGAAGAGACTTAAAACGTAAGTAAGTTAACTTAATATAGTCCTTATTGCATATGTTTTTCTCTACCTGATACTGACAGCATTTTACTCAACAAGTAAAACAAATATAGTTACTACAAACTAACCATTCAAAAATTGGTCAAAACTAAATAACAGAAAACTTTTCTACTTGAAATCATGTTCCAAAGCCATAGAATTTAGGCTTTCAGACAAAAACACAATGCTAGAGTTTGAGTATAAACATTCTGTTCCAATTGATAATTACTTTTTTAAGTTTTAATCACATGCTTAACCAATTCTTCCCAATAATAGTGTCACTTGTTCTACCAACCTGAATTTCTGTCGGTGTGTTAACAGCAGAACTCAGGGCTGACAGTAAAGCTGGTAGGATTTTGGGCAGGTGACGAGTCAAGGCATCACCAGCGACTGCCGAGAGGAATGATAAAGCTTTTGTATTCACAGGTGGGGCAGTAAGCTAGAAATAAAAACAACAATTTTTTTAAATGCTAAGAAGGTAACGGGTTTTCAAATAAATTAGTTGATAAAAGTCTATACTCACTATGACACAACTGAAAAAGTAAATAAGTAGGTTTGTAAAAGAAACTGTCACTTAAAACCTCTTCAATACAAAATTCATGTATCGCAACACAAAATCTGTTCGCAATACAATGCTGTTCAAATACAAGATAAAATAAAATGCACAAGAAAAGAAACAGGATATTTTTTATTAGATGATTTTTTTTAATTCAAACTTTATATTAAACAATTTTAACCAATTAAGAAAGATTTCTTAAATACAAGAATTAAATGTGATAAAAACTTTTAAAAGGGAAACTTACCTGAGGAACTAGGTATGGCAAAACCACTTTGCTCTTAATTGCCATTACTTGCCTCAATCACTAAGATATTCAGTTTGGGACTGATCACTACAAAAGAAAATATTAAATTATATGCATAATTACATAACTTCAAATATACTATATATTAGGGCAAGGAAACCTTTAAGTAGCATAAATAGTAAACTAAAATCTGCTTTACAACAAAGGAACACTATTATTATAGCCTTGGAAATCATATTCACGTAACATACTATACTTATTAAGGGCTCTATATTGCTGTGGGAGACTGTGCCTGCCGCGGCAGGTAAACTGCAGTGCAATAACAGCAACAATTAAATCATTTTGGCACGATATTAATCAGTTTTAGTATGCTTTCTTATAGGTTTGAGTTATTCGGTGTTTACAACAATGGTCTAAGTTATATATTAGTCTAGATACAGCAATTTACCTGCCCACAGCAGTATAGAGGAGGATCCTTTTTCCGTTTTGGGAACCAGTGAAACTGAGAGACTCGATGTATTCAGACAATGGTATAGGTAGTTGTGTTAGAATGGTTGTAAACCTTGGCAAAGTTGTGAGGCTGACTGATTTTTTAAGCCAAGAAATCATGTTTAGAATTCTACTTTTCAAAAAAATTTCTTCAGATTATTGAATTTAAAGCATGAATCAAGATAAGGCAATTGAAAATTCAAAATCGAAATTTAAATCATACGGATAAAAACATAAGAGTCCCTACATGGGCCTTAATAAGGAACACAGCCAAAGTGAAACTATTTCATTTGTACACTCTGTTAAGTTGATGACATCCAACAATTAAGAGACATTTATATGTTAAAAAAAGCTTTTTATTAAATTACTTTATCACCTTTTAATAGTTATTTTACATCTTGCTAGCTGGGTATGTATATACATTCTATAATATAATTAACTTATTAATACATCACTAACAACTTACTCTATTTTATTATTAAATTTAAACTGAAAATAAACTTATTATCAAAGTACTCACCAACTGTCTTAACAAAGAAGGAAGTATCTCATCCAAAGCTCTTGCACCCACAGTAGAATGCAAACTGTCAAAGGTTGTAGCAGCAGCCAATCGGACTTCCGGCAAGGGATCACTTAGAGCTCGTCTAGAAGTAAAATATATTTATAATATTAAATTTTAAAAATTAAACTTCACTTTTAAAATGCAATATTAGCAGTTACATAACATCACATTACTTAAAATGCAGTTACATAACATTACATTACTTAAAATGCAATATTAGGATTAGAGAAATATTTTGTAAAGAGATATTACTAACCATAGACAATATATATATTTATTGGGATAGATAAAAGTACTAGTTAGCTAAGGTTAAATTTTCAAATTTGAAGAATAATTATTATTACACAGTTTAAAGACCTTTTTTGCAAGATATCTAATAAAAAGCAATAAAATATTAGTTTATTTTTTCAATTAAATGAAATGCTATACTTAGGACACCCAAATAAGAATTTAAATTGACTGTTACACCCAAATAAGAATTTAAATTGACTGTTACACCCAAATAAGAATTTAAATTGACTGTTACACCCAAATAAGAATTTAAATTGACTGTTACACACAAATAAACTTAACAATATTTTAAGAATTTGTAACTTGTATGTTTGTAATGCTGAGAAAACTACACAGAAAATTCATAAGAATCTAACTGCTTTTCCTAACCTAGAATAGCATAGCTTTATCAAAGCCAATGATTTGCCATATTTTTTAACTTTTGCCACACAATTAAGTTGATATCCATGCTGGGAATCCAACGCAATTTAATATTATGTTAAGCATCTTAAAAATTGTTGTTTACATTCACAACTTTAATCATTGTATTTTTTTTTTACTTGCCAAGTCTTGTGTATGTCTATATTTACAAACTTCATTTTTTTTTAAGCTAAACTAAAAAGTATGCATTAAGATAATGTATTAACAATAAATAAATTCACTATTTTCTCTAAAATTTAGTATACGTTAAAAGAAACAATAAAAACATGCAATCTTGAATTCTTGAAATATTAAAATGTTTGGTCTTACCTAACTGTAGGCACTAGACTGTCCACAAAAGACAACACCATGTCTTTACTTGTCGATGCCATTATTTCACTCAGACCAATACAAACACCCTGCCTCTGGTCTGGGCGATCAGAATCCAGACCTTTCTCTAAAATGGGTATGATTTCTGGCAACACCCTCTCACCAAGCTTGCGTACAAGATCTCCTAAAGTACGGGCTGCAACCTAGTACAAAAGAAATAAAGAAATTGTACAAAATATACATAGAATATATTGAAAAAGTATAAGTTAGCTAAATTTCACAAAGAATGAAATAATCATACTCAAAAGAAATTATGGAGTGAAAAAAAATTATGATGCATATAAAGTGTAATAATGTTAATAATGAAATGATAAAAAAAAATTCAAAATAATTGAAAAATAATGTGTAAATTAAATAAAATAATTATAACAACAAATTGATAATAAGAAAACAAATATAAAACAATGTATTATAAACTAGGTGTGTAACACTACACAACTTTTAATTGCCACTCAATAAATCAATACATTTAAACATAATTATGTACCCCATGAGGTAAATCACAATGAATTTAAAACCAAGAAAGTTTTATAGCAGTTATCTTGGTGCATTTACAATTTTCTTCAAAATTTTATTTTGATATTCGACAGGTACGAGGAACTAGTGTACAAAATTTGAAGTCTGTGGCTCTTTTAAAGGGGAATGGGCGCGCTGGACCGAAGGTCTCCAAAGTAAAGTGCATCAGTGTCAATCCTATAGAGAAAAAAATATTTTCTCTGCCACATTTCTCCAGTTGTATTTAATATTTTTATAAGCGTTTTTTTTTATGTGATAAATGTAGATAACTTACAGGTCTCTATGTTCCCACTTTTTGAAATTGATTCGAATATTTTTTTTAATTTTCAATAAATAATTTTACACAAAATATTCAAAGCAATTTCAAAAAGTGGGAACATAGAGACCTGTAAGTTATCTACATTTATTATTTTAAAAAAAAAGTTTGTAAAAATATTCAATACAGCCGGATAAATGTGGCAGAGAAAATAGTTGTTTTCCCATTGGATTAACAGTGAGGCACTTGAGTTTGGAGACCCACGGTCCAGCGTGCCCATTCCCCCTTAAATAGAGATATAGAGTGGTTTTAGACAGACAAACTGAAGGACAAACAGTAAAATGAATAGTAAAAAAAGAAACTTAAGTGCAAGGTGAAATAGCAATAAATAATAATGAGGCATCAATTTAAAGTTACTTAATTACATATTTTAAAACTTACTTGTCGCTTATCATAACTGTTACTTGCTAAACAGCCCAATAACAATGAAAACAACGTTGGTAATATTTCTCTCAAAGTCCTTGGGGTATTTGTCACGACAATCTTCCAAACGTGAAGGGCTGCCTGACGAACCATTAAGGCAACATCTGATCGACCCATGTATAACCCGGCCAACACTCTGTTACGTCTATCAGCTCCAAGGGATCCCAAAATAGCCTGTTGAAAAAAGATTAATAATAGATAATTATTCAATTGTAATAGTTTTTTTAGTCATAAGATATTGTCGGTCAAATGACAAAACCACGAACATGCAAATTCTAGAGATTGGAGGATTTTGAAAACTGTGGGCTTAACTATATCCAGTTTTCCCACCGTGAGTTTTTGCACATTCATGGTTTTGTCGTTTGATCGACGATATATTGTATATTTCAAATGTAATTAAATGTATTATTTTTTTAAAACTGTATTTATTAATAGTTTAATTAAGGAGGATAAGGATTAAAAGAACTATTACAGAATCCATTCAAATAACTAAATATCTGAAAATAACTGAAACTTGAATTTGAACTGAAATAACTGAATGAACTTAACTTAAATTAATTAAATTTGCAATACTAGTAAGATGAGAATAGGGATAACATAATTGAAATATTTAAAATGATAACAATCCAATATTTTTTTAACTAAATATACAAAATAAAACCATTATTTATTTAAATTAGGGTAAATGAACAAGACACAGGTGAAAGTGTTGAATTTGGTCACATATAAATAAAAGTGGAAGGTATTGACTAGGGAATAATGTACGTAAAACGGAAAAATTTTAAGAAAGCAAATAAAAAGGAAACAATTTTGATTTTTTTGAGAAAAAAATAAGTCAATTTTAACCGAAATGATAGACAACAAAAATTTAAATGTATATGCATACCTTGTGCGATTGTTCAGTACCAAAATTGTCATCTTCATCAGCAGTTTCAGTAGTCATCTTACCAGACACACCTAAAGCATAAAATTGAGACTTTTAATGCCAACAAATAAAAAAAAACCTATAATTTGCAAATAAAATAACAAAACAAGTCTTAAACCCTTATCACATGTGTATGTATATTTGTTGAGTAATAATTTTCACAACTCTTAACTTCAATAATTATATTATTGCTTTTTTAATGAACCATCTGAATGTAAGACCCAGCTTTTTCCCATAATTTATGCACCAGTTTTTCTAGCAATAAACAAATTTCAAAATTTTATAAGTAATGATTTTTAGTTGACATTTTACTACTTTCAATTAAAAATGATTTTAAGATCAACATTTTAAAAATAAACATAATTCTGATTTTCGAAAAACATATTTTAATTTTACAATTTATGCAGATAATGCAACCGTATAGGGCAAAATTAAAGTAACGGACGTACCTTTTGTAGGAATTATATTAAATGTTTTATTGATCAGTTATAAATTTAACTTAACAATTTGGGTATGGTTAAAGAGATAAAAAAATTATCTTTCACATGATGGTACAATTCCATTTCAATAATTAAATTACTTTAACAGTGCAGGAATTTTTAGGCATGGTAACGGACGTACCTTTTTTAGACATGAGTTACGCAAGCATGTTAATTAAAGCTTAAATCCTCTGATTTGGTAAATCTGAATGATTAATGTCATTTTTTTTCAATTAAACATGTTAAGTTTCTAAAACAATAAAAAAAAATTTGAAAAGGCTATTTAATTTAATTAAAAAAATTATTTTGTATCGGTAACGGACGTACCATCAATGGTAACGGACGTACCTCTTCCGAATTTTCTTATTGAAAACATTTCTATTTGAACAAAAATACTATATTTTTAAAAAAGTTTTTTTTAATATAATGTAATTATACCTGGTTAAATTAACTCTTATTAAATTTTTCAATTTTTAATGATTTATTAACAATAAAATTATTAATGTACATTTGAACAATATTTATATGCTGACTTTCAAGTTTCAAATATAGGAACATATTTTTGTAAAATTAAAAGTATAAATGAAAAAAGAATAAAAACGTAAACATTTAAGAAAATTCGGACACTAGAATGGAACTTGTAGAGTCGATGTGATGACTGGATATTTATGCGGGCAAATATGCTTACTTTTTGTGTGATCTAAACACTCAGAAACTAAAACATAACTCTTACCTTCATTTTTTTATCCATGCATACACAGTAAACAAATTAGGTAAATTAGGAATTAACCCCATGTACACACACTTTGTATCTCGGTTAACAGATTTTTTTAAAATCGAAATTATCACAAACAACTAAGCCTACCGACTTTGCGATTGTATTTGCTACAGATTTCTGTTTTCTAGGATATTTTGGCAAATTTTCTTTGTGCTCTCTTTACTGCCTTGTCCAGGGCTTGAGGTGATTTATAAAAAGCAAATCTACTACTACTACTTTCTTTGGTTTTGCTTCCATTCCATTATTCAGATTTTGAACAACTTTTGCTTTTGATTTCCAACTTGCACTAATTTAATTCTATCATTTTACATTTTTTTTTGTAGTTTTGCAATTTTCTTTTGGAGTATTTCATTTTCATATCATTCTTAGCCTTCATTTTTGTAAGTCTGTCCTTTTCTTTAATATTGTTCTTGGTGTCCAGTCTGTTTTCTGTGTTCCTTTCTATCTTCTTTATTTCTCTTTTACTGTTAGAAGCGTATTTAAATGTATCTAAATTTTACTACTAAACCAGCTAATTATCTTTAAAATTTAAAACCAGACACTTATAAACCGAAACATTTAATGTTAACCCTTGGACACAAGCTAATCACTAGACGGCTAATTTGTTTATTTGTTTTCACTACACTAATGCTGCTAGTGTTTGGTAGCTAAATACGTAGAAAATTAAAAACTAAACTGTTGTCAAAATATGGTGTTTAAAAATTTAAAAACAAAGAATTTAATAAAAATATATATTATTGCACCAGTAAAAAGCTTAGTACATAAAATATGTCGGGGTATACATAAAATAATGTTATTTTTAGTTTCTAACCTTTTTTATACATAAATAACATGAAAATTTAATAAATAGTCAAGTTTTCTGAATTAAGGAACCATGAACATTCTTTTTTACTTAGTATTATTAAAGGAAAGTTGAAGTTTTGAAAAATTATGATTTCGGTAACGGACGTACTGGTACGTCCGTTACCAATAATTTACCAAATAATATTTTTATATTTTATTTCTTTATGATGCATAATGTTACTTAAGTCAAACAATAAGTAAATCCAAAGCAAGAAGTTTTTATCTCCAAAAATAAAGTTGTGGCATTAATATAAGCTAAAAATAGTAACGGACGTACCATGAAAAGCCAGAAAAAATTCACAGGAACATTTTAACAATACCAAACACGTTTCAAAAAATCTTTTTATCAAAATTGGATCACCTAACCATAATGCAAATAAAACATGTCAAGAGAAAAAAAAATTCAATATAATTTTCCCATTTAATTATAGTCTTTTCTATCACTGTTGTGCACTGCCCAATTCTGACTGACAGACACAGGTCTAAACATGTGCCTGACAATCAAAAAATACTAAACATATAAAAATTTTAAACCAATATTCAAAATTTTCAAGCTTTTACCTTTAAAATGAGGTATAATATATGTACGTACTGTAATTTTGAATATTTCAGAAAAAGTTTACTTTGAAAAAAATTTGCCCTATAGTTTAGCCCATTTCCAGGCTCTTCGGAGGGTTAAAATTTTTAATCACTAAATTGTTATTCAAACATTATTTATCAACAGAAAAAAGTCTGCATCTGTAACTATACCTTTCCTATTTATTGTGCAACAGCGAGTAATTTTTTAAAAGCAAGATTTCCTGTACCTGAAATTTTGTATAGTAAATCACCCAGCAGTTGGACAGAGCTGTATCGGATTCTCCAGTTATCATCAAAAAGTCCCCTTTCAAGTTCAGGCAGCAACAGTGTAATAGCTGTATCTGCATACATGTTGACTATACGTTGGCCAGCTCTCAAGGCAGTATCTCTCACATATTCATTTTCATCAGCTAAAGCCTAAAAAATAAGAATTCAAAAGTTACAAGCCCATTGGCATTAGCTTGTGCAAAATTGCAATTTATTTTAAAATTAATTTCTGATGAAATAGTTATTACATATATTAAAAATAATTACCATATACAAAAATAACTTAACAAATATAAATCAAAAAGAAATTTTATCCTAAAAGTTTAAAGTTATTTTTTCCAAAAGAGTATTCTATAGTAAACAATCTTGTAACGAGCTTAAATGGAGCTATGGGCAAACCGATTAAACGAAAATACGGTTAAAAATGAGTTGTGAACCGGTAAGTTAATTTTTATTATTGAACTCTAAAAGTTTGGCTACTAGCCCCATACATATGCCATTTTTATTTATCAGCATCACATGGGCATTAAAAACAAAACGTATGGGTTTTTTAGTTATTTTGTTTTACACTTTTAACAGTATTAGACAATTAAAAGAAAAGGATAAGGATAAAAAAAATATGTCCAGTTAAAGTGGAGATCTGATTAAATGGAATCCGGTTAAGAGGGAATGTATTACGTGTATTATGTCCACTGTATTGTGTTTAATTGATTATAAATTTTAAAGTTTAGATTATTCTTCTAGACAAAGAAAAATGCTGGCACAATGTTGAAGTTGCAATAAGTTGTTGAAACAAAATTAACAGAAAACAATTTAAGTTAAGAGACAAATCTCAAATACCTTCAAAATAGGAGTGATAATTTGTCCTATATATAGTGTGAAGTCTTTCTTGAACACCATTGGTAAATAAATAAACATCATTATGTAGCCATCTTTAACATGAGGTGCAATGTCCATTCTTTCTGCGGTAATAATGATTTCTGGCATAAAGGATTTCAATTTTTCTACTCCAAGTCCACCAATAACTTCACTCAAACCTAGAAAGATAATCACAAAATAACAAGGAACCAAGTTTTAATTAACCGTTTCATGCAACCCTAATATATACAGAAATGAACTAATAACACCACGTATGTGACAACAGCAAGGGTACATTATAAAAAAACTCATTCTGCAAACTACTAAAAACTTAAAGACTGAATGCAAAACAATAAAAAATCTATGTATAATATTTTTCAACTAACCTTGTGCAGCTCCAGACCTATCCACTGAACTGGACTCTGAAGTTAGAGTCTGCATTAACCATGGCAACAAGTCATCGAAGCTGCTCTCGCCCATACCCTTCACCATGGCACCCAAGGCTCGGGCAGAGACACTTCTTACCTATGAAAAAGAGTTTATTATACCAAAAGTTGCAAAGGTTCGTCAATGAGAAAGTTCAGCGTATTTTAGATTTTATGTTGTATTTCAGGAGAAAAGGTCCAGGTAAAATCAAATAGCCCTCGTGCAGCTCTAGCACGACGATAATTCAAACTAATCTAACCATGTAAAATCAAATTTGCAAAGGAAATTAAGGAAAAAGTTATTGACTAAGTTATAAAGTAAACAGAAACATCAAAATATGACCCAATCACACACGGTTCCCAAGGCCTCACGCCAATGCTTTTTTCACGCTTGCCTACACTGAAAAAGGTCGGATTTCTGTATATGCTTAGATTCCTGTATATATTAATACATTAGGTAGTTTAAAACCTCTTAAAATGCTGTGAGCTGGTAGCAGGCAGGTAAAAAGCACAGGGCTGCTGAACAACTTGGGAATGTGCTGCATCAGCTGTTCATTGTTTTTCACTGGCTCCCCCCCTTAAGATCACTAACTTAAAGTCGCTGTAATTAAGTAAATATTGTGCAGATGAAGAAGTATTTTGGATTTAGGAATTTCTCAACATTCTGATTTGATTTTTTTTTAAATAAAATGCTAAACTTCCTTATTAGTTTAGTATAGATATTTGTAAGGAACATGACTTACTTCTGGAACAGGATCCAACAGGGACTGTTTCAGACCAGGGATGATGTTGGGCAAGTAGGGAGCTAAATCCTGATGAAAAGAGTCAGATGGGATTAAAAGTAGAATCAAATAGAAATACAAAATAAGATTTGAAGATAGTTAAAACTACTCAACACTGGTTCATATTGTAAATAGCTCAATTTTAAAGAAACTAGTACTTGTCATCGTGTAGAATGGGTATTGAGTATACCAATTACCTTAATCCTTAATGATAATTCATCCCAACTTCTTTTTATAATTTTAAAAATATATTTTATACCTTAATAAATTTAAAACTAATATTATTTCTTATTAATTTATTTACCTTACTTAGTAAGTAAAAAAAAAGTATCAAAATAAATATTTCTAAACCGATATTTTATAAACATAATATTTGGCACCAAGAAAACAACATAACATTATGAATATTTTCTTAGATATAGTTAAGCAAGTCGTAGTAAATAAGACTCAAATGTAGTCTCGAACCAAACTAACCCTCATTCAAAAATCTAAAATCCCATGGCAAGTTAGTTCAAATTTACATACCTTCTGATCTGTTAACGAATACATGTTCCCGATAATCTGGGCTGACATTTTCCTTGTCTCTGTGGACCTATCTTGGAAAGCTCGCTGCACCACAGGCATTATCAAGGCCAGGGATGGAGCATCGATGAAGTGTACGAATCTGGTATCAAGCAGGGCGGCCAGACAAGGGGAGGTTTTCTTGGCAGGATCCTGTAGAGCATCGAGCAAGGTGGGGACAATAGCTGAGAAAATGAATACAATTTTTAATGTAATTCAAAGAAGACATTATTAGAGAAACTTTACAAAATATTCAGATTATTTAAAACACTTATGGCAGATATTCAACATTCTCCATGAAGTAAAAATATATATATCTGTTCATTTTAATTGTAACACTAAAGTTTTTAATTATGAATTAGATATATTTATAATATTTTAGTCATAAATCACAGAATTACAAGTCAATGATTGAAGTAAACAACTTAATTTGTACAACAACTTTTAGACAAAAGTATCCCTGTACAACTTATTGGGAACATGCATTTAACTGTCTGGACTTTTCTTTAAAATGTTTAAATTTATTAGACATTTTTGTGAAATTTTAATTTTCAACACTATAAATAGGTTTTTAATGCTCATTAGATCTCTATTAACTCTTTTAGTTTTAAAAATCTGGGTAAATAAATTTCTACATATTTGCCACAATTTAGGAGACCAAAAACCTTATAAATATAAGTTAGTAGAGAACAAGAAGAAAGAAAACTACAACATATGTTATTTTTATAATATTATGTGATTAAAAATCTGCCTTCGAACAAAAATTATTACAAATCTTATTATTATAGATAAAATCTTTCTAAAAGTACAGATGTATTTTGATATAAACTTCATAATTTTGAAGCAAAATTATACAATACAAATTTCCTTTAAAACACAAATTTATGACTTTATTACCATGGAGAAAATTAAATTTTACTAACCTTGAATTTCAGGATTTCTTATAACTGATCCAATTTGTTTCAACGCCTGAGCACCAGCCTTTTGAACATTCATGTGGGAGTCAGACAAAACTTCAATTAATTTTGGAACTATACTTGGCAAGCAGGAGGATAACTGTTTAGGGGCACAAAATGCCATGGCACCCAATAACTCAATTGAGCCTAAAAAAGAAATTTTAAGAAATAAGCTATAATAAAGGGTTGTAGTAATTGAAGAAACCTAGTCTAAAGTCAGTATTTACTCTTCAGAGATAAAATGCAATAAATCTGAGTATGTTAATAAATATAATTTTTTTTAAATATTATGTTTTTTAAATAAAATGTTTCAAAAGTTATAATTTTTAAATAGTATATTTTTATTAACTTACCTGCTTTGGTTCTCCATGAATCTTCTTCCAATGCATTAATCAATGAAGGCAAAACAAGTTTCACACCATGGGCACTTAAACGGCTCATCACTGCTTTTGCAGTGTCATCAGTAGCCTTGTAAAAAAAAGACAAGTTTTATTTCACATTACAATGATAATAAAAGCCAAATAGTAAAGAGTTATTTTTCTCCAAATACGGCTGCTATTTTGGCAGATCAAGCCTTTTGCAAACTCGAAATATTCCCCAGAACAGTCATTGTTTGTGGCATCATTTAGGTCGCTCTCACTACCAATTTTGATGCTCAGATTACAATGAATCTGAGCTCTCTGTGGTTAACAAGTAGGTTTGTAACAGAATCTGTCACTTAACCCGCTTCCACACAACAGTTGTGTTTAACAGGTAAAAAGGCACCAAACACAGCATTAATTCTATATTAAACATTTTTATGCTAAATTTGGCTAGTTTCATTTATTTTATTTCGAAAATTCAATAATTATTACTTATCGTTTGCAAAAATTAATCTATATTTTAAAGAATAAATGTAATATTCCTCGCTTTTAAATAGAATGAAAATATTTCATATCAACATACGAAGAATCTCGTAGTGATATATGTTTGACGTCATTTCAAACTGATCGATGTCGCAAAAATTAATTTATTTTAATTTATTGTCTAAAAGAATTAAAGTTTCTCGAGCGATTGTTGCGAATGGCAATGGTGATTAAATTCTAATAAAAATGACTTTCTATGCTTTTTAAATGAGCATTAAATTTTGCAGTTTTTCAAATAATTGAAGTTCTTCGAATTCGAATTCTTTTCTGAAATTTTCAAGGTATTCGAATTTCGATGCGCTGAATTTTTTTGACGTATCACGATTGCTCGTAGCATTTGTAGTTTGGGCTATGAAAGTGGCTGACGGACAGACGGACTGAACGATTATAATACCTTCCACTTTTTACGTTATAAACGTAGTGTGGAAGCTAATAATGTGCAAATATATACATGTTAATTGGATGAATAAAGTGTTTAGCTTACCTCTCTAACATATTGGTTTCCATCACCAAAACAGTTCAAAAGATGTGGTAGGAAATTAACAACATAAGGTTCAAAGAGACGACCCAACATATTGCAAAGCATTTCAAAAGCAAACAGAGCTCCTATTAGTAGAAATAGAAAAAAAACAATTCAAAATAGCAAAAAGAAACTTAAAATATAATTTAAGAGAAAGAAAATTTTAACTATAAGGAAGCAAAACTTAAATAATTTAAAATCATGATACAATTTAACGCAAAAAATACCTTCTCTATGCTTGTAATTTTTCTTATTCTGAATAGCAGTTGTCAAAGTATTCATAATATTCAGTTGTTTCAAAGACAAAATACCAAGTCCTTTAACAAGGCCAGCCAAGCCATAAGCAGCACCCTTACGTTCACCATAATTTGGTGATTCTAGAAGAGAACCGAGTATGCTGTTCACTATGTTTGGAGCTTCGTCTTTTATTGCTGGCACCAGAGGTGGTAAACAGTTAGCAACAGCTTCTTGGACCTAAAAGCAGAAACAAATATTTATTCTAAATGCCACATAATTTATTTTCAAAGACAAAATTTAAAAAATCAGTAAAAAGCACACATTACACTTAAAGTTTTACACATGATTAAGTGTTTCCCATTAAACTAAAAACTTAAATTGAAATGGGGGGGAAGGGATTGCCATATAAATAAAGCTCTGCAGCAATGAATATGCTGTTATGCATGCATAAATAGCTTAGGTAAAGAAAAGCTTTTTGTAAATCAATGAAATGTGTTCACTATGGACTCTGCTTAAGAAAGGAATCAAAACAATTATTTAATTTGATTCCTGTCACAGAGAAAGTAGAAGTGGGAAACGAATTCAAACTCTATGCTTTACAATTTAATGTTTTCAACACGAAAAATCAGTAATGCAAACTTTCTGTCGCACAGAACACATTGATGTGATTTCAGCTTGCAAGTAAAGGCATTCATGTACATTTAAACAGGTTAGGATTGGGTTGTATTACATTACCGTCCTTGTTGTGGTTACTGCAGTTTAAGTGCCTATGGGCCCTATGGCAGTATTGAAGGAGGTTCCTGTTAGGTCTCTACTCATGCCGTCCTTAATTATGAAGGGGTTATAGCATTGCACGATAACTTGTAAATCCTAAAACTAGGGCCTGCTTCTTTAATAAGTGATATCTAGTTAAGGTGGCACCTGTGTAAGGTATGCAAGGTAGGGTATTCATTATTCTTAAAGTATTATTCGATTAGATGCAAGCTTTATGTGCCAATATTAACATAAATTGAAGCAACTAACAATTAAATATAACCCTACCTGTTGTGATGGAGTAGAAAGAGCTTCAACTAGTTTGATTATAATGGGCTTGACACGAGGATCGTCCTTGTCCAAATGACGAGCAAGCGTTCCCATGAGGATCACAACACTTTGTCGCACTGCATCGTAGCTTGAGTTGTCAGGAGCCTGGTCCATGAAGTTGTCAAACACTGGCAACAGTTCTGCTAATGCATTCTACAAAAATAGGGGAAGGGGTTTTAAAGCCTTGAATCTACTGTGAATGTAATTTTATTTACATTTTATTTCATGATCTGTTTTAAATTTCCGTTTGTTAACTTATTTAACTTTGATCTATCTGCAGGCTAGACCAGGTTCACAAGCTCAAGATTCCTAAAAAAATAAAAAATTAGAAGACTGGAATACATGTCTTTATCAAGACCCACAAATTTCATCAAGTGTTCTATTGAGGGCTGTACTGAGTTACATTTTTAATGCACATCTGATAGGTCTTAAAATATTGAGCATTGAGTTGAGTTGAACTTGAGCATTGTACATTATCTAAATCTTGTATGTGATCATCGTACATGAGCTTGATCATTGCGCTTGAGCTACACAAGGGCTAGTGTCGAAGGGTGTCATAATTCAGAACCACAGTCAAGTACCGGCATCTCATTAGTTTTCTTTCTAAACGAACTTAACTTCAGCTTTAAATTAAATATTTTTATACAAAATTTAATATAATACCCTAATACAGCATTGATGATTATAACATCCTCATACAGTTTAGACAAATGTCATATCATTATCCTTCCCTGTAATATTAACAGACCTACACTGAATATAATATCCTTACCTTTCCATGAACATCAATAATAGACGCTGCAGCATCTACCATATGCTTCCGAACTGTGGCATGTCTGTCCCCAAGTCCTTCAGGCACGAAAAACGACATGAGGCTAATCACTTGCTGCAGGTTCAGGTATGGGGCCATTTTGCCAATGGCAAGTGCAATGCCACTGCGAGCTTCCCACATGTCAGGGGGCGACTCAGAAACAACTCTTTGGAGGCTGTCCAAAACGGGAGGGGGCAGCTGGAGAATGGCATGAAAGGAAATTGATTTTAATGATACAGAAGGAAATAAAATTTAAGATTTCTGAGATTACTACTTTTAGTTGAAAAAAAACAATGCAGACTAACAAAAAAAAATTTAGCCCCCCCAAAAAAACTCTGAAATTAGTACATGTAACATTATACAAAATATGCAATCACTTAAACCACTAAACAGTTAAAATTGTACAACTTAGATCCATGCATTTATCTGTTCCCTGGTTTATGCTCCAAGCTAGTTAGTTAGTACTTTTCTCTCAAAGTACCATGCTTTTCTAAAGTACCAAGTTTTAAAACTGTTTCATAGTATTTCCTTTTCCTAAAACCCAATAAACAGCATCTACAAACATTCTTTCTTTCATTTTATTAATGGATTGAAATAAGGGAAACCGTTAAGTAGATAAATGTTTTTGCTTAAACATCAAAAATTGCACCGCAAGTACATCAATCTACGATATTATTCAATTAGCTAATTGAAGAAAATACAATGTTTGCTACTACTTACATATAATTTTTCATGATATATTTCAAGAAGTTTTGTAATTGTCTCTGCTGTTTTCTCTGGAAAATCTTCGAACAACGATGCCAATGAATCAGCAGCTGATTGTCGAACTAATATTTCATTGTTTACAACATCTTTGAGAATTAGGTCACACAATTCAGGACATTTAGAAAATCCCAAAGTTTTCCACAACCTAAACAAAATATTTATAAAGATTACCATTAAAAGTTTTAATTTGATTAAATATAATGAAAAATAAATATATAATTTGTTTATTTAAAAATGATTACATAAAATAATTATTTGATTAGGAAGAAAAAATAGAATAAGAAAAAATATAATATCTAGAAACATGAAAAGCATAATCTGTTATTATATTTTGTTTCTTCAGTACAAAACTAATAAAAAATTTAAACTTTTAGTATGATGTTTATTATTTTATAAAATTAAAATATCCATTTAATGAGTAGATATTTATGGCATGAAATATATATTTTTTTAAAAACATTTATTAAATTACTTCAAAAAACTTTATGGAACATAAAATATGCATTTAGCTTACTCCTCAGCTATGACTCTGTTTTGCTCCTCAGAATCAAAACAAGCCACAAATATCCTTTGTACAACTTTCATTCCATCCTCATAATTAGTGTCTGGATGAGGGAGTACAAACTCTAATGATTGTAGACCCTAGAACAGAACCCAAAAAAAAACAATTTTAACATTTAATGTAACAAAGATAGCTAAAGAAAAAAGTGTTAGTTTAATTGAAATATTAGTACAATAGGTTCTCTCTTTACCAGACTCTGTTTAATCGGACCACTGCATTAACCGGGTGAATTTTTTTATCCTTAAAGAGTAAAAACTAAAAAATTGCTAAAAGACCATGTGCATTGTTATCGATTCCTATGTGATGCTGATTAAAAAAAATGGTGAAACAATACGGCAAGCTGCCGAACTTTTAGGCTTCAATGAAAAAAAATTACTGGTTTTTTTAATGATATGCAACTTATAATTTCTTAATACACCAAATAAAATGATGCGTTATTTCAATTGTACATTGAATTATAATGCAAATATCTATGCGGAAATGTGCAATCAAATGTACAGTAAATATCCGTTACGAATTCCAAGGGACCAGAAAAGTAATTTGTTATAGTGGATTATTCGTTAAAACGTAATTGCGTTAAAAGTAACATTTTGTTAAATTTGAAATGCTACAAAACTCAAAAATATGCAACAATTTCATTAATAGACAGTTATAATATTTATACTTTCAATAAACAAGTACTAAATAATATAACTATGTCTTAAAAGTTTGAAGATGGCTGCACCCACATCTTGAAACTGTGCAGTCAATATTCTTTTCCTACTCATCCCGATCACCGACAACTGCAATTGTGCTTCTATTTTATTTAGGTCTTTCTTGGGTTGATAAAGTTGAAGGAGAGATTATAAATTTTTTTGCAACATCTGATTTTTTTTAATCCTTTATCAACATCCGTTATTATGGTCATCTTTTCCTCTAAGGAAAACTGTTCTCGTTTGGTGGCTGTCATTTCTAGAATGAGACATAGTAAGACAACCGCAACCAACACTAGAGTGAATAGAAGTAAAGAAAAATGAAGAACGAATGAGTCCACCCTTTTCACTATGGTTACAAAGATTGAGTGTGGAACAAACCATTAGTCAATGTTAAAAGTGTCTTCAAGGAATAACTTTCAGTGACAGCACATTCAAATTCTCTCTCAATCCCAGGAACATCATAATCTCAAAAAAGGCATCATGTCAGGCTAACATTAGAGAATTCGAAAGGGGATTGTACTGGTCACTACAGATGTTTGGGTTTGACCCATTGAATAGCAATTTCAGGCTTTCTTGGGGAGGGCCAATAGGGGGGCAAATTAGCAAAAGAATAGAGGTATGGTGATCCTTCCCCCCCCCCCCTTCTCCTTTTATTTGACAACAATGATAAACAAACCCATTTAAAACTTGTTTTGTGCTTTTTCAAAACAGCAAACAGAAAAGTGCGAAGTTTCCGAAGAAAAAAATCCTTCGTCATGACGAAACCGAGTTTTAGTAATTTCGTTAAAATGGAAATATTAAACTGTTATTCTTATGGGATTTCAAAATGGACTGAGGATTTATTTCGTTATACTGGAAATTTCGTTGATGATATTCGTTTTATAAAGAAATTTTACTGTACAACTCCTAAATATTAATTCATTTTACTTCTCAGGTTTTATCGGATTTTTGCTGGTTAACCCTTGATACTATTTTAAGCCAGTTAAGAGGGTGCTAACTGTATTGTATAGACAAGCATTCAGATAGTTGAAAGTTTTTGTACTTTCTAGCATTTTTTAATCACCTATTAAATTCTGAAAGTGGTTAGAAAAGATAAAAATGTGTATTGTTTACCTTTAGTGCAGCAAGCCTAGCTTTTTCTTCTTTCAGTAAAAGTGCAGACAACAGTACACTTATCTCATCCATACTTGCTATGGAACAATTATCTTCACCAGAAGCTGCCTCACAAGCCTTGCTTAAGGTTTCCATTGCTAGTGTCTGGAAAAATTACAGGGTACTTAACATTGGATTCGACAGCTTCTAGTAGTACTACTTTATACTCTAAAAGTATTGTGAATAATTAGGCATTTTTCATTAAATTAGTTATTTCTGAAACATCATAAAACATTTAATATGAAAATAAAAATACCTGGTTTTGCCCAGTTGTTTGACAAATGACTTTAATTAGGACATCAAACATTTCTAATGTTGGCACACATTCTTGATAAACCTATAAATGTATACAAAACTCAATCTTTGATATTTTCTAATAATAATGTGTAATCATAAAGCAAAGAAAACTTATTTACAATCAAGGATCATTTTTAAAGAATTGATATAATTGCTAGCATGATATTGGAAATGTATTGTTTTCATTCTTCATTATTATCAATTTAGGTTGTTTTAATTTCGATAAATAGTTGGCTCTCACTTGCAGGGGTGAGAAATTTTCTAGTGCCAGTTTGGGGCAAATTTTCAGCGAAACAAAATTTTACTTTAGGAGCAGAAAGTAGAGAAATTGTAGCAGCAACATTAAGCTTTTGGAGTATAAATATGAATGTGAAATTGTAGCAACAAAACTGAACAAAAATTAATACATATTAAGTCATAATAAACACAAGATATAAATTTTGGTGCTCTCTACCAGCACCGGATTCCTACCCCAGTACTTGGAAACAACTACCATTTTTTAAAGAAGTTTATTTAAATATTAACACTTAATTTATACATAAATTTTCTTTCAGTTAGGTTAGGTATGTTTTACTTATTTAATAATCAATTTTAAAAAACTCACCCTATCAACTGACTGGTCAACATCCCGAATATCTGAATGCTCCGAAATGAAACACAGTATCTGTTCCAGCAGAAGCATATTAGCAGAGCGAGTAATCAGCAAACGCTGCATAAGGGGGAAGCAAAAGGAAAACCCAGGTGCACTCAAGTGATTTTTAGCTGTCTGAGATAGAAGGTGTTCATCGTATCCACCCACTGCCAACTGACATGTGTTCATGTAAAGGAACTTTACGATCTTCACAATGACTCCGTCGAGGTTTATCTCAGTCCAAGATGGCTCAAGGTCACAGGCAGCATTGAGGAGCCTTAAGGTGGTGTAGGCGATTGGCTTGCCTGCAAGAAAGAAATTATGGAAATGTAGGCTCATGGGCTAATGTTCTCAGGATTGAAGAATATTCTACTAACAATACAGGAATGACTAAAAGATCTCAACTCAGAACTGCTAACTGTGACTCTAGTGCAGCGGTAACTCAACCAACTTGCCATCTCTCCAAATTTGGCTTGGTAATAAGTTGTTGGTAATAGATGTTTTCTAGGTCAAAAATCTCACAATTGGTACAAATGTTATGGAAATGTAGAAAGTATTTGGTATTGCCATGTTAAATCTGGAGAGTTGGCAGGTCTGTTAACTACAAATTAAAGATAGTTTATTGTAGAGTATTAGTTATTTTTTTTATTACACAAGGACTAACTAGACTGATACGAGACATGGTGATTAAAATTGATTCCGACATTCATTCCAGAAAAGGGATTTGAACCAAAAAAGCAAATTGAAATAGGGTTATTATTATACACACTATTACATAATATTGTTATTGACACTAAATTTCATTCACAACATTTAAAATTTGTTTTGTAATTGTTTCATGACCAATATTGAGCTTTACCAACTGGACTTTTTTTTTAGAACTAAATGGGAAAAAAAACACTTTTTTCAATAGATTAAAACTTTCTTTTAAAAATTAAGTTAAACTTTTTAATGACTTAACAACATCCTAGAGGGCATAATACATCACAAATTAAAACTCATCACATTAACAGAGTTACCACAGTTATTTTTAGAGAACTTACCCCAATTAATAAGCACTCCAGAAGAGACTATACAGGATAAGCTTACATACATCCTGGTTGCCCTATATGCACACAGGGCAGATGTACATAGTGAAATTAAAACTGATGTCAAATCTTTAACGTATAATCCTAAGGATGGGGCATTGGCTTCAATAATTGCTTGAATTTTATTCATACCAAACTGGAAATGTGCATCTAGCTACAATATAAAAGAAAACTATTTGTCAATAATTTGTAACTTTTAAGTTATTTTCAATAAATATTGTAGTTTTTAAAAGACGAAATTTTATAAAATATGTTTGCATATAGAAAGGGGTTAGTAGCAAAACTCACATTCTTAAGTATAACTCAGATATGGGGGCAGCCCCTTTGTTTGGGATTTTTCAATTAAATTTACCTTTATCAAAAGTCGCCAATGAAGGATCTGGCTAAATATCTTAGATATAGTTTGGAGAAGATGAGTTTTGAAACCACAGCCTTCATATACAGAAAATTAAGAACAGTTTTTTTAGAAAGAAACAGAGCAAGAAAGTAATTAACATGGATATTAACGATATATTACTATGATTAGTTAAATTAAAAGCTAAATTAAATTCATCTTAAAAAAATTTAAAAGAAGATTAAAATTAATTTTTATTAGATTTTAATCATAAAGTTAAACTATATTGAGAAAAACAGTCTTGAACCTTTAATTACCTTTTTTATTTTGGCTCTAATTATAGATTCTCTTTCTAGTTGATTAGCTTTAGCTTCAAGTTGCTTTTTGGTCAGCTCTGGTTCTTTTACTATTCCCTTAGCACGTTTCTTTGCCTCTATTTCCTGAACAAAATTTTTAAAACATAAATTTTGTTATTTATACACTGAGTAGTACCTCTATATAGTGACAGGTCTAGAAACCAATGACTTAGTCATTAAAAAGAGGATATTATAATTTTTTTTAAAAAATATTTTAGATGACAGTAAAGTAAGAAAAAAACAATCATCTATATGAAAATTTAATCATCACAAATTAAACAAAAATACTCTAGAGATGCAAATAAAAATGAAGCAATTGAAGATCGTTTTAAAGATGGCAATAATTTCATAATTAGATGGTTTAATTTCTAATTTAGATTCTTTTAAAAAAAACAGCTCCATTTTCTCCGCCTCACATTGCACTCATATTTCATCAACGTTTTTATGAATTATTGAAGTAGTTTCAGAACATCAGCTTCAACACTTGGTTTTCTCTTTCAAAAAATCCTCAATTGGAATGTTTGAAGAGAGCATAGGTCAGGGTTCATACTCTATCTATGATAGTGAAATTCAGAAGTTTCTAAGGAGTTTTTCAGGAGTGCAGCAATGAAAATTCAGGAGGTAACGAGGAATAAAAATTGAATAATTAGTTTATTATCGTATTAGTCAAGTGACTTCACTGCACTTCAAATGATGAAACAGGCAAGAAAAAATCTTCTAAAGAGTTATGTGGTGCATTCTGGGACATTTACTACGATGTCCAAACTATTTTTCTACTGTGCATGCACAGTAGACTTATTCTGAATAAAGTACAGGAGAAAAACAGTGTGGAAAGGAGAAAAACTATTTGTGATGTCAATTTTTCAGGAGAGGGAAAAAAATATCAGGAAATGAGACATAAATTTCAGAAGTTATAAGGGCCATTAGAAGAAAAAAATTAAATTCAGGAATTTCAGGAGGCGTACGAACCCTGATAGGTTGTAACCACTCTGCCTTTTCTCAAACGCCTGAGAGTCACTCAATCAAGGTTCTACTGTTATAAGTATTCATAAAACTATTAAAAGAAACAATTAGTAATTTTAAATTAGGGACAAAAACTATAACTTGCCTTTTTTAATTCAATTTCTTCCATTTGATCTTTATAGGAGTACAGCTTACTTTCTCGTTTCATATTTTTGTTGCTAACATTTATCTGCTCTTTTAAACTGAAATTAAATATATTGTTACAAATTACAAAGAGTAATACTGCATAAACTGCAAGCTTATTTACAAAGTGACAAAAAATCTACTTTAAAATTATGTACACTTTCCCACTCATATAAACGCAATGCTCTTTAAGTAGTGAACATGCAGAATTAATGAGATCAATATTAATGTTAAAGACAACACAGAGCAATTTTTTCTTTATTTATGACATATTTATCTTTCCCTAACATTGGAGCTAAATACAAAATCAGTCTCACCTTAAAGTTGCATGATCAGAAAATTGATGCCAAAATCAAAATATGTGAGAAACGTGTGTGGCTCAACAGTCCTGTCCCAAATGAATCTCCCCATACTAACATTTTCAGTAAATTTTTAGATTTTTTTTAAACAGACATGACTCTCTCCAAGGACATCTTAACCGAAACATTACCAAAAATTGAAGAGAAATACTATGAATTTATTTTAACCATTTGACAACTTTATCAATACTGTTTTTGTGGTTTATGCATTACGACAACTATGTTTTAAAAGCTTGTTTGTATTGGGCTGCTTACAAGGACATGTTCATGCAATCAAGTCCTCAACATAATAAGAAAAAACTTTTTTTATTAACTTTTAAAAGTATAGCCTTAAGTTTTCAACGACTTTAATTAGAGCTGTATTTACATACTTTTCAATAACAGACACATTGTATAGTTGACCTTCAGGAGTAAGGAATATATTATATTCTTCTTTAGTCACATGATCCAATGCTGGCTCCCTTAGAATGTTTATTGAATGCCAAACGATGTCCGGAATTATTTCTTCTGGGTGTAGTTGGGACAAGGTTTTCAGTGAATTTAATCTGGCCTGAAGAATTAAAATAACACAATGTATATAAGAGTAATTTACAAGATTCTGTTTTCTGTTTAAAATACTTGGTTAGTTACTCCAAAATTCTAAAAATACATTTAATATTCAAATCAGCAAAAAATATGTCAGATATTTACAAAAACTGCTCTATACTTTTTAAAGTAAATGTGGGCTAACCCTCTGACCATTAAGGAAATCTTCTTAGCGTTAAGCTGTTGTTGCAAAAAGATTGAAAAGAATAGAATTAAAATAATTGCCTTAAAAAATAATTTTTTAAAAAATGTTTTTACTTAAGTGTACAGGTGAATTAAGTATGAAAAATAACATTCGTTTATAAATCATATGCACAGCTGACAGGACTGCAGATAAATATTTAATTTTATGTTTATGAAGGTCAGAAAGTTAGGTCATGAGAGTACTTCACAGAAACTATACTGTTTACATAAAATATACATCCACAATTATTATACCTTAAAACATAATTAAATCTCGGAGCATTTTTTGGCATACAAAAATCTTAAAGATAAATATAGAGCATTTTTTTTTATTTAATGCCAGTTTATAAATGTAGAATAAATTATTATAATATCTAAGCAAAATTAAATATAACTATAACTAAGGTTTTTAATTTTAAAAGTATATAGTAGAAATAAATTAACAAAATTATATACCTGAGCAACAGTGTGAGGTACCTCTTCTTCGGCAACAAGAATTTCAACTATTTTTTCTTTCATTGGTTTAATGAAATCTTCCAACTTCAACTTCAATTTGCTAGCTATCTTTTGAAACAAATTTGGATTCACAGTATCTGAAAAAAAATTATATCCCAAGAATAAATTTAAAACTGTATGCACAACTGAAAAATTGAACATTGTTTGATTCCTTGTAGCAGAGAGTGGTGTGATGTACATCACAGATAACTCTGTAGCTTCACAGACCTCCACCGATTCTGATATTAGAAACCTCTGGTGCTTCGAAAATCGGAACTTTTCAAGGATTCTGGTATCGGAAATCTCCAATAAATCTAATATGAGATACTTCCTCCGTTCTTATATCGGAAATGTTCTGCTATTGTAAAATCAGAAATCTTTGACAATTCTAAAGTGGAAAATCTCTGGGAATTCTAAAATTGTAAATATCCCTTTAATGTAAAATCGGAAATCTCTGGAGATTCTAAAATTGTAAATTTTGGGCAGTTCTAATATCAAATCTAGACGATTCTAAATCTTAGACCAGTGGTTCTCAACCGGTGGGTCGCGACCCCCAAGGGATCCTAGGGGGGTCACAAAAAGTTTTTTAAAAATAAAAAATATATATTTAAATAACGTTTTATACAATAATTTTACAACTAGAATTGAAGAAAAAAATCAGCACACATTATTTTACTTTATATTTTGGTTAATTTATATTTCCACTTGTAGCTCTGTATTTAGCTCATTTAGGTGCATAAATATGTCTGCTAAGTATGCAAGTTGAAAAAACCAAGTTGGGGAGCTAAAAAATTCTGGTTTAGCATTTTCATTTTGTAAAAATATCAGCATTTCAGGTCGCAGCTCAAATAACCTGTTCAAAACCTTCCCACTGGACAGCCATCGTACCTCCGTATGTAACAGCAGCGCTTTATGTATGGCGCCTGTTTCATTACAAAGTTTTTCAAACAGTCCTGACACTGTAAAGGTCTGCTTTTAATAAAGTTGACTATTTTTACAGCTTCCATAAGGACTTGATGAAGTTCAGCAGACATTTTCTTGGTGGAAAGGGCTTGTCGATGTAAAAAGCAGTGCACCCACTTGGCATTTGTCATAAAATATCATAACCTTTTGACTAAACCACTTTTAACACCTGTTAAGCATTTAGCACCATCACTGCGTATTGCTATGCACTTTTCCCAATCTATTTAAAATCTTTCCATAGCTTCCATAAAAGACTTAAATAAACATTCTCCCGCTGTATGGTCCGGCAAAGATTTGCAAAACAAAATGTCTTCTTGTCCATCTGACTCAAACCGTATAAAACACAAAAATTGTGTACAATTTGACACATCTGTAGACTCATCGATTTGAATGGGAAAATATTCGCTGCGTTTTATTTGTTCATTAAGTTGTTAGCGTACAACTTCAGTCATTTCAGAAATGCGTCTTGCCACAGTATCATTCGATAATGGTATTGCATTTAATTTCTCAGCATCCTCCGAACTGATCATCCAAAATATTTGACAAACATCTTTTCTTTAACTCAGTATAGGACATAAAAAATATATCAACATCGTCTTGAACACGATCAAAAATTACATAAAATTTAAAAAGAGAATAGTTATTAACATAATTATATTTATGGGGGAAATGAAACACATTGGTTATTAGATGTTAATGGTTTTGAAAATTATACTATTGTTAATTTAATTGGGGAGGGGGAGGTAATGTCTTCAAATAAAAAACCAATTAACCAAATATAGTTAATAAAGAGTAAAGTACGTGTAGGACGGAGGGGAGGGTCGCGAAGTTATTTTGTGGCGGCGTTAGGGGGTCGTCACCTACAAAAGGTTGAGAACCACTCTTAGTCAATACTATAACGGAAATTTAAAATACTTATAAGCACTTTCTAAGAGTATATGTGGTTTTAAATGGTGCAAAAAAAATTTTAAATGTAGATTGTACAGAAAATACTTATTTAAATCATCTTATTTAATTTAATTTTTGAATTGAAGAATACTATCATGAACTCTGTATCACATTATTTTTTTATTATTATTCCATAAAAGTTACCCAGAAGAAATAAAAAAAATTAGAAATTCAGTAGTTTTTCTTCTTAAAAAAAAACAATACTATGAAAAAAATAATTTTAAAAAATACTTACAAATAACCTCGACATGACACGGTATTAAAGCTTCCAAGCATATATTGAAAATGTCCTGCTCCAAAAGATTAGAACCACTGCAAAGGGCAAACAAACAGCTTTGTAAGATTTGAACGCTTACTTCAGAACTGTCGGCTTCAATTTCATTTTCTTCAAGTTTGCATTGTTTCTGAAAAAAATATATTAAGAGTAATTAGATTGGAAATGATTATTCATTTAACATAACAAAAATTAAATACTTGGAAAACAAATATAATATATCATTAAAATGTCTGTAAGCCACAATTTTTCCATCTTTAAGATTTAATTTAAAAATTTTATACGTTAATATTTTATGTGGAAAGAATAACATTTCCTGAAGGTGTGTGTAGACTATATTAAAATGCTTTTAATATAGTCTACACTTTCACATAAATTTGTAGATGAACACAATATTTAAATATACATTTAAAATTATTCCTTAATAACCAAGTAACTTGCGTAGAGAAGAATGAAAACTTCTTAAGAGTACTGGCTTTACATTTGATTTATTAACTTATGTGCTTTATGCACATTTGATTAACTTAAGACATTATCAAAACATTTACATTCAGACATTCCTTAATTTTTAACAGTGATTATATGTATTAAATGTTGGGTCACAATTGATTAGAGAGTCAAGATCAACTTATTATGATGTCACTTAAATACTTTCACCATAATATTGTTGTTTTTTAAGGGGCTTATCAGTGCAACCACAACAATTTTAGGGCTCTATATAGGCAATTTTTCATGATTTTCATCATGCATAATTCCCAACTTTTTTATGTCTATAAATTTAATTAAAATCTACTTAAAATTAGTGTACATGAAACAAAATACTAATGAAAAGTTTCATTTTTAAGCCTTCATGAAAGAAAAATATGATGGCCATTTTGGAGCTTTTTAAGTAAATTTAAAAGTTTTTTGGACCCCTAAAAGTATTTTCAAATTTAGAAGCTTTTATGTTTTTAAGGTGCATAGAAAGCCTGGCCCTCATCTGAACCCTCTGAGGGATAAGAAAATTGGCTGAAGTGTAAACTTGTTCTCACTGCACGAGATTAAAATTTAATTGGAAATTAAACGTCTTTATATATTTAAAAATTATATTTCTGTAACATGATTATAAGTTACTCCTTCATAAGTTAAATTTTAAAAAACATTATAAAATTTAAAACTTTATAAATGTCAATCAGAAAACGGGTTTATAAGTATGTATCCCTCATTGGGTTAATGATTCTTATTTAAATTCTGACTAAACTTCAGAAGTAAATATTCCTCTCTAATCGCAGACTAAATCAAGATACCTTTACTTTAATTGCATCAACAAAAGTCGGGAACTCTTTCAGAAGAGTGCAAGCTAATTCTGGTCCACCTAAAGCAGACAGCATCTTTTTCAAGTTCACAGAAGCTTGGGTGCGAACTTTATAGGACGGGCGAGTTATGATGAAAAGCACAGCTTTCTTAAAAACACTGAAAAGAAAACATGAAAACAGACACAATACTTTATAACTATTGCTATTCTTTATAACTTAAGAACTATTACTAGCTAAATAAACCCGGCATTCTACAGGTGTAACCTTATAACAGTGACTTTTATATATTTTATATAATGTCAATTTTTACTTTATGCCAATCTATTTCCCTCCTCAATGGTCAGCACCCATCATAAGCACTCCCCAAAATTGGGTTTTTTTTGCCTGAAAAATTATGTTTAGGATTTATTTTTAAGTTACAGACGGCAGAGTTTAAAATGGCAACAAAAAGACATTTAGTTATAAGAATTGAAAAAAGAAAAAGGCATTGGTTAAAGGATTATGACTAATTTACATAAAATTCCAGAACAAACAAGAACAAAAATTAACATTTCAGTGTTAAATTAAAATACCAACAAAATATAATGTGTACTCACACTGATTCAGTATTAAACAAATGGCCATGATCTAAGACTAACTTCTCAATCACATACATCACAGTTATGAGGGCTAGAAGTGAATGAAAAATATTTTGGTAAAAATATTAATAATCCATCAAATTTTAAAAACACTAATGTTTATTAAACGCAAATGTAATTTTAAAATTAAGATTATAGTTTAGTAAGAAAAAAAATATGTTTAAAATGTACCTACCGTCATCCGAACAATTGGATAGAAACTTTTCACCCAAAAAAGGCAATTTAGTTACATCAATCATCAGAAGATTCTTTAGTTTAGCTTCTAAAATTAAAAAATAAATACATTTTATGTAAATAAATAGAAAAAAAAACTATTTTAAATATATAAAGTTAGACGTTAAAAGTAAACTGACAAGTAAAACATATTATTGCTCTTAAAAGTAGACAATAAAATGTTAACCTTTTCTTATCAACAAAATAATTGAACTTTTAAAAAAAAAAAACTTAACTTGGGAAAAAATACATACAATTAAGTTCAGATATAATTTTTTTAACAATATTGAAATAAACATAAAAAATAATCAAAATATAAACAATATGCCTAAATAATACTGCAAACATCTGGACATTTATAAAAAAATAAGCAAAATAAGTTGAATATTTGAACTAAAAAGTATAAATTAACCTCCATTTTTTTATTAAAGAAAACCAACTGATTTTTCAACTTATCTAACAAAATCTCAATTTTAAAATAGTTGTTAGAAAACAAGTTCAGTAAAACTTTTTAGAGAAAAACAATATTTGTATTTGATGAGGTCATGCAGAAAGAATCTTAATTATTTGAGTTTTAAAAAATGTCTACATTTGAATACAAAAATATCTTACATTCATGTGTGACGAAAATATATTTAACACACACTGTGTGTAGAAGTATTTTTAAGTGCTAGTGAGTGATTTCAATGACCATATCTCCCTATACATGTTTATTTTAACAACGAAAACAATTAGTTCTATAAAATGTAACACATACCAGTTTCAGCATCAAAAGAATACAACTTTAGGAATAAGGAGAAGATAGAAAGTCCTTCATAAACTGCATTCATCTGAGTTGGTTGACTTATGGATTTGCTATAAGTTTTTTCTAGTAATGGAATGAGAGTCAAGGCTTGATGTAAAGTGTTACCTAAAATTTAAAAATAAACCTCTTTATTTTAATAAAATTTAAAAAATATTTTGGCAGTATTTATCAAATAATCCACTGATTTTACACTAGTTTTACTTTTGCTTGAGGATAAAAACAAGCTATTGTATTTGAAATATATATTTTTTTAAATAATACACGTTTTTTTAAAAAGTAAACAATTATTTTTAATCAGCTTCCATGTACATTATTTTTAAAAAATCTTTAAAGGTTATTCAAAAGAAAACAACTCACCATGAAATGCAGCATTCATACAAAGTATATAACTACTACGCACAGCAATTGTTATATTTTTCTGAGTTAGCACATTCTAAAAAAATAAATTTTGTGTTATATGTGTGAGCGATATAAAATAAACAAATTCGAAAATGAAACTGTTAAAGAAATTTTATACCTGGAATAAATCTAAAAGGCTGGATGGAATATTCATAGAAAACTTTGAGCACCAAAGTGACAGCATTGCAATAATATGAGTAATAGTACCTTCGTGAACTAAAATGTAAAAATATATGTTACATAGTGTTATTTGCGTAGCTATAGTCCTTATGATTAGAATGCAAGCCTGCTTATACTATCCCCTCGTTTAGTTTTCCAGGAAATGGTGTAAGGGTTGATCTTTTCTCCCCACCCTACTTGGGTTTGGAGAGCTGTTGCGATTAACCTCACAGCAGAGCCACAAGCAAGGTGGGTTTAGAATATGACACTCGCATTATTTCTTGAAAAACCACATGAGGTAGTGGGAGTAACCAAGCTTTTGTTGTAATCGTACAGACTATAGATATAGAAAGAGTATGAATGCTTTTGCTTCAATGCATCTGATACTTGATACATACTGTCATTTAAAGATAAAATTTGGTTAGAAAATGGATTCACAAAGGGATATCTGGACCAATAGTGATACATAGAAAACATATTCAAACTAAGCTAAAACTTCTTTATTTGAATCAGGAAAACTAAAATTTGGAGCGATAACTACACAACAAAATTACTTTCAATAAACAAGTAATTATAGTTATAGAAAGAAAACATTTTTAGACAACAAGGTGTTCCAAAAATACTGGCCCTATATTATTAATATTGATACATTCATTAATATAGAATAATTAAATGATAACAAAAAAAACATATTACAAACAATAAAATAGAGCTTTGTATTTTTTTTTAACTTAAAATCAATGTCTCACCTTCATTCTTTAAAATTGAAACAAAATTATCTGCTGCAAATTCACATAAAGCTTGAATGGAAGAAGAGCCTGTTATTATGTTGCAACTTAAATTTCCAATGCCGCTTATAACTCCCACTCGTTGTGTAACAACAGTTAACTTTCCTTCCGATCCTAAAATAAACAGAAATTGTCACAACATCCATATATTTTATTTCTAAAAAATGTATGATACACAAAATTGTAATGCTATAAACAGCTTAAGGCACTTTGACAACATAATCATAATTAATGTGGTACAGCAAGAATATGTTTGATACAATTTTTTAAAAATTTAACACATAAACTATTAAATTAATTGTATAATAATTATAGTCCAATTACTTAATGTATAAAAAAAATTTAGATTTTTTAAATACATGTTTTGCACACTTGACTAAATCCAAGTAATATTTTCTAAAGCTTTAAATTGTTTTAAACTGTTTTTTAAAGTATACTATAATGCTATATATATTTTCATACTATATAACAGTATGCAAAGGTATTTTAAAGCCAATAAGAAGCTTTGCTAGTAATTATTGAAGGGCATATTTTTTTTAATATGAAATGTAAAACAATTTACCATTTAGAATTCCAAAATAGTGTTCCAATAAATCTCTAATTGCTTCTGAACTACTGCATTGCTGAGCAAGACATTTTGTAGCAACAATGGAAGCTTCTCTGCACTGATCTTCTTTCGAATGTAAATGAACTAGAAAACAGTGGAACTTTAGAATGTTATATTACATAACAAAATGAAAAACAAATTATTATTAAAGATAACCATTACCTCCTAAGCTTTTTCCAAGCTCTAGTGCATACTGGCTAAGATCTAGTGATACACTGGAGATTAACGTACACACGGCTGAAATAAAGTTACAAAAAAAAATTACATTACTGATTTAAGATTCCAGTTAAAAAATATCATAATTAAAATATCAAACATGGTTTACTTTCAAATATAACTTCTGGATTTCTTAACAAAGCCTTTTGAATTGATGGAAGAATAACAGCTTTGAACTCTTCATGAGTAACTTGTCGTAGCAGACAGTTACAAGTTTCCTGAAAAAGTATTTGTACATTTAAAAAACAAATCTTATTATCTACAGACAATTAACCTAGACAAAAGCAAGGATGAATTTTTTTGTAAAAAAAAGGCATTTGCTCACATAATCTGAGTGAGACAGATCAAGATTTTGTTGTTTGTATGATTACTACAAATTCTTATTACATCCTATTTTAATTTTTAAAAAATTAAGTAAGTAAAGTTTATTTTAAAAAAGCGTGATTTACAAATATAAATTAATTTTTATATGTTTATTACTGTCAACAGCAGGGATCAATCTGTAGTCGCATTTTTCGCAAAATGCGACAAGTTGCACGAAAATGCAGAAAAAATATTGTTGGCAGTCGCGAAAATGCGACACAGTAATTCGATGGAACTAAACTTATGTTTCAACAAACAACAAGTTTAAATAACCGATTCTAGTAATGAAAATAAAAATTTTAATCAAAATGGGATGATGAAGATTATATTATACTAATATGTCTTCAAATCTCGGCCAGCCAGTGCAACCTCCCATTAGAAGAGGAATCCTATAATGCTTCCTGATTAACTTATTTTGCTGCCTAGTAATTTTCATGAAATCTACTGATGACGTCACATTGCATCAGAATAATTGACAGTTCTCTGGCTCTACGTGATCGGAAGAGTATCTCATTACTTTTGTTACCTCCAGTTCAGGCCAAAGCTGACAACCAGAATATTTTTGATTACCAAGTGTCCGACTTACAGTGTCCTGAGTCCTGATCACAAGAACAGCTTGAATGTTAAAATACTTTTTGTTTACGTTTGAACATTTTTTTCTACTTCAGCCTGTACTGGGGTTTCCGATTTTAGACAATTTTTAGTTTTTAAAAAAATGGACTTATACACGCTTTATATATTTAGATTTTATGTTGCTTGAAAAATTCTAGTCCAGGAATTTTTCTGGAAAAAGTGTGTGAATTTTTTCTCCTAACAAATGTATGAACCATGTTAATAAGGATATGTATTGAAAGACCAAAAGTTGGGGATTTCAAATAACCAAAACTTGATGGTAATACACCAAATGAACAGCAAAAACATATCCATAGACAAATTTGATGAAGATGATTCCCCTCCAACACCATAAATAAAAGTAAATATACTTATTTTTAAATGTTTATTAAAAAAAATAAAAGTATACATTTAGTAGTATAGTATTATATAATTTAAATTTGTCATGTTATGATTCATAAAAAAATATCAATTATAAACTATACTGCTAAACAAAATTAATGAACTGTTACACAAAGATTGATTTGTGTAGCAGTAATTGCTACGCTATGCATCCGAAATGTAGATTCAATTATTTAATTGGTGTGACGTTGTTTTATAAGCAACTAATTTTTCTTGAGCATTTTGCTACAGCTTTCTTCTACATTTTAGCATTTTTGCTACAGCATTTTTGACTCAGATTGATCCCTGGTCAACACACTGACATTACGTTGTTTTCAGTTTGATGTTGTTAATTAAGAATTTAAAAAGGTTGGCTGCAATAAATAATTTGCATTTAAGTTTCGCTAAATGAAATATATAGTATTTAACAAGTTTATTTAATCTTAGTTTTACAAAAAAATACTATAAAAAAATATAACTTTTTCTGAATTTAAATTTTAATTTATGGTCACTTGAAAACAAATAGTGAATTTTTTTTAATTAATTGATGAACTTCACTTAAAGCTAGCAACATTACAAAAAAAGCAGCTTCTATACTCTTTAGCATATAAAACTTGCAGAAATATGTTGCTCCTGGTTAATAAACCAACACCTGTCTTTTAAAGATTTTAAAAAAAAATTATTTTAAATTGTTAACAGTAGCACTACTCTAAAGTTAGAAAAATAAACAATTTTTCGAACGTCAAATTTTAACATTAAAATTATATGGCTAATAGTAACAGTGAAAGATTTCCAGCTTTGATGGTAACAGAATATGCTAAATTATGAAAAATATCAGAAATATTAACTTACTAAAACATGAGGAAGAGGTTTGGTTTTACTTCCTATAACTACTTTGGAAAGAAGTTGTACAGCTGGATCCTAAAATATGTAGACTATATATTAATTGCCATATTGCATAAAAAAAGTAACTCATAGTTTAAATTGAACACATTAGTAAAGGTAAACACATTTGCGCAAATTAAAGGCATTTAAAAATATATATTTTAGTTAAAAACAAAAAAAGGAATTTAAAACAAATTAAGTTTATAAAAAAATATTTTATTAGAAACATTGTTTTTTAACATAGTTTACCTTAACTTGAAGTAAATCGTCTTTCAACTTTCTATCAACTACATTCTTTACAAAAATTCCAAGAAAAACCAAAGATGCTTGAGTCTCTGGTACATTTTTGAAGTGTGAAACATATTCAGCTACAACTCTTGTATTCTGCAATATATGACACATTTAATAATTGACGTGATAAAAAATAAAAAGTGATTAATGTTTAAAAAGTAAAGCTTGTACCGTCCCAAGTTATAAATAATAGCCACAAAAATAATATATTAATTCACAAGATCACACAAAAAATATACTTATAGAAAAATATTTGAAAATATCGATTTTAAGTGTCAAGTTTTGAAGAGACACCAAGTCGTTCTTAAAAAATTCCTTAACTTAGATAGGTAGTCATGTTTGCCTGCATTTAAGTTTGTGGAATTTACTCTAATACAAAGTGATTGGTACTCAACAAAATCTCGGTATTTTCACAAGTTGATCCAAACTATTTAGAAGTTTAAAAATATTTGCTTTGAAAGAAAACCATCAGTTTGGATGTCATACTAAAGTGGGCTTGAGCTATTCATTGGTGACATATGAAGAGTAAGAAGTTGTAGCTGCAAAACTCATGTTCTCCAAAGTTTAACTAAAATATAGGGTCCGATCTGTTTATTGGCAACTTCAACAAATCGAATTAACAATAATCAAGAGTCGCCAATGAATGGGCCGGACCGGATATCTCAGTTATACTTTGGAGAATGCGAGTTTTGCAATTACACCGTTCAAATAAAATGCATATCTTAACAAACACGAGATTAAATGACAGGTATCTAGAAAACAAATAATTAGGCAATGAATCTCACCATACAAAGAATCTAGAATTTTTAAGATATTGTCAAGAGGTTATAAAGAGGTTAAAATGAATAACCTAAAATACCTGTCTCCATAAATTGGTCGCAGACCTAAAGGCCTTTTGGTTCAAGAAGTTACTTTGTGCTTCAGTTATAGAAAACAAAAGTTGAGCTTGACTATTGATCTGGAAATTAACAAAAAGATTGAATACGAATAAAAGATAATATATGTCAAAGATTTTGTCAGTATATATAATATTGTGATTTTGATGCCATAAGCTTTTCTATTCATGTTTTTAAAAAAATCACTTCACAATATTTATATGCTACCAAATATCTTTGTGGTATCTTGGTAAGTGTTTATGTGTATTTTATATAATTCCTAGCACTCAATATTTACTCAGTAAGCTATTGTATTGAGTTATATATAAAATACAATAATTTAAAAATTGAGAATTTGAAAAAAACATCTCTTAATTTTTAACCAATCATATATTGATATATTTTGATAGAATTAATGTTGGAGACGACCTGGAGCTTAACAAGGGCTATTGGCAAGAGCCTGCAAACTTTTGAAAGAAAACACCCAATTATCATGCATCAGTTGACTAATGTGAAGTATTTTATAATGAATATGCTTATTCGACAATCCATTTATAGGATACTTATAGTAGTGTTGAAGATGTATTTAAACCCTTGTCCATCCAGGATAATAGCACAACAGTCTATTATGAAGAAACCAACTATACAACAAAAATAAGTAATCAACAATTTGCCAACATAATGAAGAGGTAAACTAAGTATTTAATATTATTTTTTAATGAGGTTTGATAGTGATAACAAATGAGACTTGTAGATCCTTAACATAGAATTACTAAAAAGGGCTGTATCATATTTAGCAACATTTTGGACTTCAGCACATTTTCTACAAAGATAAATACATTTTTAAATAAAACTTACAAGCATCTGTAAATCATTAGAGCCTTGTTCATCTCCATTTAAAATAGCACTCACAACATGGCAGGACCAACTGAATGCAGCATAGCATACATGAGCAATGGCCTTCCTAAAGATTATATTTTGGAAGTTAGGTATCCAGATTGTCAAAAAAGTAACAATAAATGCAGCAAATAAGGGTTTTTACCTGTTAGAAGTTATCACTAATAACTATTATGCTTAAAAAAAACATATGTACACATGAGATGCATAACTAATATTTTATTTAAGAATATATTATAAGTTTTACACACTCGAATATTAAATTTTTGTAGCATTTAATTTCCGTAGTCAGGCAGCAGCTTTCCACTTAAATTTTAAAATAGAAAAATAAAAATCTGTCTAGTTACCAAATCAAACTAAAAAAATTTTGGTATTCTTTTAATAAATTCAAATCTACAACAATAAATATACATAGCTTTAAAGGTACCAATTTCAGTACGTAAAAAGAGCAAGTTAAATTATTAAAAGTAAGCCTTCAAATTACTGCGTGTACCATGATATATCTTACATTTTTGTTAGAAATTATTTACCAACCTTTAAATTGTATTTCCAAATAAGCATTCAAGAATTAGCTACTTATCAATTTTAATTTAGTTTTCTTAGAATTCTTTACATTTTGCATTTTAAATTTATACATTACAATCTTTAATAATGATTCTAAAATGCATTGTTTGTGGTGCCTTAAAAATTGAACTTGGCAATGTAGTTTGCATTTCATAAGTAGAAGGAATGTATTAAAAATTAATCAATAAATGTAACGAGCTAAAAAGTGTATATTAATTTAATATAACATAGTACAATTTTGACAATATTTACTCAAAGTGCGAAAGTTAAACTCATAGTTTCCTTGCACAGAAGCCACGACCATGGGCGGAGCTATAAAACGCGCGGAGCAATCAGATAAAGACAAAATAAAAGGGATGAAATTTTCTCTTCATCTAATTGCTCCGCGCGTTTTATAGCTCCGCCCATGGTCGTGGCTTCTGTGAAAGGAAACTATGAGTTTTTAACTATAAGAATAAAATTCTTGTTTTGAAGTAAAAGTATATTTACGTTGAATGAATGTTTTTGTTTGTTTCAGCAACTTCATTAATTGTCTTGATCAAGTAGGGTATACTGGCTGGTTGGTCCTGTGCTAGGTTTTTCACGAAATTATCAACCACTTGGGTTGACTTTCTGTCCACATATCGATGTAAAGTGATTTGTAAGAGTTTACAAATGCTCTTAAAAGTTGGGGGCTGTGCATCTGAAAAATATGTAAATAAAGAAAAACATTTTAAATAAACTTTAACAAATGATGCTAATTAAAATGATGGAAATAACAAACAGTAAACAAAAATCTAAATACGTATTGAACAATTTGTAACACAAATATCAATACATAAAATAGTATTTTGGTATGAAAATAACTTGTTTTTAACCGTACTTATTTTTATAAATAGATATTAATGACTTCAGTACCTATGTACAATTATATAAATCTCTATTAACTAGTTTTAAAGTAGGAATAAGGCAGGTTAAAAAAAATTCAAAAAATATATAACAATTACTTATAACTAAAATTAAAATTGATATCAGAAAAAAGATAATTAAAGTCAAATTTGTTACTATAATAAATCATTTCAGAGAAAATGGTGTTTAAATAACCAAATAAGTAAAATTCAATATCCCCAATCACATTTTTATTTTGACAATGATTACAGATCTTTAGAGAATACCAACATTTAAATACTAATCTATAAGATTTCATGTAAAAAGCTAAAAAAAAAAAGTTTGACCAATTTACTTGGTTATTTTATATTTTTCTAAATCCCTTATTATTTTTATCCCATTTCGAAAGAACAAAACTTCTAATAGTGAGAACAGATATCATGAATGTTTTCCAATGTTAAGCCATCGAATAAAATGGCAATTTGTAAAGAGGAACACAGTATGCTAACATCACCCTTAATGTTGATGGATGATAGCAATTTCTGCCATCAATCGACACCTCCGCAATTTGGACACGGTTTGTTTAATTGTGTTAACGTCACACTAGAGCTATAGGTGACAGGCCTTATCCTTTGGTTCAGCGGTCAAGTGAAGAGTGACATATAAGTAGGCAGTCACTGAAACCTTTCAGCGACATTGTATGTGGCTTTGTGACTTTGAACTCCTCAGATTTAACAAGCAACCAGTGTAGGGGGAACCAGGGACATTTGACCCATAAGGATACATGACTCAATGACTTTTTCTCAGCATTGGAAAAGTTTTATGAGTTGGAAGTGGCATCACTTCTTTCCTTTCAGTGTACGTGTTTAGCTATACGAAGAAATACGTTTTCATGCACTGAAAGTAAATTTTTGGCACCATGAGATTTTTCGGTCTACTTTTTTTGGTTTAAAGGAGAGATTTTTTCAATTAGTTACTTTTTTTGTGCATGCTATTACCTACAATGACGTACATAATAGTACCAATGTAATTATTCGCAAATGTCTTTGTTTTGGGGTTAATAAAAAAAAGTGCAACTAGGAATACTTGACCCAAACCAATTTGGGATATGCGACCCAAGTAAACAACACAAAAGTTGACCAGTAATTTTTTTGAAAAAATTCACGGGAGTCCCAAAAAAATGACTGGGTTCTTCTGGAAGTACAAGGTTTGTTGGGAAAGTACAAGGGACACTTTTTTAACGAGCTTTAGTATGCAAAAAGAATCGATGGAAAATGTTTTAAATGGCCTGAAATGGAAAATACATCCTAAGTTGATATTGATTAAATAGAAGATTCTTCAACTACCTGTGTTTTCTCTGCAAAATAAAAGAATCTCCAGTTTTGTATTTCGACAAGATTTTACGTTTAAATTTGATGAGTTCGTTAATATAAGCATAATTAATTTGATAAAAAAAAGAGGTAATAATTTTGTCTTAAAAAATGTAAATTCTATTTAAACTTTATAATACAATGTTAGTTTTGTTATTAGGTAAAAGTATTTTGATAATTTTAAGTCTTACTACCAAATTTTTAGGTTGGGTCACGTATCCCTAATGGGTAGGTCATGTATCCCTATGCATTGGGATACATGACCCAAAACTAAAGTTTTAAGTAATTTATATTTTACTAATATTGCAGTTAATACTTCAGAAAAATACTAATATATATTGTGCAATACTTATTAAAGTATAAAATGACTGCATTTGCGCATCCATAAATAGTGTTTTTGAAAAGTTACAAGCCAAAAACTACAAGTTGGGTCATGTGTCCCTGGTTCCTCCTACTCACTGTTTAGCTTTGTTGGACTTTGGCTGCATTTTCCATTTATAGGAAAACAGTGCGAGCAACCAGCAATCAATCTGACGTAATTGAAGCTCAACCATGGCCAATAGCATTATGTCCAATGGTAATGCCAAATAGGCAACTCTCACCTCATGAGTTTAAGGTGTGGACATTTATGCCCACAATAATTGATAGCAGTCAACTATAGGAATCGGTTCACACGAGGGCTCCTGTTGTTAACAACCATAATTAACCAGCTTTTCACTGAAAAGTTTTCCAGTTTGTATCACAGCCATAATAATGCATTTGTGCTCGAAAAAATCCCGCAACAATTGGGGGTCCTCCAGTATATGGGACAAATGTGCTTGTTACAACTGTGAAGCCGAAAGGCTGTCTTAATGTCGAAAAAGTTTTCAGCCTGATGTGAAAACCACAATGTTTAGTTCCAAAGCTGGTTTGATCCTCATTTCATTGATTGACTGAGATGAAATATTTCTAAACCTTTACCAATCCAATGTTTGAAATTGAACCCCAGACCTGCGGCATGAAAGCAAGAAGCCCCCCAAAACACCACTTAGGGCTTAATTTAAATGCAGTCAATCTAGTGAAGTTTTCTCTCTTTAAACTGTCACATGACATGTTTCTAAATAACTGCCTGTTTATGAAAAATGCTGAAAAAACAATGTATTTAGATTGCTTCTTCTCAAGAAACTTATAAATTTAAATAGAAATAATTTATTTTTTCAAGAGATAAACCCACTTTTATTTGTTGCTTCTACAAGATGTTCAAATACTTGTTTACGAACAACTAATCGTCCGGATTGAATTGCGTACGGTATATCCTTCAGAGCCTGCAAAAATAAAAAGTTATGTTTTATGTTAAACTAGTATTAACGTAATAAGTAATAAATATATATTTATTTAATATAGAGATAATATATTTACTTGCAATTCCGCCATGCCTTCACTACAAACAAAACTTACACAACGCAACTCACCGAACGATACGGATAACGTTAACATAAAATAAACAGAAGTGCCAAAAGGAAATTCAACACCAGAAGCACATCAGTTGGTTGAGTATGAGGTTGTTTCAAATGATGTTATTCTCCTGTTTCACTTTTATCTTTCCTGCTGTTCCATTGTTTGTTTCGATTTCACTCTCAAAACGAGCTTTTTTCCGTCTGCTGTTTTAACTTGTAGAGTTCTTTTGAACTTATTTTTATTCCTGATATTTATTAAACTTATTCATTTTTAATTCTATTAAATTTCAAGTATATGCAAAAGCATTACCAAAACGTCAATGTTGTTGGAAAACTTATGTTTAAATTATGTATTATGCGGAGAAATTAAACCAAATTGTGGGACAGCAATTTAACGTGATTCACAAACAGAAAAAAAAGCTTAAGTTCTATTGGAAGAAAAGTTTATGCACAACATTCTTTTCAGCAAGGAGAGAAAATGTTGTTTTGTTCAAAACAAATATTATTCCAGAAAACAAAAGTGAAAGCAAGGCCGCTAGAACTGCTGCCACCACGACGTGAAACATGCCTATTTCTGAGTATTGTGTTTCGACTTTCAATATTCTATTCCGTTTTCAAGATATCCCTTGGTTTTTGTTTAGGCTTAAACGAAAGTTAAAAGGAAATTTGAATGTTTATGACATAAATCAGTGTAGAATGCGGCGTCATTATTTGCAATGCAATGTGGTTCTTTGATTGTTCTATATTAGTTTACTAAGAGAGCGGAGCGGTATACAGCGTTCCATTTTTAGCCTATTTTCTTTTTAATTATAAATATTTTTTTAATAGAAAGTAAGTATTGACATCGTGGTGATTTCGTTCTGTCCTTTCACAAAAATTCTGCTCTAATCGTCCTATTAATAAAAATTGTTTTAAAGATATTATATCAGAAATCTATATATACTTGTGGTCCGTCTGTCCATTTATTTTAGAACGGTCTCTGGGGTGCCCAGTCGATAATAAGGCGCTTGCCTAACATGCGAAAGGTCCCAGGTTCATGTCCGAGCATAGCATTGCCAAAATAACTGCCCACTTATAAACGGTATGTGCAGCGAAAAAAAATCCCACGAATGCTCCCCGTGAAGAGGAAGTGCACGTAAAATATGCTCGTCTCTTGACCATGGTTTTAATCCCGTCGCCAAGAGCCCTCGTGTTGCTCTAATGCGACGATAATTCAACTTAGCCCTATGACGGTCTGTTTTAACTTAGTGCTAGTCCGATTTAAAAAAAAAAATGTTTTTTAAAAAAAAATTGTACAAAAGGTAAAATCAGAGGTTCACCAGAGACTAATCTTTTATACTTTTTTGCCCGTCCGTCGTTTTAGCTTCCACACTACGTTTATAACGTAAACAAGTAGGTTTGTTACAGAATCTGTCACTTAAACCGCTTCCACACAACATTTGTGCTCAACAGGAAACAAACTATTTATACACCTCAGAAAGAAATTCGCCAAACAGAGCCTTTAGCTAGTTGCAATTAAACATTTAAACGATAAAATTAATTATTTTCATTAATCTACTTTCTCAGATTTAATAAATAGACTTTATCGTTTGTTAAATTTGTTTGAAGTTCGAAGAATAATAATGTAATCTTTTTTAATAAATATCTTTGTGTCGCCACAATTTCACATTTACATTTCTTTCGAAATTTCAGTTATTTATCGTTTGTTAAATTAATTTACAGTTCGAAAAATATATAATTAGTGCAATTGATGCTTTAAAAATAAAAGCGAAACTTAGCCTATTTTTTATGCCAAGTTAGAATTATCTATGAATCTTTCTTCATACATATATAATAAACCATCAAAAGAACTCTATTGTGATATTACAACAATCCAAACTGAATTATATCGCATAAATAAATATTTTTTCAAAAGTGTTTATTTTATTTATTTTAAATAAAGTTTCTCATACGTTTAACGAAATGGCAACAGTGAAAATATTGAATAAAAATGGAATTTGCATGTTATTTCAATGTGGATTAAATTTTTAGTTATTTAAATTTTAAATAAACTTCTAATTAAAATTTTTTAATGAAATTTGGAATGTAGCCTAATCTGATTTTTTGCTTCAAAATGACGTATCCCACTTGTCTGTGGGACTTGTGGTTCTTTCTGTGAAAGTGGGTGACAGACAGACGGACGGACTGAACGATTATAATACCTTCCACTTTTTACGTTATAAACGTAGTGTGGAAGCTAAAAGTGGAAGGTATTATAATCGTTCAGTCCGTCTGTCTGTCACCCAGTTTCATAGCCCAAACTATAAATGCTACAGGCAAGTGTGATGCGTCAAAAAATTCAGCGCATCGAAATGAGAAGACATTGTAAATCTCAGAAAAAAATTCGAATTCGAAGTACTTTAAATATTTAAAAAACTGCAAAATTTAATGCTCATTTAAAAAGCATAAGAAGCCCTTTTTATTAGAATTAAATCACCATTGCCATTTGCAACAATCACTCGAGAAACTTTAATTCTTTTAATTAATGGTTGTTTCAACACTTTGTCAAAGAAAACAAAACAACCAATGAAATGGCAGTATGGAGAGCGTGACATCATAGGAAATATTCCCATTAAAAGAAATATATTTTTTCTTTATTAATCAGTTTGAAATGACGTCAAATATATTTCACTAAGAAATTCTTTGTATGTTGATGTGAAATGTTTTGGTTATATTTAAAAGAGAGGAATATTACATATTTATTTTTTGAAATATAAATTAATTTTTGCACACAATAATAATTATTGAATTAGTATTGCAGAAATAATTAATGAATTTTCGAAATAAAATAAATGAAACTAGCCAAATTTAGCGTTTATAATAGAATTAATATTGTGTTTGGCGACTTTTTTCCTGTTGAACACAAATGTTGTGTGGAAGCGGGCTGAGTGACAGATTCTGTTACAAACCTACTTGTTTTTTTAAAGGACGGCCAGTTGTAATTTAAATTCTATCTGTCCGATTAAAAAAATGTTAGGAAGCAGAGGTCGCTTTAGGGGGGAAGGGGTACTTTAGGGGCTAAGGGAGTTACAACCGCCATGAGACCCACGATTTTTTCTTGAAATAAATTATTTAAAAAAATTATAATATTTTTTCTTTTTATAAAAATGCTGATAATGGAAGTGCATATTTTAAATAATAAAGTAATTCCAGTGCAAGGTCTAGACTTCAGTAAATGTAAAGGCAGTCCTTAATATTATAATATCAGTTGTCCTCCTCGCTATGTCGGCCATTAAAATACTACGAATTTCGGTTATTTCATTTCAATTTAGGACTAAAACGGTGAATTATTATTTTTAGAACATCAAACTAATAAAAATTTATATTGAAAAAGATTTATTAAAAAATAGAAGGGCAAAATAAATGAAGAACAGCATATTTTTTTCCGTTTTCAAGTTCAATTTTTTACGGATTTAAGCACACATTAAATAAAGCTCATTTTCTTGATTTTTACCTTTTTGTCACTTGGAACGTTCTTCCACTATGCTCTTCATGTATTGTTCAACAAGAGATTCAAGCGTCAGGTCCGCTCGATGGATGTCCAAAAATAAGAGGATTTACTTAATATCCACATTTTCAATTTAGTATACATGCATTTATAATTTACAATAAACACCCCTAATGTAAAAAAAAATTATTTTAAATAATTGGATACAATTACTCATCGTAGATTGATCAGATATTCATTGATTTTTTTTAAAAAGGATACCAATTTGGAGACCTCTGACTCAAAAACTCAACTATACTTAAAGGAATATTTTAACTCATTAGCGACGCGATTGGCAAGAAAATTTATCATGCGCGAATAAGCTTTCTGCTTAAGTTTAACTAAACAAACAATACCAAAGGTAAATGAAGACCATAGTACTGATTAATTGAAGAGCTAAGTTGAAGAACGTGCTAAGTGACATTCTTGAAAAAATTGGGATTTTTGTGTCAATGAACTACTAACTTCTTTAACGATAACAAGTTTCCCCTTTTTCATAAACTTTTATTTAAGTACATTTTTTTACGGTTTCAACAGATCAGAGTGCAAACTAAAAACTTTAAAGCTTAATTTCTCATTTTCACTTTTTTTGTCACTAAGCACGTTCTTCCAATAAGCTCTAAATAATTTATGTAAGACAAATTAAGTTACCCAAAAAACTATTTTTAATCAGTAAACTTGTAATTTCTGTAAAAAAATCGTTTTCAATTGGTAGTGATTGTTTTTGTTTTTTTTGTCAGATTCAAATTAATGGTATGTCACGGTAAGATCCGCCTACTACGTTAATTAACCAATCAAGACATTATTTTCATGTATAACTGTTGCCACAACGCGAAACATTCCCATTATTTAATAATTGAATCACGAAAATCAATTACTTTTCCAAGATTCCTTGTTGTAATTTTTTCTTAAATCTTCTTTCGAACAGATAGTTGTATTTTTGCATTTGAAAAATGTATAAAACGTCAATTAAAAATATTATATTCCATTAAATACACTTAATACATTAATTAGCTTAAGTTTTCTTTAATGAATAATTTTTAAATTCACTCTAATATATAGTTAATCTAGATTAAATAAAACAATTATGTTTGTAATAGAAACTGTCACTTAGAACTGCTTCCACACGAAAGAAGGCATCACAGAAAGAGAAATTGGAAAAATCATGTTCAATATTTTTAGTCAAAGAACTTGAGGTGGTTAAAAAATATAGGGTACATGGTTATTAAAACTAACTATGGCTTTCCAATGAATATTACTTACAAAACCATTTATAAATTCTAAAGCATAATATTTTTAAAAAATAGTTAAAAGCATGTCTTTAAAAGACAACCTATAAGAATTTTTCTTTATTACTGAAACTCTCCCAGAAGTGTTTGAAGAAAGTCGACTTTTATAATCTAATGGATACTGTAAATCTGCCGAGATGGTCAAACAACTAACCTTTTGTCACCTCACAGAATCTTTGGATGCTCCTCGTGTTTGCACAGAGGCTCAGGGACTGTCAATTGAATTAACCCGGGAAAATGTAAGCTACGGAAAAAGACTGCCACAAAAAAAAAAGTGCCGGGAATTGAATGTACATAGCTGTTTATGCCACGCTAGCAGGGTCCTTCATTTTGAGGTTCAGCATTATATATTTTAAAAAATAACTAATTAATTTTATAAGTATTATTAAATTAACGAATTAACTTTAATCGATCACAGAGGTGCTTTAGTCTCACCTGGCTAAATGGAAAAGGAAAATGCACACAATTCCCTATGTTTAATTTGCATGTTTTGGGTTTGGTTGAAATAACGTTGCACTAAGAACTGACTGCAATCTGCAAATACTTTGCTGCTACCTCGATACGTATTTAATCCATTCTTAAAGGCTTTTACTCCACACGGCCAGGGCTATAATGGCCCTGGCACTTACATAAAGACTGATTGGTTGGTGAAAGTGCAGAACCATAAAGAGTGCAAGCCTTTAGTCAGTTCGCTGTTGTGTCTTGTAAGAGGCGAAAAAATTCAATTAACAAAACATTTAAAACTTAAATCTATCGAAATTCGCACATGAAAACACGCGTAAATTAATACAAAGAGTTGCAAAATTTGAAAGCTATTGGATAAGTTTTTTAAATTTGAACTAACACCTAAATATTTATTTAAAAGATATAAGGTTCTATTAAGTACAATAATTTTTAATAAAATGCCAATATCAAACAATTCCCATAATAGACAAACTTTAAAACTACTAAAGTACATTACAAATTTAAAAATGCCCATGATTTAAATATATATTTTAATTTTCAGTAAAGGAAATACAAGGAAGTAAAATGATGAAACGCTATTAACATTTAAGCTCTCGACCTCCAAGAATAAATATTATTACATTATTAAATAGTTTTAATTATCAATATAAAAAACATATATTTAAGAGTATTAAACTAGTATTGTTCGTTTATTCATGCACAATATTTTATTTTATTTGAACAATTATAATATACGCTTATACAACATACTCCGGTGTTTACATACCAGATCAAAACCGCGTATAAGGACGCAGATTGGACGACAAATTTGAAGGCGTGGTTTTCAATCGATTTAAAAGTTCGGAAATGTCTGAAATATTCTCAGTGTCTTTATTCCTAGATAGTTTGTAGTATTATGAATATGCCAAAAGATTGTCATCTATACCTGAACGAAGATCGCAGAATACTTCAAGGTAAAATATTTTAAACTTATAAAATAAGTACTACATAATTATTTTAAATAGATAAGTTTTTATTAAAACAATTTTAAATAAATAGAAAATAGTCAAGATTAATTACCTGTAACCCGAGGCTTATAGTAATAGGCAAAGCATATTTTATTGCTGAAAATTAACCAGTTATTTTTATATTTTAAACATGAATTTTAAAAACAAATATGTAAATACTAGAGAATGTTAATTTTGAACGAATCTTGAGACATTACAATAAATTATTTTAAGTCTAACTTTTTTTTTTATCTAACCTTCTTTGCCATTAGAGTTTATATACTCTTAGTTATTCTATATAGTGACAAAGTAGTTTGTCTAGAAAAATAAGAAAATAGTACTTAAAAGTAACTTTATTTAAATTTGAAGTACTTTAAGTTATTATGAGAATCAAGCATGTATTTATGTTGCACATTTTATTAAAAGGTGAACGTGTGTTACGTTGCGCAGGATGTGAAAATCTTCTGTTAGACCGAGTAATGCTAAAACTCAAGAACGAACTTTGGCATCCAGACTGCTTGCGCTGTGTAGTATGTGGAAAGTGGTTGACAGACAAGTGTTACAGCAAAGATTCAAGCAACTATTGTAAAGTAGACTTTTTTGTGTAAGTATATCATATCAATATCGCTTCGACTTACAAAAAGAAAAACTACTGTGCGTAACAAACACTACGCGACTTTCAGTTACCACTCAATAAATCAAATCATTTAAAGTAGTTAACCTATAACTAAGGTAATTTCAATTTCTCGAAAACCTAAAAAGTTCTATGGCAGCTACCCTTTCAGCATGCGAAATTTTCTTACAAATCTTATTATTTTTCAAAAACCTTACGACGTCCTGGAAACTCGTGTAAGTTTAAAGTACAAAATTTGAAGTCCGTAGCTCATTTAGTTCGTGCTGTAGAATGGTTTCAGAAAGACTGTCGGACCAATGTTAAAAACCTCACTTTTTGGGAATCAGCACCCTCTGAAACGTGCAGACAACACAAAAATCTCCATTTCGGATTTTCGACGCGATACTTTCATTACCTTTTGTTTCATACTCGTTAATTGAAAGAAAAAAAATTGCAAATTTAACAAATGCTCATTCTTGTTATTTATCAATCTACATATATATTATAATGCATTTCTGTGATTTGGTATTTATTTCTTTAAGGAAATATGGTACTAGATGCAGTGGATGTGATAAAGGAATCATCCCATTAGAGAAAGTACGAAAAGTAAAGAAGCTAGTGTTTCACGTACAGTGTTTCTTATGTGCTTTCTGCGGAAGAGAATTAGTCACTGGGGACCAATTCTTTTTAATAGAGGATCGAAGGATTGTTTGCCAAGCTCATTACTATACTGATACATGCATAGTGGGAAACGGTATGGATTTTTCATTGATAATCATGATTCATAAGTAAAAGTTAGATTGTTAGTGGCAATTAACTATGCATATAGATGTTAAATATTAAAGTCTAAGACTTTTTTTTTTGATGAATTTATTTTTCTACCAATATATTTTTAAATTTTTTAAACTAGATTATAAAGTATGTTAACAGTTAATGTAACAAAAAATATCGATTAATTATTAGTTATAGGCTTGTTCTTTTAATTGCTGTACAATATTAGATTTGCATAGCATGAAGTGTTACCAATATAAACCTTCAGGTATAATCTAGTTGATTGGTGAAAAGCTAGATTATAAAGATAAATATTTACAGCTCAAATTAGGCTGCTTTAGATACAGAATTTAAATTAAGATATGGAAAGATTAGTGTGATATTCTTAAATTGTTATTCTTATGGTTATGATAGGTAAATTTTGACTGACTGTAATATCACATGAAATAGTTGGTTAGGTTAGGTTAGGTTGTGTTATATCGTCGCACTAGAGCTACATGAGGGCTATTGGTGACATAATTTAGAACCACAGTCAAGTGTCGAGCCGAAACCCGAGTAGACATCCAACACATCTTTTAAGGGAGGCATCGTACTCATGCCATGCTCAGCTCTCCATCCCATGATATATGAACAAGTTAACTTTTCATGATTAGTTTGCTTTTGACATGAAAGGCCTGCTGAGCAAATATTCAATGAAAAAGAAAGAAATTATAAATGCCAAACATCTTTTCAAGAAAATGTTAACGACGGGTTCTTTCAGAACAGATTCCAGTAGCAAACGGCCTCGAACTACCATATCACCAGTCCAGTTGGAAGCACTGAAGTTAGCATATCAGAGGAGCTCAAAACCCAGTCGCTACATTCGAGAACAACTAGCTTCAGAGACTGGTCTTGATATGAGAGTAGTCCAGGTAAGGAAGTTACTAAAAATTTTAGTTTCACCAATTTGTCCAGTCAATATTTTCGGTGATACTTATTTTTTCCTTGGTAATTTTTTTTTGTCCAATTCAGGTTTGACACATGTTTATATGCCTGTCTTGCATTATTATATTACTTTAAAGATATCCAATTCATTTACATGATAAAGATTACATGTTTCTTATTTTTATGTGTTTGAAATTTGTATATTCTCTAATAAAAACAAAACTTGTATGTCTATGGGATTTTCTTTTAATAAACTACATTTAAATTAATAAAAACCCCTGCAAACCATTTGTCGGCCCATTATTATACATATTTTTTTGTTGTAAAAATGTATTGTAACAACAAGGCACATAATTTACTTGAAAATTGAACTATGGATAAACTGGAAACAATTGTAGAGCTTAGTGGAAGAACGTGCTAAGTGACATTTTTGAAAAAAATTATTTGTGTGTCAATGAACAGGTTTTTCCCTCCTTTATATATATAGATAACAAGATTCCTCCTTTTCATAAACTTTAAGTTAAGTACTATATTGTTTAACTTTTGTAAATACCGTTTTCAACGTATCTAAATGCAAACGAAATGCTTTAAAATTCCATTTCCTTGTCTTCATCTTTTGGTCACTTGGAACGTTCTTCCACTAAGCCCTTCAATTGAAACTTAAATACAATAGTGAAAAAAATAATAAATGTGCTTTTTCAGGTTTGGTTCCAAAACAGGCGAGCAAAAGAAAAGAGACTCAGCAATTATTCTATGAAAGTAAAACAAGAAAACTTAAAACTCTTTTCAGAATATCAAGATCAAACATTGAGGAAAGAAAATGATGGAATGGCTGATTGGATATTTTCAAGCCCAGACTTCAGATTCACTAAGTTTCAAGTATTGCACACAATTAAAAAACAATGTATGAATTTGATTCCAGGAAAAATAATTTAACTTAAATTTGTAATCGATGATGTTATCTCAAATGTTTGCTTTAACCTAATAATATACAATAATGTATGATTTAAGTGTCTGCAATACAAATGACTAAAATTTACCTTAAAGTAATTTTAATTCAATGCTTTTAGATCCTCTCTTCCATCTGATGCCATTTGATTCAAATAAATTTTTATGGGAACTTAATAACATTTCTTCACTTGAATTGACTAAAAGAACTTGAATTAACTTTTTTTCAGCTCTTTGTTGCACTTAAAGCAGAATATTGGAATTAACTTTGTTCTTAAAGTGAAAAAATAGTTAAGTAAAATTTTAATTATAAATTTAGATTAAGGGAAAAGTCATTAGATTATTTTATTGAATATAAGTTTTTAAATAGGCACTTTGAATTGACAGTATTTACATAATGCATAAAAATGTCGACACTGTAATCAAAATCTTGTCAGGGGTCATAAATTAAATATGCTAAACAATTTTTCATATAATTAGAGAAAAACTAAATAAGTTTATAACTACACAGATTTAGATGACCTTTAAAATGCACACAACTTAACTTGGGTTCTATACAAAAAGAAAATTTACAGAAATATTACTTTCATCACAAAGCTCAATATTATTCAATAGTGCATTACATAAAAAACAAACTTAACAGATATCTAAATATGTTTTAATAATGTGAAATGTACAAAACTTCACCTTAAAACCAGACTTATGGAAAAACTATTTTTTAAAAAGTACAAATCAATACAATTCTTTAATTCATATATGGATTTATATAAAATTTACACTATTTACAATTTTGTTCATTTATACAAGTAGTAAAAACTATATGGGAATAATTATTGACTGGGTGATAGTGAATCAAAAACCTAAAAGAGAATAAAAAAGTACAAATCAATTCTATTTATTAATAAATATTCAAATATAAAAATGGTTTAATTTTGTAAACAAGAAACTCAAAATAAGATATATTATAGCTAAGATACAATGTACTTTTTTAAAGTAACTTTTAGCATACAATTATGGAACATTTTAAATAAATATTCTTGAAAAAAATTCTGGCCAAGAGTAACATAAACAGTTTGAGTTATTGTGTATACAATTATTGAACCTTTTAAATAAATATTCTTGAAAAAACATTCTGGCCAAGAGTAACTTAAACAGTTTGAGTTATTGTGTACAAAAAATATTAAAATTTTTTTCTTGCATTAAGAGTGAGACCTTAATTTTTTTTCATCAAACACATACTCAATATTAATTGAAGAACTTAGTGGAAGAACGTGCTAAGTGACAAAAAAGTGAAAATGAGAAAGAGCTTTAAAATTTTTATTTTGAACTTAGACACATTAAAACAAGGTAATTGCAAGCAATAAATTGTATAATTTTTTTTTAAGTTTATGAAATGAGGAAACTTGTTATCTTTAAAGGAAGTAATAATATGTTCATTGACCCCAAAATCTCAATATTTTCAAAAATGTCACTTATCATTTTCTTCTACTAAGCTCTTCAATTTTAAAATGTACATGTTTTTATAATACTTACACACATCAAATTTTTAGGCAGACAATTTGTCATTACTTCCTCTTCATCAGAACTACTACTGTTAAAAAGTTGCAAGCGAGGGCTTTTACGGTAGGTAGGACTGATTTCTGCACTTGGTGAATGGCTAAGTTGTAACAAAAACATAAGATTAAAATAAATTGCCTTATCATCTGTAAAAATGGTATTTTATCTTCTCTCCAATTGAGGTCTCAACCACTCTAGTTATGTAACTTCTTAAGATTCACTCACTAGAAATAAAATTGAAAAAGAAACGAAGCGTGATTCGGTCATTACCGACAAAACTTATAACAAAAATTGAAACCAACTCGAAAATTCGACGTCATAAGAAAACACAGAAAATCTTGAAGATCTCTACGAACAATTGATACAGAAAACAGAAGATTGAAACAATTGGATACTACAGTCGGGATAAATTTGGAGTCTTAATATATTGAAAATGAAGTTACCCAAAGTCAAGAATGGCAAGAAATTCTTATTTGTAGAAGAAAATTTAATGTTTTATGAATTACATATAGAAAGTGTAAATCATCAAATTAATTACAAATGTAAAAAAATACATAACTTTGATATGAGTAATTCTGAGTTCAGTATACGTTGTAAGATGAATTATGGATAGATAAGTAATGAATTAATTGAATGATTAAAGAAAAAAACGCACACCCAATTCAAAACAAAAATGTGTTAAAGGTTAAAAAGTAATGTTTTTCAATAAATGATCTTTCTTTGTTCAAAACTTTCACAAACCAATTGTTAGTAACCACATTGAGCTAAATCAATTTTGATTCAAAACGATATGTCATTGGAAATTTGGAAAATAAACTTATAAAAGGATGTATTACTTTTTTTAATAAAGGTTATCACAAGGTACAATCCAAATTAAAACTAAACACTAAGACTTGTCTTAATCTTGTTCTCATTCATAGTAAAAACATTTACTTTACATAACCTGAAAATCAAAAAATATATTAGATTTGGTTAATTATCATACCATTTTTTCCTCGATTCAGATAAGTTTGGAGAACCCGAAGTATCATGAGCTGTCTTGGAATCAAAATAACGAAAACCACATGGTGTTGAAGCACCCAAACGAGTTCTAGAAATTTAAAAAAAATTAAATATGATTTTTGGTAATCAAATAACAACTATGAAAATATTACATTTATATACTATAGATTTCTTATTAAAAATTTTCTGTTAAAAAATTTTTTTTAAAAAAATTCAATTAGCAGACATGTGATTGGTCAAAGAAAAAATTGGCTGAATTTTTTTCATTTTGACAGATAACCATAATAGCTATTAGCTAAATTTCACCATTTATTTTATAAAATTCACTAATTTCCAGGAAAATCACATATCCAGGGTGTCTACCAGATTTGTCATATCTAATTTCTTGACTATTCTTGTCCTTTTACCAAAAATTCTTGACCTTTTTCAAAAAATTTCTTGTATATTTTCATGAATCTTACAACTGTTTAAATGAGTGATTCGTTAAAAAAAATTGAAAAGACAAACCACAAAATAATACTTGATGAAATACAATGCAAATTCAAGCTGTTATTGCAGGGTTCATACACTTGATAGGGAGGAAAAAATTCAAGTACTTTCCAGAAAAATTAAAGACTTAAAACATAAAATCTGAATATATAAAGCGTGAATAAAAGCTGACCCTCCATTTTTTTTATAAACTAAAAACCTGTCTAAAATCAGAAACCCCAGTATGGCCGAAGTTAAAAAAAAAGCCTAAAAATAAGTTTTAGACATACACAAAAAATCTTTTAAGAGGGAATAAGACCTAATGGACGCGGGTCTCCAAACCTAAGTGCCTCTGCGTTAATCTAATGGAAAAAATGATTTTCTAAGCCACATTTCTCTGGCTGTGTTTCATATTTTTACAAACTGTTTTTTTTTATATAATAAATGTAGCTGATATACAGAGGGCTAAAAAATCAGATTTAAAAAAATTTGTTTGAATATTTTGTTGCAAAATTATTTATTGAAAATTAATAAAATATTCGAACCAATTTAAAGAGGGATTATAGAGCCCTGCAAGTCAGCTACAGTAATACAGTTTGTAAAACTATTCAAAATAGCTGGAGAAATGTGGCTAAGAAAATCATTTTTTTTCCATTGGATTAACAAAGAGGAACATTAGTTTGGAGACCCGTGGTCATTCAGTCTGTTACCCCCCTTAACATTCAAGCTATTCCTGTGATCACAAGGTCACGTATGACTCACGGACAATTGATCATAAGAAAATATTCTGGTTCGTCCCATCTTGGACTAAACTGGAACTACAAAAACAACAAGACACTCTTCCCGTCACGCAGAGCCCAAGAACTGTCAAACATTATAAGGCAATGCGACCTCATCGGTGGATTTCATGAAAATTACTAGGCAGCAAAAAAGTGAACCAGGAAGCATTATTGGACTGCAGATCTTGGTCAGGTGAAGATCATCAGCTTTTAATGGGGGTGCTTCCTGGGGGATTACACTGACCGATGGCCGATAATAATTTGTAGACATCTTAGTGCAATCTAATCTTATTTCATTTCCAAATTTTAATTTTGCGCAGTGCATTACTGACTGCGCATCTACATGAGGAAATTTTCACCCCTCCCCTTCTCCCTACGTACAGGAAAAAAATGTGCTCCAGAAGCTAAGCTGTGATGTCACGCGTTTGGAAAAATGCAAAGGTTCTTCGTGGTAGAAAAAATCTCCACGGCCCATGGATCGTCGCATACAGGAATTTTTTTTAAAAAAATTGCAAAGCAAATTGTGCGAATTTCCGGAATTTTAATTTTGTCAAGCGAATTGGTGGATTTCCGCCAATTGGCAGAAGAATCACATGTCTGAATTAGTTACAGTTAGGATGTGGCTTACTAAAATACTAAATCAGACAACAACAAAAAGCTTATTTCAATGAAACATTTATAAAATTTAAACAAAAAAAAAAAAACTCAACTTTCACAAAATGTGAACTAAATAACATAACTTAAACAACAGTGACACAACACAATCAGTCAATAATAAAGAACCCCAAAAACAGTGTCCCAAACTGTATTTATATGAAATACAGGTGGCTAAGAATAAGGTTACAGTCAAATGTTAAAAATCATGGTTAAGAGACACACCACATGGGTACATGATTTTAGTTAAAGAATATATTTACAACTGACAGTTATCAAGAAAATTTATTGTTTTGAATGTACAATAAGAATTCCAAATTAATTTTAGTAATCCCCAAAAAACTGAACTTGTAATAAAAAAACTTATCTTGTAAATAATATCTGGTTACCTAGCAATCTGAAGTCTGTTGCCTGATGTAAAGGACCTATCCTCTTCAAATACAAATCGACTTTGACTAAGAGATCTATTGAAACTGGCATTTGAATCTTGGTCAAATACATCTGGAAGAGACGAAAATAATAGATTAAAAAAAAACAGCAAAAACTTTTATAAATAGCTTCTGGCAAAACTGGCTAGTGAAAGAGCAGATTTCAAAAACAAAGATAGTGAATATGGTGGCGATAAAATTTAAAAAATCTTATAAGTGATTTAACAGTATTCAAAATACCCCGTTCACCAGTCACTAATTTTAGAGTTTATCAATAGCTAAACGGAACTATTACAAGTAATTTTTTTATATCTTTTCTAGCATCAAAATTGTATCAAAATTATATATATTTTATAACCAAATTACTGTATAATTCATGAATCAAGAGAAAATTTGTGTACAATAAAAAGGTTGCTTCTATTTATTATTAGTTATTTTATAATTCATGAATCCGAAAAATAAATTTTACAATAAAAGGTTGTTTCCCTTCATTTTATTACTTTATTTTGTAAGTATTTCTAGTGATTATTAACATACATTATAACATTAGATATTAAATTTAAAAAAAAACTTAACAGTTGTTTAAGTGATTGTTACGAAGATACCCAATGCTTTTCATAGCAAAATATATAATGTTTGATTTTACCATCAGATAAGCTTGAACACCAGCCCGAAGAACTTGCTTTACTATTATTTGGCGTTTGAACCTTTACCAGAAAAAAAAACTATTAAAATAAATCTGGGTTAGATAAAATCTAAAATACCTGACTATAACAAAACCATAAGTTATAGGAAAAAAAATATAAGTGATTTAACAACTTAGAATCATCCTCTTTTAGACACTTCAGTTTAAACACATTACACATGTCTTAATTATTATTTCATCTTATTATTAACTATATTACCACTAAACCAATTTTATTCTGATTACATTTATTTTCTGAAATGATTTTAAAAGTGTTTTTTAATTAAATCAGTTATCTATAGTATTTTTCATCTATTAAAACAAACACTGAATGACTTCACTACAATAAAAAGTAAACAAAAAGTAGTCCTTAAACTATAATAAAAAAAGGAAGGAACAAACTTACAGTTTCTTTATGATTCATCGGTTGCTTTTTTCTCTGTCTATATACCTTAAAAAATATTTTTAAATTTAGTAAATGTTCTTTTTAAAACAAAACACACAACTTGTTATTAAACTTTAATCTTACTCTATTTATTGATTCCATTTCCAGGATTTCATCCACACATGGTCTTTTGACATAATCAGGTTCCATCATTCTGCTTATGACTTCAATAAGTTCAAAACTGAGTCCTAAAATTAAAAAGTTGATTATTTTAGTTGGAAAAAGGGGATTTTGAGGCTTAAATTTGTGGTATTATAGCAGGCTTGCACAACTACAAGTATTTTTGAGCAGCGGTAGCTCAGTCGTGTTAAGCGTCGTGCTGGCATCGGAAGGGTTGTGGGTTCTGTCTTCGGCGGTGCTCGCAGTTCTGATGGTTGCTGGGTCGGCGCTTGTATTCGACTAAAGACCGCCGTGTTGCTAATGGTGGCTGGGGCACGTTAAATATGCGTGGTCACAAAGTCCTCCATGTTCCCATACCAAATTAATACCTCTGGGGGTACCAGATCAGGGGGTTATCGGCCTTTGATCTGGATCAAAATTCCGATATGTGAGTGAGAATGGATGTGTGAAAGGGACCTTCCTGTAAAACGGATGTGCCATGCTGCGACCAAAGTCGGACTTCCTCCCTTGTGGCGCTCAATAAAAACGGAAGCCGCCCCACTTCGCCTTAAAATCGGGTAGTTCTCTACTCCGGGCTCGGTTACCGAGTGGCATTAGAAACAACAACAACAAGTATTTTTAGTACTATGAAACTAATATGTTAGGGAGGGAGAAACATCATTCATTCGAATAAAAATTGAAAAACAACAACCGGCCTAAAAGGTTTTGTCTTTTTTAATGTGTGTCCAATGCAGGCCTGGGCAGTAGGCCTGGCAAAAGTAATTATTACAAGTAACGCGTTACTTGTAATAATGACTTTTTACAGTAATCTTATGGGTAATTCGTTACATTTGAGAACCCAGTAATTTTACAGGTAATTCGTTTCATAATTTTCGAAAAAGTAATCTTTGTTACAGTAACGCGTTACTTTCATTAATTTTATCATTAACACTCTAATAAATGTCCACAACAAAAAAAATTCTTTAAAAAAAAACGAAATTAAAAAAACTTTTACATACTCTTTGCTTAGAGGAGAAATATTGTTCCCACAAAAATAAAACGTTCCCTACTGATTGCAGTGATTATGAACACTCATCTAGCAGTGATGATGATTTTTTTGAGAATGTAAAAACTAGACATCCTTCCGCTGAAGCCGATTTAGAGTTGTCTACATTTTTCCATAGTAACGACCATAAATGACTGTATTTTGTACCCTACCTACAGTTAAAAGCATGTCCATAAAATATATTACGCCCTTATCAACTAGTGCGGCTGTTGAAACGTTAGTTCTGGTGGTTTGTGTCTCCAACCCAATCGTAGCTGTGTAAGCGACTAAAATTTTGAGATGCAGCTGTTGTTCTACTACAACAAGTAGATTTTCTGATAGTTGTATAATAAAGTTGATTTTAAAAAAAAAATTGGTCATTCATACTTTATTTTTCGAAACATTTGTAAATATGAAATTTTGTCGTAAAAAGTAATCTTAAAAGTAATTGTAATTTGTTACTTTTGAAAATTAGTAATTTTACAGGTAATTAGTTACTTCTTATAAAAAGTAATTGTAACGAGTTACATTTAAACAAGTAATGGCCCAGCCCTGGTCCAATGTCCATTTATCATCCCATATGAATCTCAATCCCTTTTAAGGATTATACATAAAATAATTTTATATATAATCCCGAATATAAATAAACTACTTAATATACAAAATAAACTACTTAGGGGGTGTCCATAAATTACATGATAGTATTTTGACGATTTTTTGACCCCCCTTCCCCCCCTGGTGATATTTCATGACATTTGGCTCGACCCTCCCTCATAATCTCGTGTGACATTTTTCAAAATTAGTTTTTCTATTGTTATTTATTTTTCAAAGAAATGGCAACTTGCTAATTGTGTTAAGTTGTCGAATATGACACTCTTCTAGGAGTGTTCATCTATCTCCATTTTTTCGCCAGCTGGATTTTGTGGTTTCCAGTAAATCACTCCATGCCCTACTCGAAAAAGAAAATAAACATTCCGAAGTCTTTCGCCTTTACACCACACCCAGAGAGACGGGGGTGAGGGGGATAAATGGAGTCACTAAAGAAGACACTAGACCTTTTTTTTCTGCAACCGAAACTTTATTTGGACATTTGATACCTGGGAATCTTAAAAACACATAATAAATCAAGGTCCAAGCCAACCCCAAGCTTGGATAATCCAAACAACAGCTGAATCGACTAATAAATGAGTACTTCAATATCGCAAACAATGTATATTTTGTCTACTTTTTCTTTGTGAAGTGTGAAAATACTTTGAACACATGTCCTTTGGTCTGAATTGAAACAAATACAGAGAACAAAAGAATGGATCGGGTTTTTTTCCTAAAACTTTTTAGTACATTTCGGAGAGTCGTAGTCAAATATTGTCATGTAAGGTTTTGCCAATTTTAAGTCAAGAAAAAAAAAATGCGCAGAATTTTGCGCGATTTGATCACAATTTTACCCCCTTAACATACAAAAATACTCTGGAAACAGCAAAATTTGCTCATAGATCTCAAAATCAAAAATATATATATTATCTCCAAACAAAAAATATATATAATAGAAAACATCTACTACACAGAAGTGCATACTTATTATTTAAGTTCTTTCTAAAAAGGAGGGAGTTTGAAAAGTTTCAAAACAGAATTTATAAAATGTGGATCCGCTAGGCACGCACTATGAAGAAAATGCTTTTTTCGCGTTTCAATCGCTACTTATTCATTTTCCAGAAATTATTTGTGCTAATTTGCCGCAAAAAGAACAATAAAAATGCTCAAACACAATCAAAACAAACTTATAGGCTAGAAATACGGTTACATTTATCGAAAGATACCGGTCGCTTGCTAGCTGGGAAAAGATTTTAGTGACGCCATAGCAGTAACGTAACCGGGTGAGAGATCACGTGTTTCGACAATCTGAAGAGAAAATTTTTGATATCCGATTTCGCAATAAATGCTACGGATTTTTTTTCAAGCACTCTAGATTCATTTTTAAGCACTTTTAGGATTTGAAAATGAACTTTTTTTATTCAAGCACTTTTCAAGGTTTTTAAGGAGTGTATGAACCATGTAATACAAGGATGGTTAATTTAGTACCGAACCAGACAATGAAAATTACCTTGAATAAACTGCTCAGGAATCTCCAAATTTCTCAACTGATGCCATGCTTCGTCCCCTCGAGGAAGGTCAAGGTCAGAGGCCAGTTCCAATATTGTAATCCCTAAACTAATGTACAAAATAATAAATAACTCAAACTTAACTTAGTAACCCAAAAAACATGGAGGGCCTGCTCCATATTAGTTCACAAGACAGGGGTATGTGATAGGGTATGTTAAAGTTCAGGTCTGACTATGCAAAACCCCTGTCGTTTAGTTCCCATGCCATATTGATCCCCATTTTATAAGCCTACTAAAGAGATGAAATGCTGAGTGAACCTTACCAATCTAGGATTTGAACCCCAGACCTGTGGCATGGTAGAGCAAAGCAATAATACTAAGCCTCTAAAGTTCCACTATTGCAATTTCTAAACTATAGACAGTGCAATTTAATAATAGAAATATTTATCTAACACAATAAAAATTTACCAAAAACCATTGCAAAATAATAAATAACTAGAAGCTTTATTTACAAAAAAAAAAAAAAACCTTTCACAATAAAACTTCCGAGAAAATAAAATAATAATTAAGTTTTGTATGATGTAAAAAGAAAGGAAACATAAAGATACCTGAATATATCAGCAGATTTAGTGAAAACGCCTTGCATAAGTTCAGGTGCTATATATCTAGGATCCCCTTCCAGTGCATCAGATGTGTCAGACTAAACACGAGTTTTAAATTATTAGTTGTTCTTGTTACACTTATGTTAACATTATTATATTGCTGATAACAATACCAAATAATTACCTCAGAAAAATTTATTTAATCTTAAAATTAGATTATAGTTATAGTACATCTAATAATTTTACTATTAAATTTTAAAGACTTAGTAATTTAAATGCATAGGAAATAAAAAATATTTAACAAACCTTAGACAAGTCTAAAACAAGTCCGAAATCTCCCAATTTGCAAACAACATTTTCACCATCTTTAGATACAAAAATATTATCAGGTTTTATATCTAAATGGACTAGATTGTGGTCATGTAAGTGCTTCACAGCCTGCAAATCATTAAAAAAAATCGTCATAGTTTTAATATTTAATTATAAATTACATTCCAATGCTTACAAAATATATGATAGGATTCATGAAGTAAACATAGATTTTTGGCGCAAATAGTTTATCCGTACAAATTGACATGTTTCAATGGGTCTCAAAATGCCCATCTTAATTAGAATGGCACACAACACAAACTAACAGTGATAATGATGTATGTTGGTTGCTTCATGAATCCTACACAAAGTTGACGATATTTTCAGCTTACAAAGTAGTTAAGCGAAGATATTTACCAATAACAAATCAATTAAATAGTTCCAGATGACTTCTTCAGGAATGTGATGATGCTCGTCAGCATACTCACTGAGACTGCAATAATGTAAAATGTATCATTATAAAATACAAGCTTTAAGGTTATTGCAAGTTTTCCATTTGCATAAAAAAATCTTCCTTTTTTTAATTGATGAACTATGTAATTATTATAATAAACTAGCTGTATGGTCCCGCCTTGCTGGGTACCTGTTGACTTAATAAAAATTTATCATAAAGAATATTGAAATGGGGTTCTTTTTTCAATAAGATTGATAAAGTACCTAAAACAGTGAATGTCATCCTCCCAAAGATTCAAACATTAATGAATAAGAGCTTCTGGATACACAATGCTTACAGTCCTTCCGTTTGAAGCCAAGATATGGAGATTTTCAGACATACCCACTCTTGAACACCCAACATATAGCTGACCATGGGAGAAACATGGGTTCATTAGATTCAGTCCAACAATTTTTAGAGATTGTCCCTGAGCCTTGGTTATACTCATGGCAAAACATAAACGGATGGGAAACTGCAATCGCTTGAATTGGAACGGAACATCTGATGGGATGATTGGAATTCTCGAGAGAAGTACATCTTCACCAGCAGAATGTCCAGTCATAATTGTGGCTGTAATTACATTGGTCGAAAGTTTCATCACAGTCAGACGTGTACGTTGCACAATTTAGGGGGGTCTAAATTCCGTAACAGCATAATAGGTGCACCAATTTTTAGTTCTAAGCAGTGTGAGGGTACACCAGGTGGTTCCAGTGAATTTAGGAATTCCATTGGATAACTGATTGCATCTTCGATACTTGAGATTGTATCGACTGATTTGTACAGCTGAAGGTCTCCTGGTAATTCATACAAAAGCTGCTTGTTTATTAGGTTGACTGCATCATTTTTGGGGGCAAAAATTGCTCGTTCGTGTAACCAGGCATGATTTTTGAAGTGCTGAGCCAACTTGGTAAGCACTGCTTCCTTCAACTCCTGTTGTGTTCCTACAATGTTTCCGATGGCTTCCACCGATATAGAACCATCTTCATGTTCCCATGACATGTTGCCATTTCCCAGTTGCAACAGGTTGTTCGCCAACTGCTGAGCATTGGGATCCCCAGATACATGAACTCGCATATTTGTAGTTAGGCCAAGTTTCTTAATATCCCTCCAAATATAAGATGATTTGACACAGGCTTGCATCTCATCTGCTCTGGTTCCTCGTGGAATAACGGGCAGGGTCTGCCTGAAATCTCCAGCCAATACCATGGTGATACCTCCCATCCTATTTTTATTTTCTTTCAGGTCTTGCATTGTTTTGTAAAGTGCTTCAAATGCAGCTTTGTGTGACATAGTACACTCATCCCAGACTATGAGTTTACACTGTTGCAAAACCTTAGCTCTCCCTGAATTTTTTTTAATACTGCATGTTGGAGATTCAGTGCTTGCAGATTTAAAGGCAGTTTGAATGTTGAGTGAGCTGTTCTTCCACCTGATAATAGTGTTGCAGCAATGCCGGATGAAGCAACTGCCAAAGCTATTTCCTTCCTCTGCCGCACTTTAGCCAAAATAAGATTAATAAGAAAAGTTTTTCCAGTACCATCTGGAGCATCCAGAAAAAATATACCACCACATCCAGTAAAAACTGCATTTAGTACCTTACTAAATGCTTCTCTTTTATCCGCAACTAATTTGGGTTCGTTTTCATTTATGAATTCTGTCAAGGCCGCTGTATCGTAATTAAGTTCGCGAAAGACATCATCAGAGAGGGAAGAATCGTGGGCTCGTCCAAGCGCATTGCTAGACTTGATGCCTACTTGATTTTCAATGTTGTTTCCTATTTTACGACGATTCCACTTCGTGGTGCTGTTGTTCCATGTATAATATTTGGGCACTTGATGGTACAGCAAAGTGCAGGCAAAGTCGTCTTCAGTGCAAAGGGTAAAAAAATCTGTTAGCGTAGTTGGCTGAGGTATTTGGGCCTTTTCTGCTGCATTAGCCGATGTAAAGTAAACAATCTGTCCGTTCTCGAGATGTACACTTAAATGTACAACTGTTGGATGACGCTCATGAATTGGAAAGTTCAGTATTCTCCAAAATGCTTCATTACTACTTATATATCTACCCATTTGATAATTGTGAACTTCATTACGCTCATTACTTCCAGCACTTACATCAAAAACAGTCATATCTGACCCTTTATTAACATATTTACAAACATATTTTATTGACTTTACCGAATTGCAAAACTCAACGTTGATATGGGCTTTGAAAATACGTGACAGCAGCAGACAATAAGGGACTATCCATCTATTGTCGACAAACTATTCAGATCTTCTGACGGTGACAGTTGCAGTAAATCCACCATCTTCTGGGCTTCTTCTGCGATAAAGTGGATAGCCATCTTGTCCTGTCTGTGTTTCCTTCAAAAAGCCTCGTGGATAACGCTTCGTGCATTTTCCATTCTTCATGCAAGGTGACTTGGGGTTCATGCTTCCACAGGGTCCATGTACCATCTGTGTTGTCACAATACTAAGCAGGTTAGGGTCTTCAACTGAATCTGGGATCTCTGCTTTTATGAAGTCATCCACTCTATGTACATGTATGGTGTCTTGAAGCCATAATAGAATGTGTGCATGAGGAAGACCTCGTTTCTGCCACTCTATCGTGTAACATGAAACACCTTACATTTCCAAAAATCTTCCATTTGGTAATTAAACTCATGAGTGCCTTGTGTTTCTGATGGAAAACTCTTGCTAACAAATCATGACAATCTTGTGGTTTTTGTCCTGAAAATAACTCATTCTGTATTTCCTCCCAAGTCGGATTGCATGTAAAAGTAATGAACAAATCTGGGCGGCCATAATTTCTTACATAGGCCATTGCATCTTGCGTACGTTCATGCATATACAGGGGTCCACCAGTGAAGCTAGAAGGCAAGATGATTAGCTGTCCAATATTGGCAACATTCCCATCATTGACAACAGCATCTTTCAAATGCGCATATTGTTCTACTCTTAGTATCTTCTGATTCAACAAAATGTACCTCAGTCTTTCAGATTCAATTTTAGCATACATATCAACAATGTATTGATGAAAGAGGTCTTTGCATTTCAAGATAATGTTAAAATTTGAAGATCGCGCCATCATCCGGAAAGCATAAAAGTCCATCGCAGATATTTTTCTATTCTTAAACAATCCTGCAGATGGATTAAATTATTGCAATAGAAAATTATATCCATATTCTCCTTGCCAAAATTTAAGGGGATACTGTAAAGTGTCATAAGATCTGTGTGTATCGGCTATTTTCTTTATGGCACTGCTTTTTGTTTCTAGAATGATATCTCTGGTTCCATATTGTTCCCCAGACATGATTATAGCCACTTCCGATGTTGTAGGTGCGCTATACCTTCTTTCATGTTCCCCTTTGGGAGTTTTATCGGCCAAGATTATCAAATTTAGTTCAGGAATTAATTTTTCCATTGCCAATTTGAAACTGTTTACATAGATATTTTCTTGGTGAAGCATTTCCTGCAGCAACAATATTATGTCTTGTTTCACTCTTGACACATTTTTGTAGCGAAGATTAGCTTGTTGTACATTATCAACAATAAAATATATTTGCAAAAATTTGGCTCTTCATTTGGTAGAGGTTGTAAACTTCTGATAAGATGGTATACTTTCCCCTGTACTTTGAAAAAATTGCATATACCCAGGTTCCCGTACTTCTTTGATGTACCAAAAGAAGTCATTTGAAAGCACGAATTGTAGCTGTGAATGTTGTTTCAGAAATGCAAGGCATCAGCTGTATCATCTGTAAGTAGTGATTGCAGTGTTTCAGGCGGATCATTTAATGATCGAAGCCATATCTTCCCACCACTGCAGCACCCCTTTCCACTTTAAACATTCATAATGTGGACATGTTATCAACATACTACCGATGACAATTGACAGATCTGAAGCATAGTCAATGGAAGGATCGTAGGAGAATGCTGAATTTTCTTTATTCCTCCAAATGTGCACTCGGGAATTTCTGGTTGAAATTCTGTCTTGAGTTCTTCTTGCGGATCTTTAGGCATCATTTTCCAAAGCCCTAGAATAAGCTACTGACATTCTTACTTGTTCTCTTCGTGTTGTTCTTTCATCCTCGTTTTCTAATGCCCTGGAAAGTGCCCTTGACATTCGATCTCGACAGCGTCTTCCTTCCTCATCAGAAGTTGTTTCTTGTTGCCTTCTATTTTGAGAATCCACTCTTTTTTTCTTCAGTTTAGTGCAAATGCATTGTTTCTTTTTAGGAGGCATGCCTACTTATTCATATACTTAAAAATAAATCCAAAATCGTGTTGGCGCAGAAATCAAATTCGTGGTCAACTCCCTTCGCGCATGCGCAATTCAAAAGCAAACAATAACAAAGGAAAACTTTTAAAGTTAAAGTAATATTAAAAGAATTTCATGAATAAAAAATAGTGATAAGAAAAAATTAGATAAAACTTTGGAAAAAGATGACTAAATTTATTTATTAACGGCTTTTATAACAGATAACGTTAAGCCCCTGTTTCAGCCCTGCCTATGTGTTTTCATGCCCCAGATTCGGTCTCTCACTCTCAGATGTATGACGTAATTTAGAAACTAATTATATTAATTAAAAAATAATTATTATCAAATAGGATAAATTAAGCCTCAGGTGCACACGTAGGTATTGAAGGAAATCTATATTAAAAATTTTGAATTTTTCGGGGCAGTGTAAGTAGGTCTTTCACGATCCACAGACAAACAGACAGACTCTTTCTTTTATTATTATAGAAGATTTCTTAATCACCAGGCACTAAGTTATAATATAGAAATATACTATTGCCTTATTTATCCATCATCAATGTTAATGTTATAGTTTACCATTTTTTTTTTTCAGTAATAAATGTTGGATACTTGTTATAATATAGTTTGTTTTGTGAGAAAGAAAGCTTCATGTTCAGCCTATTTAGCTTCCATATTAAACACTTTATACAAGAATTAGTCATTTTAAGATATAAAAAGTTTTCTAATTCAACAGATATTTCATTTTATAATTCTAATGTGTCAGAGCAAATCTCATTCTTTATCAAACCAATCTTATATTTCATTTTTATTTTTAAAAAAATTAGATATAGATAATTATTGAAATTAGATTAAAAATTGTTAAAAATAAAAAGGCAAGAAACCTAAATTCTTTTTAATAAAATCACATGGTTCTTTTGAGTAAGAGTATAGTGTTTAAATTCATTTTATTTGACATGCACTGCTATTTTAAAACGATTTATTATTGTCTACTAATGTTTAATAGCATTAAAGTATGACCAGAAGAATCTCAGTTCTCCAATACAAATTTTAGCTAACTGGAAGGGGTTTCATTGACGAATTTAGTTCAAAGTTAACTGTATTACGCTTTGGCTAACTATTATACAAAACTGTAATTTTACGCAAGTTATTAATTTTACACAAGTTATATTGTAAGATTTCAATTTAATAGTACTAAAGAACATTTCTCAGAAAGTAATAAATACAATATATACTTTTTTTTTTACCCTGGAGCCTTACCTTACCTTTTGCTACAGAGTTCTGTTTGTATATAAAGATGTTGTCTTTCTTCCCATGCTTTATAAAACTTCACACAGTTAGGATGGCTTGGTAGTTGTTCGTGCTTCTGAACTTCTTGTAACTTTCTCTGCCTAAAATTATTTTTAAAAAAATCATTACAAAATAATTTTCTTGAAATCTTATAAAAGATAAAACCGAAAATATTTTATACTTTACCTGTCAGCAATTCCAGCAAATTTTTCTTTTGCTCTCTTAACAGCATATAACTTACCATCTTCTTTACATTTCACTTTAAAAACCTATATTAAATAAATTTTAATTAATAAAAAAAATTTAACTGATTTTTAAAAGATTGAACAAATAATTATAACTTTGGTTAACTACATAAGAAGCTAATATTTTCCTTGTTTAGTACTAAATGTTCAGAAGTAATTTAATGCAACACAGAAAATACAATAAACAAAGAACTTACATCTCCAAATGATCCAGAGCCAAGCTTGTCCAGTATTTGGAAACATTGGTGAAAATATAGCTTATCACTTGTTGAATCATATTTGGATGAAAGAGCTTATAAAAGTTAAAAATATAATTTAAACAAGTTTTATGCAAAACTTATGTTTAACAAATAAAGTAGGTACTAGAAATTTATAATAAAAAAACATTTACTTTCTGTTTATGTTATTTCCCTTAAAAGCTTTATTAATATAAAAAATTGTGTGCACACTTATACCTGAATTTCATGTACAATAATATATTGAAACAAACTTTGAAAGGTTCAATGAAAATGTGAAATTTAAATAATACTGTAAAAAAATTCAATGGGCACGTTTCATTTCTTAAGTGGCAACAGTTCCACAGGAACTTCTCGGGTCACATCAATCACAGAAACATCAATGAAATCCAGGAATGAAAGCTGAAAGGATTTGAAGAGTACAGGGCAAAACCACTTCATCGTCCATATTGAGGTCTGCTTGGCGATTAGTGGCGATCGTAAACCGGTTTCTCCCTTGATTCTGCTTCCGCGGTTCAAGCCTCAGACTAGTGTCTGTGGTGAATGTCGATCGTAGAGATAGTAAACCCATGCGCTGCATGATAAGAACCAAGGCAAAACTGGTTTCGTCACACCTGTTTAGGCGATGGCTAGCTATCTTCACCAAGCAGACCTGATACAGACAGATTCCCAGTCGATGAAGGGGTTCTTCCCCTGTACTCTTCATTTATGTCATGTGAAACAAGCCAATTAAATTAGTAAGTTTTAAAAAATATTTCAAAAGAGGATACACGAATTTGAATCCCTAAAACTGATGCTTTGGGCTTGATTTGGGTTTTCGGTGCGATGCTCCTGCCTCAATCCAGAGTCCCCATGCGAAAACAGCCGACCTATAGAAGGACAGCTGTTATACTGAAGCTTGCTCCTTGGGCGTGGAGTGGGAGGAGGCTTTACTGGACGTGGACCGGTTTTATCCTGGAACGGTACAAATGTGAATAACAATTAATTTAATTTCATACTCTTAGGGGCGTCCATAAATTATATTATGTGCTTGGTTTCAAATTTAAAAAATACTAATTTTGAAAAACCTCACAGGAGATTAAATTTCACGTGGGGGGGGGGGGGGGGGTCGAGCCAAACATCTAGCCTTTCTCCTCCTTTCAATAAAAAGGTTTTATGCCATACCATCTCAGACAGTTGTCCTTAGAAATCATCTATAATATATGTATTGGAGACTGGGGAACCTTGGCCATAAGGGAGACTTGGCCCACCTTTAAATTTTAGTATTTAAAAATATTTTAGCATGTTCTCAATAGATGGTACTCAAAGCTACTGTTGTTAGCAGATAGCCACCTTAGTTTTATTGAGCTACTTTTTTGCATTGAGGAGAAAATAAAAAAAGAAAGTTTCTCACCCCAAAAAGTAAACATTTTAGACATTTGTAAGATATTTTCAAAAATACCAATTCAATTAAGTTTAAGTATTTTAAAATACTGTTATATTAAGGTTTTATTTTAGCTATAAAGTTTGTGCAATGAAGTAGGCTTCAAAGTACCATGTGCCATTCTTTACAAAACGTCTAGGTGGGGAGGGTTGGCCAATCTATGTAAGGGAAGGTTGGCCACTGGACCAAGGCTCCCTAAGTGAACTAGTTATGAAAACCTATACATAATGTTTACCAAATACACGGTTAATAATAACGTATGATTATAACTTTATGAAGGAAATAGATTGATTATTAGTATTTGTACTTGTTTAGAAAACGAAAACCTCAAACTAAATCAAACTTATAATTTATGACCAAATATCAAACTTTTTCTGCAAAAACTATATAAGTTATTAATTCAAGTATAATAACACTCCAGATTAATATTAAGATATTATCAGATTTTTCTTTATAGGGGGAGGGGGGACGAACGAGTAGCTTTGAAAATGCGCTTTGACTTTGATGTTTACAGTGTATGGCGTTAAAAAAAATTCAAACTGAGGCTTATATCTTGTGCATTTTAATGTGTGTACAAACTGAATAAAATATATTTAACATAAATATAAAAAATTATTTGTTATGGACAATATTAGAATTTTTAATTCATACAATACTAGAAAAATGTATTACTCTAAATATTATGGTAAACATGATTTTTAAATGAGTTCCAGAGTGTTGAATTATAATATAATTTTTTTTTTACATTTAATGCTTACAAAATTAATTTGAAATATTTATTATTTTGCCCTTTAAAATTAGGCATTTTTGCATGGGCCAAGTCTCCCTTACTATGGGCCAAGTCTCCCTTAATAAGGGCCAAGTCTCCCTTAATAAGGGCCAGGTCAAGTTTCTAAGTTTTAAAAAAACAATATATTTAAAAAAGAAAAAATGCTTTATTTATATTTATATTATCACTATTATATACTTGTTGCCAATAAAATTTCCTTTAATATGTGCTATTACATGAAATTTTTAGTGTAAAAAATATATAAAAATAAAATTCTGAAACTATGGCCAAAGCTCCCCAGTCTCCAATACTTAAAAACTACTTTAAGATTTTTACTGACAACAGCAAAATAAACAACCTGGCAGGCAGTGGAGTCTACATCGAGACACCTCAGAATAAAATTTCGTTTTGCCAACGTAACTCCGACTACTTCTCAGTCTTCAGAAGTGAACTACTTGCCATCAAAGTAGGCCTGGAAACTATCATAGAGAATTCCTTCTTGGAGACCTCTGGATCTTATCTGACAGCTACAGCTTGATACATACCTACCATCTCATGTCGATATATATGGCAAGGAAATAGCAGAAGGCCTCGCAAAGGAGGGCTGCTACCATTCAACCCCTTCTTCAAACCTCACCTACCTGGAACTATTCCCGAGGAATAAAATCCCCAAATAAGAAAGACTGGTTGGTACCCCCTCCCACCATTGGTATTGGGACAAACCCGGTCTATTACTAACCATCACATGTGACAGAAAATCTCACACCTTGACAGTTGCCACCTCAAGTTTTCTGAAGGTGTGAAAACTTTCCCTCTTTGCCTGAAATGCCTCCAACATAATACCTCACCACCATATATCGTACCATGTGCAGAAAAGTGACCTATCGCACAAATATGACTTTTCAAGTGATAATTACTATAATATTCTCAATTTAAATACCCAGCGATTAGAGCAAATTTTAAATCAATTAGTAGAATAGTTGGGATACAGTTAGCGGATCCTTATTTTTTCAATAATGAAATGCAATGGAGAAAATAAACTTCAGACGATTTTTCTGAGAAACTTCCTTTTTGCTGATAGGTCACTTTTCCCTGTACACAGGGTTCATACTGTATCTAAGAAACGGAAATTCAGGAGTTTCTCAGGAGTGCAGCAATGTAAATTCAGGAGATAACAAGGAATAAAATTGAATATGTTTGTTTATTATCATATTAGTCTAGTGATTTCACTGCACCTCAAATGGTGAAAAAGAAGAAAAAAATCTTCACTTAAAGAGTTGTACGGTGCATTATGGGACATTAACTAGTATCACTATGTCCAAACTTAATTTTTTACTATACATGCACAGTATAGACTTATTCCCCAATAAAGTACGGGAGAAAAAAGACAGAGAAAGGAGAAAAACGATTCACGATTTCACGTCTAAAATTTTTTTCCGGAGAGGGGAAAAAACATCAGGAGATGAAACAAATTTTAGGAGTTATAAGGGCTCCTTAGAAAAATAATATGAAATTCAGGAGCTTTTCAGGAATTTCAGGAGTCGTACGAACCCTGTGTACAGTGCGATATTCTGGACTGTCTGGGACTGGCCAGAGAGGACATTTATTCTTTCCCTTTTCTGGTCATTGAATTCCCTGTCAACAGATTCAGGGAGATATAAGCAGCATCAACTAAAGAAAATTATTTTTCCATATCTGATGACAACTTTGAAGCAATTTTTTGGGTTCTTCCCCGTTCAGAAAGGAACTTTAAGCAAAATTTGCAAATAGACACCCCAAACAAGTAAATAATGAAACCAAAACTTACTTTTTTCGATGAAAAAGATTGCTCCGAAAAGAATTTTGGAGTAGGAAGGGGAGATTTGGCATCTGTATTTCTAGCACCAGAGTCTTCATCTCTGATACTTAATATTCTACTTCTGAGATCCAGCGTGAATAAAAACAAGCACCATTGAAAATAAGAATATCCCAAGTCAATAAAAAAAAATTCGGAGAAACAAAACACAGTGTAACATTAACGAAACCATACAGTATCAAGCTAAATTCATAATTATTGTATATGGCAGTTGTAAATATAGTATAATAATTCTATTTTAAGTCTATTCCAAAAGTGAGTGAAATGTTCGATTAGACTGCTTTGCAATAATAGTTATCTGCATTGAAAACACGTCAATTTTTGAAGAAAAATTACGATTTTAACTATTCATACAATTTAAATTATTATTTTTCAGTTAAAAAAGGTAATTAATTTTAAAAGGATAAAAATTGAAAACTTATTTGGTGTCACCTCAATATTCGCGCGGAAATAAACAAAGAGTACATTGCCAACTGACGGGGGAAAATATGTGAATATTTAGAAAATGATACTTAAAAATTATTTTTTAGTCAGCCAGCTATAGTACTACACAAAAAATATTTAAAATGCACCAATTTTGTTCTTTAAATCAAAATATTAATTAACCTTTGAACAAAAATTAGTAGCTAAAAAAAGGTATGAAAAATATGGCATCACATTTTCGAAATTTTATGTTTACAGTTTTTATTTACATTTGCGAAATTGAGAAATTGAGATTTGAGAACAGATCAGATTGAGAACGAAAGCAAATCTACCCAAAAAATATCGGCAATTTATCTGTACATATTGATAATTGCTTCAAAGCATTTAAAAAAAGGGTAAGTTAAATTTTTTTGATTATTTGATTCTAATATCCTTAACATTCAAAGGTTTATGATTTAAGATTGTCTATAATTGAAATTCAATCAGAATTTTAAATGATGCAATAACGGCAAGCACTTTCTATCCTAAATATACTAAGAGAATAAATCCTTAAGATCCAACTGACCATTCTCGTTTAAAGTACTAATTTTAATCACATATTAACAATCAGTTTTATAAATTCAACCGGTCTTGTTATTTGTAGGTTTATTCCATTAAACTTCCTTAACTTATTAAGCATTTTGTCCAATAATAAAAAATTAATGCGGTTATTAATTTCATGGGCACTAAAAACAATCATTAACTTTTACTAAAAATATAAACTTTAACATCTCTTTAAATTTAATTATACATGCCAATAACATTTCTTATATAACCATTCAAAGCTCTATTATCCTTAGATACATTTGTTGTTCGAAATGACTTTGAATTACATTTAAAAATTTATTTTGCATGTTTTATTATTAAATATTTAGTTTTGCAGAACAGCTATAGCATACACTTTTTGAGTGCATCGGAGTAAAATCCTAGTCGCTGGCCAGGCGACAAATTACGAAATTTTGAGAGTTTTTAAAAAGTGTTAATTTCCTTTTTCTGGCAACCAAACCGCATACACTAATTAAAAGAAGTGTAACGTTGCACACATACAGAAGTGGATTTAGAACAGTTTTATGGTTACCGAAAAAAATTCTTTAAGCTAATACGTGCTCGGTAAAAACACGATTAGCGAGATGTTGCTGGGCCATCGACTAGAATTTGCGTGCATTGGTGTTATTCCAGATGTTTTTTTGGCCATTTCTACTTTTAGGGTTGCTAGATCCTATTGGTTTCACTGGCTATTGGCAACACATCTTAATTTTTTCCACACCAATCAAGGTATTCTAAAACTGTACCAATTTTGAAGTTCTTGGCTGGCTATTAATAACTACTTCTAATAAGTAACTTCATTTAGTACTATGCAATTATGTATGTCATCTTTATTTTAGTACTATATTACATACCTGTTGACATTAGGTGCACTAATTATTTTTTTTAATTAATAATTCTTTATATTGTATTTATTAATATTTGTGAATAATTCAACCTATCATTTTCAGATGGAGTTCCAAGCAGTTATTATGGCAGCTGGTACGGGATCAAGGATGAGGGAAATAACATCTGGAATACCAAAATGCCTACTACCAGTAGGAAATATTCCTCTAATAATGGGTTCCTTAAATATCCTCAAGAGAGCTGGGTTCTCTGAGGCTATAGTACTGGTCCGAGAAAACGAAAAAATAAAAATCCAAAATGCGATAGAAAATAAAACCGACCTCAAGCTAGATATTGTAGCCATACCGAAAAACGAAGACTGGGGCACTGCTGACAGCCTGAGGTTCATTAAAGATAAAATCAAGACCCACGTCATCATCCTAAGCTGTGACCTGGTTTCCGATTTTAATCTTCAGAACATGATTAACACACACCGTAGCCAGGGATCGTCTCTCACTGTGCTGTTGGTGCCCTTCCCGAAATCCCTGAGGGAAGCCGACATGCCAGGCTATAAAAAGAAATGCAAGTTCGAAAGAGATATCATCGGTCTAGATCCTAACGGGAAACTGATATTCATCAATTCTGAGGCTGACTTTGAAGAGAATGTACCATTGAAGATGAATGTTCTAGTGGAAAATCCTCACATAAAAGTACACAGCAACTTGATGGATGCTCATGTGTACATAGTAAAGCAGGATTTGGTTAGTTTTGTTGTGAATAATGAACACATATCGGCTCTTAAGGGTGAATTCCTTCCAGCTGCTGTCAAGAAGCAATTTAGCACTAGAAAGCAGAACAACAAAAACGAATCCTGCGATGTAACCTTGGGAGCGACATTGAACCAAGACTGGATTGATTTGAAGAAGTTGTCTTTCGAGTTTTCTTCTTCGAAATTAGCAGCCAGCTATTTAAAACCAATAGTAGATAATGAATTTGTATGTTTCTCGTACATCGACAAAGAGTGCTTCTGCAGCCGAATCAATACACTTGTCGCCTATGCAGACATAAACAAGAAGATTTCGAAGAACCTTCCCATACTTGCTGGGGAGCAGGTTAAATCTCATCTGTACCAAAAATCGCAGGTGGATGCCGAAAGTGCTGTAGGTGAGAACTGTGAGCTGCTTCTGAAGTCTTCCCTGAAGCAATCTGCTATTGGAGCCTATTGCAAACTGAATGAAAGAACCAAATTGACCAACTGCATCGTTATGGACAATGTCACCTTTGGGAAAGAATGTACGATACAGGGTAGTATAATTTGTTCGAATGTTACAATAGAAGATGGATGCAGTCTTAAGAATTGTATTGTTGGACCGGATCAAACTATTCAAGCTTCTTCTAAACTGAATAGTGAAATTTTACAAGGTTCTGATCAATTGATGCAAATTTAAGAGCTAATTAAAGTTATTTGTTCATCTGAAACTTGTTTTATTTGTTATAAAGTACCAACATGCAATTAAATACCAATTTAAAATTTTAGTTTAATATACCAAGCACACACACACATATGTAATATTTACACTTCTGAAAGAAAAGCGATAGGTCCAATATAGGTTGTCAGGATCAATTTTGTTTTATAACAGAAAGTTATAAAATGTTGAGTAAAATTATAAGTATTGTGTGTGACTAACTATATTATGTTTTTCCGTTCGAACACATTCAAAAACTCTTTACATAAGCCTTGGGAATGCCTGGTCTTTTATTTGTTAACTCATTAATTTTAAAAGTGTGGAAATTGATTGATACATTCTTACTAGTATTTATTTGAAATGGGCTTGTTTCAACACTTTATTAAAGAAAACAAAACAACCAATGAAATCGCAGTTCGGAGCGTGTGACGTTATAATAACCAATGAGCTTGTTTCAACACTTTATCAAAGAAAACAACCAATAAAATCGCAGTATGAAGAGCGTGACATCATAAGAAATATCCCCATTGTACATTTCAACACCTAACTAAAAAGAACTAATGGTTAAGTGTAATATACTAATTTTGAAAAAAAAAATTCTTTTCTAATAAAACTAAGTTGAAACTTAAAACTTTTTAAATAAGTTTAAGGGCTTTCTAGGGAACGGTTACACCTCTATTTATCAGGGATGCAGCAATTTAACTTCATAATTTTTAGTCCAATAAGAGTTAAGTTCAAGCTGTTTTACTTAAGCAGTAATTGTTTGTGTAATCTTAAATTAGCGAGTAAAAACAATTTTAACAAATTTGTGTAAGTCGCTAAACTTATAAGTCTTTGACATTGTTACATATGTTTGTGACGTAATTTTAAAAACATATATTGGCTTTAGAATGTTTTGGAAATAGGAAAAAATATATAATTTTACAGTATTACTTAGTTGGCGTTTTATAAAACAATAACCAGACCTGGCTAAGCCGAACCCAGGACAACACTAAATACTTGGGATTTTTTTTTAAAAAATGAAATTGAATATTTTGAAAGGCAAATAAATTGAGTGTGAAGTTGTTCAACTTAGGATAAATAAAAAAAAAATTAGGGCATAAAAACAGCGTCACAATAAGCCAATGACTAAAGGGAAATGGCGCACTGCTCTTTTTTGATTTGATTAACATTAAATCTAGAAAAAAATTATATATTTTTTTAACTCTCAGTATTTGTTATGCCACCAATGGACATAAAGAATACTGGAACCTTCAAATCCATACAAATAAGAATAATTTTGATTGATATTTATCACTTAAGTTGGTAGAAACTTGATTTTTGAAAAAATTCTTACTACTCAAATAACAGTTTGTAGTTTTATGTATCAGTTTATGTAAGTACTTAATAGAAAATTTATGAAAAGATCAATCTTCAAAACAAAAGAATTAAAACCTACAAACATGCTATTTATTGATTTATTACACTTCATTGCCACACAAGACGTATGAGATGGACACTAATTCAAAACAAACTTAAAATATAAAAAAATGTACAATGAGTTATTAAAATTCCTTAACATTTTATGAAGTACAACCATGTGCATTTTATTTGCTTTTACATTCTTAGCAATTTTTATCGATGCATAGATTCACCAAATTTTTCATTAAAATTTGGTATAAAAACCAGCTTGTTGTAATCAAAAGTTCACATTCAGGTCCCATTCTATGTAAGTAGCACAGCAAAGTTGCCCACAATCTTGCTTTTCGATGCCTCAACAATCATCAAATGTTGAAAAATAAAGATTAAGTTGTTTTTTATTAAATATTCAGCAAATATATCTTGTTTATATTAAAAGGATATTTACACACATCTATTATAAATTTTTATGTAAAAGTACATTTATAATTTTCCTATTTATCTCTAATATATTTTAAAGTAAAAATTTATAAGCATTTCTACTAAACAAGACATAATCTAGTAAGAAATACTGAACAGATTAGACTATACTTACTATTGACGGGAAATACGGTAAAGAAAATATAAGTTTGCAGTTCTATAGCAAGATAAAAATTAATTAACATTTTAAGTTAAGCATTAGAAGTTTTCAAATAACACATTTCACAATAGTCAGTTTAGACACATTGAAAAACACTGAATGATCACTAGGAAACCATTTAAATTCAATGACAACATTTGTAAATTGTATTCTTGCAGGTATTGAGATATTCTATATAACTATAAAACAGTCCTTTGTTATCATAAATACCATGATTTCAACAAGGAAATTCTTTTAACTGAATTATAAAATAATTAGTTGTCTTGTATTAGGAGAAAATGTATAAAGCATGATTAAAATAAGGACTTAATATGACTGTAAAATGATAACCAAATGGACAATGTAAAATTGTTCACTGACAAGTGCAAAGCCTTTTATTCAACAACAAAAAAGTTATATAAACAATACATAACTGAAGAAAGACGCTAAACGATAAGACTTTATTGTAAAAGCCATCTTTGGCTAACTTCAGTATTCCATGGGTCTTTACCAAGCCTGGCAAACTTCACATTTGCCCATTGGTTTTCATTTTATAGCAATATAAAATTATAATCTTGTAACCACTCTATACATTAGTTTAAAATTAAGTTCAACTATATTATCATTCAATATTTCCAAAACCTAAAATAAACAATTCCTAGCCCGATGCAAAACTATTTGCAGATTAACCTTCAATAATATACGAGTACTGGAATAAGGTATGTACTATCACTCTTGATTTTCAGATAACTAAAAAATTATGCTTCAAAACTTTTTTTTTTTACAAATATACAAAGGATCTGGACAATTCATAAAGACCTTAGGAATGCTTTAAAAGGTTAGGTATAAGATATACTAAGCACCATTGCAATATATACAAACATATTAGGTTAGGCCAGATTTTTTCACATGTGTGCATCACTGCTAGTTGATCGATTTAACTCTGAGGAAAACACAATCATAATTTTTACCTGGTCTTAAAACAATTATGTATCTTGAAAAAAATATTCCTTGTTTTTTTTTTATCAGTCACTAAACAAAAAATTTACTTGGAGGAAACTTCCAAAGTATTACAGATCTGTTGCAAAAATAACCCAGTTTTCCTGTTTTGGTAAACAGATAACCACTAGTAAAGAGGTGAGATTAAGAATTTTGGGATTAATTGATTCATGGTTACCAGGAGTTGTGCAAAGTTTAGATTGAGTTTAATTGAAAAACAAAACTCACAAATCTTTAACATTGACATTTGAGAAAGTGAATATATTAATATGCCAGCTTGTTACAGATCATGCAGAACTGCTTTTGTTTGCTCAAAATTTTAAAAAAAAATATAATATATTATGCCTAGAGAATAAATCCATATAAAACATGCAAGAAAATGATACAATAAAATTTAGTATTGCAAAATATGTGAAAAAAAATTACACTAAGTTTTAATAGTATATACAAAAAAAGTACAACAAAATATATCAATAGTTAAAATTTTCTCTAAGGATTTTTTAAAACAAAATAATGTAAGCATGCATTTTAATAAATTAATATCATAAACCAAGTTCAAAATTTTTAAAAATAAAAAAACATAAAAAAAAGAGTTCAATTGTGAAAAAAAACTATACACAAATTATTATTAATACAGTTAGCAGTTTTTGTTGATATCTTACTCTTCACCAAATAAGTTATAGCTGTTATAAATCCCCCTCAAATTTTATAGTCATTCTGAGTTATGGCTTATAACAATTAAAGTAATATTGATCCTAAATTCTCCTTTGAATTGCGAAAAAATGACTAATAGAAAAATTAGACACTTATTTTTTACTTATGACTTTAAACATGTGTTTAACAAGCTATTGGGTATTCCAGCTACTTAAAACAAGCTATAGCAAAGGCATTTGCATTTATTTAATCAACATTAATAAGGTTGCATAAGTTAATATTTTACACAATAACTAGTTCAAACTTGCATAAGAAATTCAATTATTATTGCTACTCATAGATAAATAATGTCCAAATAAGAAATGTATATCATTATTATTGCTACTCTGAGATAGGCACAGCACTATATTAAAAAAAATAATATACAATAATAACATTTAAAAAATTCAAAAAGGAGCTATTGATACGAATGAAAAATAGCTTATTGCAAGTTTTGGCAGTTCATGTTTATTGCAATAAAAATTGTCGGACATTTTAAATTTTGGAAGATTTCAAAAAGAAATAGTAAGTTAGCATATTTTTTTCTAAAAAAAAATAATTGTTCTAGTTAAGGCTGACTTTAACACAAATGACAATCATATTCCATTTTATAGAAACAATAACTACTAGAATGTGTCAATTAACGTAGTAACATGTACTTTTCAGCTGCTTCCAATGGCAGCATGTTAAATTAGCAAGGAAATGTATGAATCAAGTATATACAAGACTTTCATATGTTTCGATACACTATGAAGATACTCTTATTTATCAGGATATGAAGTGCATGTAGTAACACAGGATTCACTTTTCCTTCCTGTGCTTTTTGCGTTTTCTTTTGTCTTTGGGAGCTTGCCGCTTGGCTATACAGCGGACACAGAACCAGTTTTCTTCTTCCTTAGGAGGAACAACAATGCCGACACATACCCTAAAATAAAAAATCCTTTTAACCTCTGTTGTTGTTTCCTATTCCACTTGATCTAGATCAAGTCCAAAAGCCTGTTAGCCCAAGAATATTTGAACCAGCGCAGGGTTTTCAAAAAGATCCCTCTTCTCCAAATACAAACAGGAGAGCACATGGTTCAGAGAAGCTTGGTGGGTGAGGCACACAAGATATAACTTTTGTCACTGAACGTATGTAAATGCGCAAGTATGTCCGGTGATAAGTTTGGTGATGGTTAAAATGAAAATTGTAATAGCAAATTTTTAAGTCCCTAGTTAATTAGTCCCTAAGTTATTTTAAGTTATTGAACGTATGTAAATGCGCAAGTATGTCCGGTGATAAGTTTGGTGATGGTTAAAATGAAAATTGTAATAGCAAATTTTTAAGTCCCTAGTTAATTAGTCCCTAAGTTATTTTATGAATAGTTAAGCCAGCTATGTGAAATATAAATAAAATATTGAATTTTTTTGTTGTTGAATATTTAGTTTTCTATGATAAAACTATATCTAGCCAGCTCCTAAACATTCACATTGGCACTTTCTCGGTCAGGAGTAAAATGCATAATAGAGATCAAGAAAATGGTATTTACAATTTAAATTGATCAAATGGTTGATATTATTCCAGAATAAACAGATGCCAACTACATAATACTTTAATAAGTTCATTATATTCTAAATATATAAATATTTGCGAGAGAAACAACCTCATTATTCAAACAGGAATTAGTTGAAGTTTCATTTTTTTTTAAATAAAATTAATTCCTGACATATAATATGCCTTTACACAATGTAATCAATGAAATATGCAAAACCAAATAAAAATTGATAAATACAAACTATTTTAATGAAATGTAGGTAGTTAACCAAAATTTGACATGATTATGGACCAAATATGATAAAGGTAATGAATATAATCAATATGCCTAAGAACCAAAGAATATTAACATTTCTCCACGAAGAAAGACAAAAAAACAGTAAATTTTATAATTGATATGATGGATATTTTTATGATCTAAGATTAAAAATCTTATTCTTTTAAAAACTAAGTCTTCATAATTTTCTAATCGTATTTATAATGATTTAAACTTTTTATTTTTCAAATTTGTAAGTGTTTTCTTTAAATGAGTTATACAAATTTAAAAAGTAGATATTTATAACTAACAAAGATGTCTCAAATACAGTAGCAATACCTCAATTTCAAAAGATGCCTCAAAAGAATAACAAATTGCATTTTGAGTCATCTATTAAAATTGCTACCTTCAGGGCTGCCACTTGTAAATAGCATTGAAAATAGTTGCTTTAGTAGCCTCAGATGTAAAAAATAGTAGCCAAAATAGTAGCCTGGGATACAAAATAGTAACCAAAATAGTAGCCATAAGAAAGACGATTAATCACGTGAAATGCAACGCAGGGTTCATACAACTTTTGGCTATCTAAATTCCAGGTTTTTTCAAATCCTTTTCAATGATTTTCCAGGCCACCATGTTACACAGCGAAATGAAACTTCGATAACTCAAAATCAACTTACTTAAGAGTTATTGAAGACTAACTAGTTGAATTAAAATTTGAATGTAAAATTACTGTAAGTTACATAACTATATATTGAGTTAAATGATCTTATTATCAACCCAATATGGTTTACCCAGACCAGAAACATCAAACTAATTTCTGAAATTATACCATAATATGTGGAAATAAAATAACGCATACATAATGTAAATGTGTAGACAAAATAGAATCAACTGGTTCTAATAGCTTAAATATATGAAATGATAAACTAGTACCCAAATGTAAAAAATTAAACCGCTAATCCGGACACTTTTGAATTTCGTCGATAGTCCGAAAACTTCTAGTCCTCCATTTTTTTGTTGCTAAAACCTGTTTAAAACAGAAACCCTATTATAGACCGAAGTAGGGAAAATGCAAAAAAAAAAAAATTCAAACGTAAATTTAAAAAAAATATTTTAACACTAAAGCTGTTCTTGTAATCACAAGCAAGGTCACGACTTACGAACACTTGATCAAAAGAAAACATTTGGTTGATCTATTGGCCTGAACAGCAGCTACAAAAGTAACGAGACGAAAAAAAAACCTGTCAATCATTATGAGACAATGCAACCTCATCGGTGGATTTCTTAAAAATTACTAGGCAGCAAAATAAGTAAATCAGGAAGCATTGTTGAATTGCACTGGCCAGTAACCGATATTCGAAGACATCTTAGAATAATCTAATCTTAATTCATCTTCAAATTTTTTTTAAAAAATTGTATTTTTATAAAAACAATTTATTATTTAAACTTACTGTTTATTGAAATTTAAGCAGTTTTCACTGATACAGACCGACTCGAGAATGGAGGAAACTTTTTCAGGGGTGTTAATGTTGCGGGTTTCGGGGGTGTTAATGTTGAAATTTAATAAATTTCAACAAAAAACAAGTTAATACATTTTAATGATTAAGAAAAAAATTAATTAAAATTTGATGAATTTAGATTACACTAAGGTATCTTCACATATCGGATGCCGACAAGTGGAATCTCCCATTAGATGAGGGTCGTCTTTACTTGAGTAAAAGTATGCAATCCAATTTGCTGCCTAGTAATTTTCACGGCAACCACCGATGAGGTTGCATTGTCTTGTCTCCTAATGATACAGTTTTTTTGCATCTGCCTGATAGGAAGACAGTTGCGTTTATTACTTTTGTAGTTCCGGTTCAGGGTAATCGGACCAACCAGAACATTGTCTTTTTATCCGTTAGTAGTGATCACAATAAAAACCTCAAAATGCTGTTTGGTTCGGAAATAAGCAGAAAAAAGGAAATGTTTTTTCCACCGCTACGCTAGTATGATTTTTATGCATATGATTTTTTCTTAAATAGTCGCCTATAGTTAAAAATAGTAGAAGTATACGCTGAAATAGTCGCTTTTAAGCCAAATTTTCCGAAAAAAGTCGCCATAGTCGCTTTCCCTTGAAAATAGTCGCTTTAGTCGCCTAAATAGTGGCCAGTGGCAGCCCTGTACCTTGTATAGTGTAGATGTTTATAAAACCAAGTTATAACCATTTCGGCAGGATGAATGATAGTTTTATGCACAATTGTAGATATCAGTTTAGATTACCTTTAGTAAATACTTACCAATGGTACCAGTCATCACATTCATCACAGCCTATCATAGGACTTCCGTCATCCGCCCGAGAACAAGCAGGACAAATCCAAATTTTATTGCCACTTTCGTCCTGTGATATGAAAAATTCCTTTTTATTAATAGGTTTCAAAATTTTATACATGCATAGGCATACATCAACTAATTCTAAAGCTCTGGTGGTGGGAACTTCTAGTATACACAGTTATGCTGCTTTACATGTTTGCAAAATGCCCAGCTGTTTGGCTAACCAGACCAGCTGAGCTGTGACTGGTAAGTGAAATTGTTGAAGTTCCCAAATCATGTATCTTTGCCCATGCTTACTCTGATAGTGTTAGGCTACTTTTTTCCAATCCTTCCTTGGATCAACTCTCTTTATGCTGTCGATAGAAGTACTGGAGAACCAGTTTTTCTAATTCAGGGAACTGGATAAGAAATAACAAACAAGGTTAGAATTCATTGCCAACGCCTTTGAGAGACCCTTGCCAACACCCTTGGTTTGAAGGTTCATTAATTATGAGGTTTATATCTAACATTACATTAAAGTAAATGGCCATTTGGTTAAAACAAAATGTTTTGATGGCTACTTAAACAAACCCAAGTGTCCATCCAATTACAAACAGCAAATATATTACAGCCCTGTCAACTCTCCAGATTAAAACAGCAATACATGATATTAAACCATTAGTTTTTTGCAACAACGGGAACCAAGCAAAAGGTTAATGTTTCCTTTCAAAAACCAAGCAATTGGTCTATTTGCCTTGGAAATACAGAAAATGGTTAAAAAGTGTTACAGACGTAAACTTGTTTTCAATGCATGACATTCAAATTTAAATTTTTAACTTAAATTTAAATTATTTTCTTATTTTTTTTAATTATACTTCCATAGCAGATGATTTTAAATGACTCCTTCGTGTTTAAATTTTTCTAAAACTATCAAATTTTTACTTTTTTTTAATTATATGTGTTGCTGGAAATCCTGACAGTCAAGTATATAACTGTATTCCTCAGAGCATTAAAATCAGGAGAGATGGCAGGTCTGTGTTTGTTAACCATCTATACAACTTACCGTAATGGTCCCCAAGGTCTCCGTAATGACCGTCCTAGCCGGAGGAACAATCGGCTGTGCTGCCACCTTCTTACCCCGCCCACGGCCCCTCGAAGGCGTGCCCTTTGTGCTGATTGGTAGGGGAACATCCACCCGATCTGGAGACTCCTCCCGATCCCCCTTCTTAGCCAATGGCGAGGGGGATCTGGGAGGGGGCGTGGGGATCCTGGGAGGGGGCGGTGGAGTGGGGGCGCGTGGGGGGGAGGGGGTGGGGACCCGTTTCGGTGGAGACGGAGATCGCGCAGGTTCTTGCTCACTTTCTGAGTTTTCGGGGCTGCTAGATAATGATGTGGAAGTTTTTGTATTAGGTTTAACGACGCTAGAGGGGAGAATAAAAATAGAAAAAAATTATCCAGGCAGGCATGCAGACGTCTAAATGTCGTCTCCCGAGGGAAGGACATGGCACATGCTGTTTACTAAACAGTAAAAAGACATAAATAATAATAAAGATTCAATATCAAACAGATAAAGAAAGAATATAGCACTATGACATATGATAAAAAAGGAAAGGGAAAATATATACTACACTTAGATGACATACATCTACATAATTAAGAAGTACATCCCAGTAATAGAATATATATAAAAATAATTATCATGCATATTGCAATATTTAAGTACACAATACAAGAGTATCCATTTGACATTTATAGTTAAGAAATATATGAAAGAGAACATGCCAACAACAATAATAAATAAGAAAAATATTAAACAGTTTCTTATAGAACTAAATAATCTAAATTGCAGTTCATTTGAATTTTTAAAAAAACTATATTTCTAAACTATTTAAATAAATGCATTTTCAACATCAAAACTAGCATTACTTATAACAAAAAAAAAAAAATTTAATGTATAAACACATTTAAGTTATAAATTTCAACATACATCTTTGTTGATCCTGATCCACTTCCCAATTTTAATGTCATTTTTGGCACGGTGCTATCTTCCTTTGCCTAAAACAAAATATTAGATAATACAAATTGCACAAAAATTGAATGAAAAAACGTATGAAATCAATATTTTCTATGTCTCAGTGTATCTACATTCTCATTCATCAATAACAAAAGTTTTATTTGTATAAAAATACAATTGATTTATTTGAACATACCATTACTGTAGACATCAGCCGTATATTTCATAACTTTTAAAACGCTATGTATCTCTTAAACTATTATGACAATACTTTTCAAGAAAAAATCCCACATAATAAAATACACATTAAAAAATGTTTGAAAATTACTTTATCATCTTTTGTTTTCTTCTTTTCTGGTTTTGATTTCTTTTTGTCTGCCTTTACATTCTTCTCAGACTTAACTTTCTCTTTGGGCTTAGGTTTTTCCTTCTCTTTCACCTCTTCTTTTTTGTCTTTAGCTTTTTCAGTTTCTTTTTTACCTTTTTTCTTGGGCTTTTCTTTTTTGTGGTCTTTAGCTTTTGACTAAGAAGAAAATTTACAGTTTAGCATTGTTTTGTTATAGCTAGACACAATATTATTTTGTTAATAGAAATAACATCTTGAATCGAACATTTTATTTAAATAAACCTGCATCAAATACTAGTTTTTTTTATTGAGAATAAAGTACATGCTCTTTAACCAATTTCAAATACATAATTAAAAATCTATAATAATAAAAATGAAGTTCTGTGTGTTTGTTTGTGGGTCTCTTATAGACTCATAAACTCGACATTTGTTTGACTCGTAACTTGGCACAAATGTGTAGTTTATACTTAAGTTACAGATTTTGAACTTTCAGATCTCAAAATGTTCTATTTTTAGAGAAAATTCGAATATTCTGAAAAAAAATACACACCGTTTTCGCTCAAATCAAGCATGGCAAGTTTAGGTGCCACAGTTTGTCAACCAGCATGCACAAAAAAACAACTATTTTAATCTCCCAAAGGCTACTTTTTGCACTAATTTGGCGCCTTTGCAATTTCAATCTTTACTTTAACAAATACATTTTCGCCATACAAGAGGATGAATGTCTGTTGTTTTCTGATGTTAAGATGGCATAATGGTCGATTGAATTTGGGCATTGGCGCTTTTGGGAAAGTTGAAAATTAACGTAGGGTAGCTATTCCTATCCAGTTGTATGGGTTAGGGTTAGTTTGAATTATTGTCGCATTAAAGCTACAAACGAGGGCTATTAGAAACGAAGGTCGCAATTTAGAACCACAGTCAAGTTACGAGCCGACACGTGAGTAGGTACCCAATGCAACTGTTTAAGGGCGACATCGTACGCAGCATTGGGAATTTAGAGGATATTTTAAGTGCCCTTCCTCTACACGGGGTATTATTCGTCGGACAATTTTAGCTGCACGCGCCGTTTATAGGTCGGCAGTTATTTTGGCGATGCACGGACCTGGGACCTACCGCTTGCAAGACGAAAGGCAGTTTCATTTTGCGCTAACCGTGAAATAGAAACAGGCCATTATATCATATAGCTGTTCTGGCAATTTGAACAGGGGCTATGGGAAAGCCCTTAAACTCCTAGAATGGCCTGGATAAAATCAACCCCTCATATCAGAATGGGAGATTATAATATCCTGATGGAGTGGACCACAGTGGAGGGATCAATTGGTATAAAATAAAAGTTTACATAAAAAAAATACTAATTAGGGTTATTAAGGGTACAGCCGTGCAACACCGAGTTTATAAAGCTAGTTAAAATTAAAAATGTTTATTTTATTCTGTTGCCAATACCTTCAGAAACTAAATTCATTATTTGAAAAATAACTGACATCTTTCAAGTGACGTAATTCCCCGTTTAGTCTCCATTCCAGGATTTTATTGTGGGTTTAGGTAATGATTTTTTCATGGATGGTTCTGTTGTTTGCAAGTTTGCATATTTAAGCTATTTCCGTGAATTATAACTATGATGGATGTTCAAAGCCTAAAGTACTAGAGCTGCATATTAGGGTTTAACGTTTTCATTATTTCGCCAAATACGTTGCAGAACTCGCCAAATTCTTACCTAAACGCGCCAAATGAGCCATTTTTTAAAATTTATAATGTTGGTTGATTGTTCGAAGGTCGTCGTGCTAGAGCTGTATAATAAGTGTGTTTGTAGCTATATCTATTTTCTCGCCAAATTCTTACCAAAAAGGCGCCAAATGAGCTAAAAGGTTTTATATGTTTATGAGGGAAATTACGATAACTATTATGCATACATTTTATAGCGTATGTTTTTATTTTGGATTTTTAAGGTAATATAAGTAACAGTATTTTATACTTTATAATGAGCGGGAATAATAACATAAGTTTCTTATCCTATAATGGATTAAATTGTACATATACTTGGATCAATTAAAACTTAGTCCGTGCGAAGTACGGTTGCTAGTTTTTAATATTTTCTTTCTATTCTGTGCAATGAAATACGAGGTAATGAAAGTATTGCAATGGGTTTAAAATGTAATGGAGATTTTGAGTTTTCTATGCATTTTGGATGGGGCTGATTTTGAAAAAGTGGTTCTTGAACATTGTCTCTCATTCTAAAACCACTCTACATCAAACTAAAAGAGCTACAGACTTCAAAATTTGGTACATAGGTCAGTTGTCGGACGTCATAATAATGTTTTAAAGAAAATTGCTCATAAACATGGGGCAGCTGCCATAGAACTTTTAGGTTTTATAGGTATTATAGAAAAACCTTTATTGTACAAATATTTAAACCAAATTCTAGCATATTAATTATCTATTATTGAGTAGCAATTAAGGTTTTGTGGTGTTTGACAATTTCACACCTACTCTCAATTTGTAATTATGTTGTATAAAAGTTAATAGATTAATAAGAATATGTCTGCTAATAGTCAGAATAGACTTCAATCAAATAATGCCGATTTCTATGACCCAAAAACGGAAACAGCTATGTATTTTGGCTGTACATGATTATTCATGAGTAATTAATAACAGAAGAATGTTAGAAATTATATAAAAAAAAGCATACACAATTAGTAAAAAGCTTAGCCTACCTTATCAATGAAATTTACTGCTTTTTTAATAAGGTCTGAATTTTCAGTTTTGCCTGTCGAACTGGGTTCAATCTTTTCAGGTGAACTCTTTAATGATGATGGACCAGACTTGGCCAAGTTCAGAGGCTGTACATTTTGGAAAGTTGACCCACTTTCCGACTTGGCATTGGTGAAAAGGGGAGGAGTTGGAAATGGATTTGTCTGGCAGGGTAGATTGCGCATTGGTGCAAATGGACTCGAAGAAAAACTAGAGCCAACAGGAACAAATGGTGCAGGTGGCAATGTTGGGACATGAGACAATGAAGGTGGAGAAGACACGCGGGTTGGTGAATGATCATAAAAAGTGCTTGACCTAGGAGAAGAGCTAGGGGTAGACCCATCACTGCTCAACAGGTCATCTTTCAAAATGGGCGATGGGGTTCGATCCTCTACTCTCAGTGCGAAACCAGACTTTTGGCTTTTAGGAGAAGTATATGGATTGGGAGACTTAGAACGCGATTCTTTGTTTTTCTTCTTCTTATCCTTCTTGCTTCGTTTAGGACTGTCAGAAGACTTTGTCTTCTTCTCCTTTTTGGAAGGAGGGGAGTGTGAGGCGATGTCTTCATCCGAAGACAAGGAAGATCCGCCAGAAGTGTCAGTGAAGTCATAGATATCTTTGGGCTCAAGTTTTTTGGCCAACATGTTGGGTCCACGTGCAACGTTATTGATGGACTCATCCATGGCACGGTTATCTTCTGCGGATTCCTCTTCCCCACGACGGATGACAGCATCAATGCATTCATCTATCACCTCCAGACGAGACTCTCTTTCCTGCCTGGCTTGTGTCTCCAGAGAATCGTCGATGACCAATCTCTCAGGAGATTCTTCCCTAAAATCTAACTCGTCTTCTTCCATGAAATCATCCAGCATTTCTTCGGAAACCTCTTTTGGTTCCATGAGGGGCACCTTGGGTTCAAAGACAATCTCCTTAGGAGGTGGTGGCGGTGCTGGAGGTGGGGTAACCGGTCGTGGTAGAAGTTCCACCACTTTAGACTTTTCCAATTGTTTGAGATGTTTGATTTTGGATAGTTTAGATGCCTTTAATTTCTTTGAACTTAGCTTTGAAGACTTGATGTGGGAGGAAGAACCTGATCCCCCAGAATGCTTAAACTTTGCCTTCAGCTTGCTGCTCAATTTAAAAGTGTCCTTCACTTTACGGAGATCATCTTTGTGTGCTTTTAGTTTCATTTTCTCACTTTTGCTCTTTTGTCGGACTGACTCATCCGATTTCATGCTCTTTTCAGCCTTTGAAGACTTATGGGAGCTGCTGTGATCTTTCTTGGAACCAGAAGAAGTAAGTGATTTCTCATGCTTGCTCACAGCATTCTCCTTGTTTTCCTTCTCTTTCTTAGAAGACTTCAACTTCTTCAAGTCCTTCTCACTAACTTTCTTATCTTTCTTGGACTTTGATGACTTTTCTTTCTTTGATTCTTTCGGTTTTAAGTCTTTCTTTGAAGAGGAAGAGATGAACAAATTGGATGGGCCTTCAGGGGAAGGAGGCGGCGAATCAACTAGGCAAGGCAATGAGGCGTCTGGAACTTTTCCTTCATGAATTGGCGATACAAAACCAGCTGGGGTCATAAAGACACTGGTCACTTCTCGCATAGGTCGACCCTCCTCTTCAGAGTAGAATCTAAGGCACACACACAAAATTAAAGAATTTTCTACACTAAAAAGTATATTAAGTCATAATGTAATCTAAGTTCAAAATTGTTTTTCATAAGCATGTAAATGTTTTGATTTTAAGAGTTAGACAACTAATTAAAATCTGAAAAACACTGGAAATAATATCAGTTGCTTTATGGTAGGCCGTTTGATTAAAAACTTAAGTGGTTGACTAACATTATTAGTAAAAAAGTTTGTTAATCACATTTAACTCTCTGAGGGATAAGCAACTTGGCTGAAGTGTAGACTTGTTTTCACTGCATGAGATTTAAATGAAAATGTAATTAATTTTTTTAATTACAATTCTTTAGTATATCTATAAATGTATCCTTCATACTTTTTAAAAGAATTATTAAATTTTAAAATTAAAAAAATTATGTGTTGCTGGGAAACCTGATAGTTAGGTGACAGGTTTATAAGCCTGTATCTCTCAGAGGGTTAACATCTTAATAAAAACTTTACACTATTTATTATAACTCAATTTCACAAAGCCAAAGCTTTCACATTTGTCAAAGAACGAACAAATTATATTTATTTTACAAGAAAAAAATGATAGCACCCTCATTGAAACAAATAAAGCAGAGTAAAAATCCCTAGTATACCTGGATTTATTTTTTGAATTTTCTGATGGCCACTCATGACGCTTCAATCCGTGTTTAGGGCTGCTGAGTGGTGATGAATCTCCATTAGCACCTTCCAAGGAATTCGTTTTCACACTATCAATAGCAGATTGTTGGGAAAACAGCAAGTCCTCTATAGAATTCATTAAAAGAATGTTATAAATTTTTTTTTATATATTTGTAAAAGGTTCAAAATCTGTTTTTAAGATGTACACAACAGAATAAAAAAAATGAAGGACATTATAGGGAACTTTGAAATTAGCTTACTAACTTCAATTAGTTATTCATTTTAAATGAAGTCAAATTTGTTGGATATTATACAACATAAAAATAATTTACTGATAACAATGACAATTTTGAGAAAAGCCTAGTTTGAAGTATCAAAACTTTTTATAACATTTTGCTAGATCCATTAGATAAATTATGGTTCTAAGTCAAAAAATAATTTTTTAAAACAATTATTTGGATAATTTATTTATTACCTAAATACAGATTAAGCAGATATTTCGAATATTCTTAGACAGGGTCCTACTGAAAACTTTTTGGAAAATTTAAGTTCTTTTTAGGCCCACATAAAAAAATTTAAAGGCTATATACAAGCCAAATTCTAAATAAAAAGTTACAGAATGTCCATCATTAGCATTCAAATTTAATCGCCTTATGTTGGCTACATAACAAAAACTTTTTTAATGGACTTAAGTATATAGTTCTACTACATTTTTAATGAATATAACAAAAGAACAATAGTTTAAAAAAAGTTTTTTTGGGGTGATTTATAGGGATGCACCAAATATTCGGTTACTATTCGGTATTCTACCACTTTAGCCAAATAGCTTTACTATTCGGCCGAATAGTAAAATTTAAATTTTTTCAAAATACTTATTATGTTAATTCATCTTCTAAAATGTCGAAAAAAATTCCCAAACAGGACAAACATGTCTCTTTAGGGGAACAGTTACTGTGAGTGGGCTTTAAAAAACAATAATTACCATATGTATCGCAATTGTAAGCCATGGTTTTATTATTTTTTTTTCTAATTTTCATTCTACCTCGGATCCACCTTCTTTTGTTTATGTTTTCATACTTCTATTTTCGTTTTCGTGTTGTGATTTTTCCAAGTTACACTTTCTAAAAGGCTTGCTTTAATAACAAACGAGTACCACTTTATTGTGTGTTGGTTTAATTAAAAATTTAATAGCTATTTGTATTAAAATTATTGTGTGATTGTGTACTTATATGTTTGTGTTGAATGGAATTGAAATTGATGAATAATAAATACAACTTACTTAGATCTGACAAAAAATAAAAATTGGTTTAGATAGGCCAAATATTCGGTATTCGGCCAAATTTGGTATTCGGTGCATCCCTAGTAATTTATTTTATAAAAACTTTGCAGGCTTATTATAGGCCCTTAAAACTATTTTCAAATTTAGGGGCCTTAGGGTTTTTTTAAGTTGCATGAACCTTGTTAGAGTTTCAAATCTTAATAGTATTATTATAATGATCTTTTTATATAATAAATCATTGAGAAAAGTAATCACCTTCATCAGGGTGCATAAGAGGCAAATAGCTGGGAATATGTTCGGGTCGCACCAACAACTCTCGACTATCAGGCTTCGGAATTTGCAAGTTAGATGGGTGTTTTACTGGGAAGGATGCAATTTTGTAGGCCGGAGGAACCGACTCGACATTGTTTATGTACTCTTCAATTTCTTGGAGAACAATGCCAAAATCCTTGAAGGTTAAACCTAGGTCGTCTAGGTTTGGTTCAGTTCTGTTATCTAAATAAAAGAAAAATATTTATTTATTTGTTAAAGTAAGGATTAAAATTGCAAAGGCACCAAATTAGTGCAAAGTAGCCTTTGAAAGATTAAAATAACTTTTTTGGGCATGTTGGTTGACAAACTGTGGCACCTAAACAGTGGAACATTGCTACCTCTTTTTCTGCCCTGTTAGCAATATTTCCTCCAGTTAAGCTACAAATGAAACAAAGCAAACAAGTACAATGCCTACTGTAAAAAAATTTAGTGATTGATTTTTAGTATTGAAATTATTTTCTTGTTTATTTCTCTTCAACTTTCATTTGTAGTGTCAACAGCAAAATTGGACATAGACGCTTTCTATTTCTTTTTTTAGTGTAGAGTTGCAAAATAAAATCAATATAACATAAAATGTATTCTCTCAGAACCACTTATGTATGATTAGTAGTATATTGAAGGGACATTTTATAACGAATTTTCAGAATTTTGCTGATTGCTACTTCGAGTTTGCAAGTCATATTTTGATGATGTTCAATTTCTATAATTCACAAGAAAAAAATTACTTAAAAAAAACTATGTATTTATTAATGTACAAGGAATAAAATGTATATTATCCTTGCTCATTGTGGTAAACTGATCTAGGGATTTTTCGAATCAGTCTTTATCTTCAGGTCACTAAATTATAGTTCAACTGCATTATTAATTTTAGGTGTATTTATAAATAAACTGTCTTGCGCTTTCTTTTTATGGTATTTTTTAGTATTATTGTAAAATAGACTTTTTGAAACATACTAAAAAACCTTAATCTTGTTTGTTAATATTTTTCATTTTATAGATATAGATTAATATTTTGTGATTCGAATGAAAACACTGTTCATACTTAATATTTAATTAATATAAACCAAATCCACCTAAAACGCATATGGGGTATTTCAATTTGGCGCCAAAAGTTACGATCAATACCTGTATTATTAATGGTAAATCCATATTTGTAGTTAAAAGATGATGAAATGTGTCAAAATTTAATTAACTATATGCTAGTAACATTTAAAGATGAAAAGTAACAGCATTTGTTGAAAATATTTCCACCGCGTCCTTCCATTTTCCATTACTTCTACTTCAGCTTAAGTTAAAACAATTTATTATGTAACAAAAAAGTATCAAAATGTAACAACCAAAAGATAATATAACTGTGTTTTAATTGTTTAAAACACTTACGTACATTGAGTGCTATACTGATGTACAGATTTAGCTATTTCAAAAATGTATCGCTGCAAAACATCAACAAGAATGTCCATCGGCGAAGACTGGACAGCATGCCAGCCTATGTTTTGACATATTTGACCAACAACCACTTTTAATGCCTTTTTAGCAATGTCGCTTTCTGCCATTATTTATATAAAAATCACAAAAAGAAAACTGTAAACTAACACTTGAAAACATAATTAAATCGTCGCTTCAATCATCGCTATAAACAACAATTTCAATAAACACAACAAAAATTCCTATCTTTATTCTTTACGTTTTTTTTTATTATAACGGTAACAGTTAAAATGACACTCAGAAGTTTTGGTTTGGTTTTGCTGGTTCACTGCATTAACACTTGGTACATTGGTAATTCTTTAACAAAACTCTCCTGGAAGTAAGTTAGTTTTTTAGTTTGAATTATCGAATATCTAGATACCCTGCCTAGTAGACCGAGAGCCCAGGCCCCCCAGACCTAAGTCATTTTTTAAAGGATGAAATATATCGGATTAGGTTCGGTTTTCATTTACTTTTAGTATATGCATACCCGCTAGAGTGAACCGACGGACAATTTACTGGTATCGGGTGCAAAAAGTAGGTAAATTATAAGTTAACTTAAGTCATTTTCTAAAGGCTGATTTTTACGTATGTTTTAGAAAATAATGTTAAAAGTTAATAATAAATTTCCCAGACACTTTCCGTCCGCCGAAACTTTTCCCAGACGTTTTAAACGTCTTTATCAAGTTCAGACTTTGTCCCACGCATCTGGAGGCATGAGATGGCGCTTATCGACTCAGTTTGACAGGGAGATATTGCTTATCGACTCAGTTTTATTTCTGTCACCATAAAAACACGAAAAACCAACAACCACATTCCAATACACACATAGTTCTTTTTTGCTTAACTTCCCCTTCTTGTCGTCCGAGGACGACTGTAGCGCCATCTCACGCCGCCAGATGCGTGGGACAAAGTCTGAACTTGATAAAGACGTTTAAAGCGTCTGTAAAAGTTTCGGCCGACGGAAAGTGTCTGGGAAATTTATTATTAACTTTTAACATTATTTTCTAAAACATACTTAAAAATGAGCCTTTAGAAAATGACTTAAGCCCATTTCACACCTGCACAACTACTTGCATTTCCACAAAAAATTATTTATCTCACAATTTGGCAAGTTTTATCTTTTTGTAAAACTTTTTTCAAACCATAGACTCGCTCTTATCTCATTGAAAACATTGCATGCTCTTGAGCGTGAAATTTTCGTTGTTCCTAAAAGTAATTCGTTTCGTTTGTATAATGGAGTCATCAGCCAGAGAGTGTTGCACGTGTTGAAGTCTTCTAAAAAGAAATTATGGGCTAGAAAATGGATTCTTAGAAGAAAGCAATTAGGTGGCTTTGATAATTTGGTGAGGGAACTAGCATTCGAAGTAAGTATATTATCGGATTTGTTATTTTTATTTTATCAATTAGATTGGGTTACTTTTATATAAAAAATTTAAATCGCATTTTTTCCACATTAAACGTTTTAAGTTATATTGCATGGATAATTATTTAAAATTAAATCATTGTGTATTTTTATTATTGCATTTTAACCCAATCAATCAACCCATTTTTAATTACGCAGATTTTTGAATTTTTTTGCAAGCATGTAAAGTTGGCGTCTTAAAAAGTAAATAAACAACCAGTTGGCGAAGTCTAGTTCGTCACAAATGTAGCCAAACAAATACTGAATTCTGATTGGCTAACGGTACATGCAACTTGAGATTTTTTCGTCCTCGCATGAAAAAATCTCACGAACTTGAGGCAACTTTTAAATGCATGGTGTCCTATGGGAGTTGCAAGTAGTTGTGACAAGGTGTGAAATGGGCTTTAAGTTAACTTATAATTTACCTACTTTTTGCACCCGATACCTGTAAATTGGCCGTCGGTTCACTCTAGCGGGTATGCTATACTAAAAGTAAATGAAAACCGAACCTAATCCGATACATTTCATCCTTTAAAAATTGACTTAGGTCTGGGGGCCCTGGGCTCTCGCTCTATAGAGCTACACGAGGGTTATCTACAAGTAAGACTTCGATCATGCTAAATCGATCGAAAAAAAGTTGAAATTTACTTTTCCATTGGATTGTTTAAGATAACGTTACTTTCCATATTTAATTCTTGCACTTCCGCTATTTCATTGGTTTCACTCTCAATGCGCTCTTTTTTCGTCTACTGAGTTCTATTTTATAGTTCTTTACGTGCAACTTGTTTTTATTCCTGCCATTTATAAAACGTTATCGGTTTTATTTCGTTTAAATTTCAAGTATGCAAAGAATGGGCTTGCTTAAACACTTTATCAAAGAAAACAAAACAACCAATGAAATCGCAGTATGGAGAGCGTGACATCATAATAAATATTCCCATTACCAAAAATTTTCAATATTGTTGGAAAACTTCGGTTAAGATGATATTCTGTCTTATGCAGAGAAATTAAGCGAAATTATGGGACAGAGCTTTAGAGAGAATCTTTTGTCTACTGAAAGTAAAATTTGTGCACAACATTAGTAAAGCAGAAAGAAACACAGAAAACTCACTTTCACGAATACAAAAACAAATGTAATAGGGTATTTGACTAAAAAAAAATTACTGGCTTAAAATATTCCTATGTCAAAAATATTAGACCCGTATTTTTTCTTTTTTTCAAATACTCAATAAAAAGGGAGAAAAATGAATTTTAAAATTAGGACGGAAAATTACGCTCGAAAACGCCTTGTGGTTGTCACGTGGTATCTATGACGTCACTAGTAACTATAAACAAACTTTGAAACACCATTTTGGAATACTTTAAGCAAATTCGAACTATCCACTTCTGTAAAACCACCTTCCATCATATATTTTTTATTTTAATATTATATTAGATTAAATCCAGTTTAATTGCAAGCAAAAAAAACATCACACCGGTTTGTTTGTATATACTAGGGACGTCAGCCAAATCGACGTGTTTGTGATCACGTGACGTACCGATGAAAAAAAAAGCCATTTTAAAATAATTTGTACTAATTATTTAAAGACTTATTATGCAAAAAAATATATACGTTTGTTATTTTGGGGTTCAAACTATAATTAATTTAATATTGGAAGGTATTTTAGCGATACAGTCAAGAACCCGATTCCAGAAGGGACAAAAATAAGCAATACTTCTGGAACTGTTGCCACTTAAGACGTAAAACATGCCATTACTAAACAGATCTTTCTATTTCGAATATTTTTTTAGAAAGAATAAATAATCGTTACTCGATGCCGCCAGCCCGCCAACACCATCGCATGTGTCTAATACCCAGAGGTGCCAATCCCCCCCAGAGCTAACGACGCACCCCCCCTAGAAAATTATTATCCCCCCCCCCCCAAAAAAAAAACGGTGAGGATTTTTTTATTTATATGGGCTAATGGAGTACCTAACCAAAGTAGACTAACTACATCTTTACGGTGTATATAGAAAACCTTATAGTAAAATAGTATTTTAAGTACCATCGAATGAGGTAACCAGGGCCGGATTTCTAAATAGGCTAAGTAGGCTGTAGCCTAGAGCGGCGAATTTTTTGGGGCGGCAAATTTCACGACCAATTAAAGCGGCATTCGGCAAAAAATATTATTATAAAGATACGAATAAATATTATTATAAAGAAAGAAAGAAAGAAAACAAATATTTTACATTAATGCGTAAACCGTAAATGTATATATAATACTAATATTTCGTAGCAAACATGGTAGCTGCGAGGGCAATTGCACCTCTCCTCCCGGATTTCGAAGTTGAAAGAAAAATAGTCGAACAGTTTTTTTTAAAAAATCGCCTATTTCGCTTTCGATTTAGCGTGTAAAGGTACATAGATGATTCTAATATGTGTATCTTTTTAAACAACACATACCACCCTATTTTGCAGCTAACCAGCTGCCTTTCCCCGAAGGGGGAGAATATTGTGACAGGGGCGGCAAATCAATCGTATAGCCTACAAGCGGCAAATCTTTAAATCCGGACCGTAACTTTGTCCCAAGAAATAAAACCCTAGTTAGTGACTTTCTCTTTAAATATTTTTCTAATGATAGGTCAAAGCAGATAGTTGCCCCTAATCGAAAAAGGGAAGCACCTTTTGTTGGAATATCTTTTATAATACGGAATTACAAGCTATTTTTAATTTTCCTTTAAAAAGGTTTTCTTTACAGCAAAAGCTATCGGTATCTAAATAATTGGTAAAAATTCCGCTCAAAATTTATGTAATTATATTATTTTTTAAATCAATAAAAATAGCCGGACACGTGATCCAATCAAAAACGGCTTCCAATTCATTCCCTCAATTCTTAATGCATAAAAAAGTTGATCTTGGTATAGCTTTTTATCTAATACAACACATTTGGCATTATTAAACAAATCAGAATTATTTTATAATGTTTACAGAGGTAGTTCCACTTAAAAAAACTAAAATTTAAAAAATTAAAGTTAAATATAACAAAATTCTTACCACCGTGAAACTCGGAATTGAACTATTTAATTATATTTAATCACCAAGACCCACACATTTGACACAAGACAAGTATTTTCCTACTGATTCTAAAGCAATCATTTAGTTATTTTGGCTTCGAGTCTAATCTGGCGGGGAAAAAGTCAGAAATATTATCTGAAGGTCATTAATTTGTAAAACTGTTAAACAAAGTTCGAAAGAATCGAAAGATTTATGAGCCAGCTGCAAAATATGGCGGGAACATCTCATTGATACCATTGGCAAACGTCATCAATTCACCGAAATGTTTTATAAACTGCGTGAGATTTATGAGTTTTTCTTGCCACTTTGTGTTTTATTTTAAACCAAATAAAAATTCGCCAGAGTGCAAGTTCTGAGCCGCCCCCCCCCCCCCCCCCCGGTGTTGCGTGGGGGAGGGGGGGGGGGCAGATAATTAGTAAGAATAAGAGTTAGCTGAGTTTTTTTTATAAAGATTGGCAGTTTCTTAATTTTTATTTTAAAAATTCAACCCCCCCCCCCCTAAAATTTCAACGACGCAGTCTGCGTCGTTGACCCCCCCTTGTAGGCACCCCTGCTAATACCCATGAAAGACCCGTCCTTCAATACCATCATTATCAACACTTCCTTACCAATTAAAAACGTTAATTTTAAGTTCTAAAATTCATTTTTCGTCTAACTTAATTTTTCCGATATAAATTGTTTAGAACAATGGTCTTCATTTGTCTTATATTTTGTTTATTGAGAAAAGCTTAAACAAAAACCTTACTTCAGTATGGCAAATTTTCTTGTCAATCGTCGTTAATGCGCCTTCCGAACAGCCTGGAAATGGGTATAACTATAAATATATAGTTATATTCATGGATAATTTTTTTAATTACTTTTTTTAGAATCTCATATTTTTTTAGAAAAAATTAGAAAGCTTTAATGTAGTTCTAGAAGGATACTTTAATTCAATAAAAGAATATCGTATATTTTAATTTAAATAAAGACAATTGCATGGTTTCTAAATCAACTCAACCTTTTTTTTTAAACTTATTTTTATTACATAAATATCAATGGGGCTCGGCCCAAATGGTGACTCCCGGTGGCGGAGATCCTGGGAGCTAAAAGTAACTTTTTGCACATGATTAAAAAATACAACATAATTATAATAATGTTGTACTTAAGCGAAATCGATTTTATTTTCTATCAGGCAAAACTAAACTTCATAGAACAATAAAAAAAATACAGTAGAGAGGTTTCGTGGATTACTTTACATTAAAAATTTTTTTGGTTAAGCTAGTAATCCACTCACGCTGGAGCTGGGCGAGTGCTTGATTTTGTGACGTATCAGCTTACTGCTATATCCAGCTTGGGGGAGCGATGGAAAACACCGTCCGTGGAAATAAAAACAAATACTACTGCGCATACCCTGTAAAACCAGATTTATTGAGTTTTTAAAAGTTGCATTGTTTACTTTTTTGTTTACAAATTTGATGCAGTTCCAAAGGCGAAAAAGCACATTTTTAGTTTAGTTTTAATTGAAGGCAATTTGCTTCCTTCCTAGTATTTTATAAACTGTCTAAGGATCATAATAAAATCTTTTTATGTAGTTCTTTTTTCTTAAAAGTGAACAAAGATATTACTGTATATACTGTAAACATGCTTATGTATAATTCAAATTATTACTGATAATTGATGATTTTACTGTATAAAAATTAGTTTCCCAATAAATTATTATAGATTTATATGAGCATAATATTCCTTAGTTCATAATATAAACAAACATAAATAAAGTTAAGAAAGGTTAACTCTCTCTTGAAACTAACTGCGCATGCTCAAAAGTTATTTCCAGCTATAATATCGCTTCAAAAGCGATTCAAAAATACAGCTTCAATACAGCGCGCATGCGCACTTGTAACAAGACGTCACAAAATCTAGCTCTCGCCCAGCTCCAGCGTGAGTGAATTACTAGCTTTATTCTAGAATAAAAAACAGCAGAGAAAAAAATTACAGAAATTTACGAAAATGAAATCTTTCGAGTAGTTTTAGTCAAATTTAACATATTAAATATATATAACATTAAATTTATATATAACATAAAAAAATTCCTCCTTAAAAATATTCAATCACGCAAATGAATTTAAATGAATAGATAATCAAAATAACGACGGATACTTAAAAAAACCTTTAACAAATATATGATCTCAATACATTTATATAAAGGTATAGAGGGTGATTAATATTGACACCATAACCTCAAACAATAGATTGGCATTCTCTTGTATATCACAGCTTTTTTAGTGACAACTTTCATAATGACTTGTTTTTTTTTGTTATGAAATAAATGCATTAAGGTGTTTTTTTAGATTGGCGCTTGTTTACTTTTTCAAAGTTTTTTTTGTTAAGGATACAAATTTTACACAATAACAGCATCGATTTTATATAGACCAATCAAATTCAAATTTTATTCCTCGCGCAAAATGTACCATTGCCTCGAAAAGTGATAAATTTGAATTCAAAGATTGCAAATTCTTTTCCATTATCAGTTCACTTTTATTTCATTTAAAATTTCGGATAAAAATATCACTTTAAACTGCTGTAATACAAAAATTACTGAAATGGATAATTTTGAAATTAATAAAAAAGTTCGATCTGCCAAACCAAATCCAGCTACTGGAAAATTTTTGCCTTTCGTTGGAGTTTCCCTTGGCCATAAAGAAAGTTCAAGTGGCTTGATGAACATCGATGGAAAGACTTTCTTGAGAACCGTTGGACAAGAACTTCTCGGAAGCAACTATGATGTCAAAGGACATGCTGGACAGAAACGGAGCACGTCCAAAAAGGCCCAAACCAAGAAATCGGCCTCAGCAACTAAGAAGTCTGCAGGAACGAAGACGGCTTCAAAGAAGACTTCAAAACCGAGAAAGAATTCGTCTAAGAAGCCGTCAAAGCCGAAAAAGAAGTCTGCTGCAACGAAGAAGACATCAACATCTAAAGCAAGAAAGAATTCTGCTGATAAGAAAAAACCGAAACCGAAGAAATCTTCTAAAGGAAAAGCCGGAACTGATCCTCAGCAGCAAAACGCTAGAAATAGGAATGTATTATCCGATTAAGAAACAGCCATTTTAAGTAACAAAGCAGATACTACTTGATCTCAAAATTTCTAATAATCAGGTTTTTTTTTCCTTTTTAGTCGGCTGACAGTTTGTTATAAACCACATGTAAATTTAGAAATATTGCTACACACACTGATACTTCCTGAATAAAACTCAAAATTTTAAAATCGTGTATTAAAAAGTAAAATAAAAACGCAGATGGTATTTATGGATTATTTTCTATTTTCCTTATTTCTATTAGTGGTTATAGCTATATTGTGTAATTTTCTGTGAATAAGATAGTAACATTAAAACATTCAATTTCAAAATTATATTGTAGTTTCATTCAGGCCCTGGCCAAATGACCATGGCAAGTTAGGGCCCTAGGCCCGGAGACATTTGAGGGCCCTTTTCCGAATGATATTGTAACATACTGCAAAGTAATGACCCTTGAAAGTAAGATCCATCATCAAATAATATGATATTTTAAAAAAACAATTAGGGTGCTTATAGTTGTGTAAAACTTAAATGTATGATTTTTTAAAATTTAGTTTGTCATATAAGCAAACCAGTTTATGAAGTGTGAAATAAAATTTGTAGATTTATAACTAAAATTTGGGGTTCCCTAAAATCATGGGCCCAAAAGGCCCGGGCCTTATAGGCCTAGGCGATGGTCAGGCCCTGATTGCATTGAAGAATGCAAGTTTTACCTTAGAATCTTTTCATTTTCTTGCTTTAATATTAAATCCCTTAGGAGCCAATGTCAAATGTCAACATACACACACCACCCACCCACACACACACACACACACACACATATATATATATATATATATATATATATATATATATATATATATATATATATATATATATATATATATATATAATATATATATATATATATATATATATATATATATATATATATATATATATATATATATATATATATATATAATATATATATATATATATATA